>CM070775.1:9476628-10021628 GCA_036346955.1 Dipus sagitta | reverse complement strand
TTTTTTTTTTTTTTTTTTTTTTTTTTTTTTTTTTTTTTTTAAGATGGTCAAGGTCACATTCCCTGCAGGTTCAGGACAAGGACGGCCTGGTGAGAAGGTGAAATGGACAACTCCACAGGAATGGGCTGTGTCCACTCCTGGGTCCCGGAAGTGACACACAAACCCACTTTTCCCTCATGCCACCCCTATGAGGCCCAGCTGGGCACACTTTTACTACCCCTTGCACCTCCCTTTGAATATCCAGTCTGAGCTTGCCCAGGGATTTGTGTGTGTGTGTGTGTGTGTGTGTGTGTGTGTGTATAATTTATGAGAGAGAGATTGAGAGAGAGAGAGAGAGAGAAAATGGGCTCACCAGAACCTCTAGCCTGTAAACTCCAGACACATGCACCACTTTGCGCATCTGGCTTACATGTGTCCTGGGGAATCCAACCTCTGTCCTTTGGCTTTGTAGGCAAGTGCCATAACTGCTAAGCCATCTTTCCAGCCCTGTTTTCTGTTTTGGTTTTTGCTTCCCCCCCACCCACCCAAGTCAGGGTCTTACTGTAGTCAAGACTGACCTGGAACTCACTCCGTAGTCCCAGGTTGGCCTTGAACTCATGGTGATCCTCCTACCTCAGCCTCGACATAGTTTTCTGAGTTAACATTTCTACAACTGTGAAGTGGGTGTGATTAGCCCCTTTTCATAGGTGGGGAAACTGTAACAGATGCAATGTTTGTACCCAAGGAAAACCAACAGCGATTAAGGAGAGGTAAGACTTTTTTTTTTTTCCTTTAAACCCAGACTTGCCTGATTACTGTGTTATACAATTCCAGAGTTAGCTACTTGGTCTCCCAGTCATTCTGGCTTGAAGGTACTGGTTTCCCTTGGGAAGCAGCCTCGCGTTTCCCCAGCCTTCTCCTTCATGGCTTGCCTCACAAAATACTCAACCTTGCCCGCCTCCCTGGGTTCTTGGACATCTCATCTATATTTCATGTTGGACCATGTTGACACATGTGGTATCGGCTGTTTGTCATGTTTTCTCTGGTGAAGTGCTGTCTGGGCATATGACATTGGCTGTTGCTCTCCTTGATGCTGCCAGGGCCCTGTGATCTCTCCTGCTGGCCACTGTGCTGCCTCTTCCTGCCACATGGTCGCCTTGGTCAGGGGGAAGCTCCTCCTACCAAGATGGGAAATGATGATTTTGTTAGACACGAGCAGTGTAGGCCGTAAGAAGCTGTGAGGAGGGAGAATGCCTGCCTGCCCGTCCCAGGTAAGTCTTTCCTCAAGCGTCTTCTACAGAACCACAAGAATTTATCCCTATCCCATGCTTTGCACACATGTACAGATTTCTATCACAAAGTTCATTTATTTTTATTTTATTTTTGGTTTCTGAGGTAGGGTCTCATTCTAGCTGAGGCTGTCGTGGAATTCACTATGTAGTCTCAGGGTGGCCTTGAACTCGTGGTGATCCTCCTACCTCTGCCTCCCAAGTGCTGGGATTAAAGGTGTGTGCCACCACGCCCAGCTACAAAGTTTTTTTTTTTTTTTGTTTTTTTAACACTTTAAGAATGCAGCAGGGGCTGGAGAGATGGCTCAGCAGTTAAAGGCACTTGCTTACCAAGCCTTATGGCCTGGGGTTCTATTCCTCAGTACACACATAAAGCCAGATGCACAAAGTGGCACACGTATCTGGAGTTCATTTGCAATGGCAGGAGGCCCCAGCACACCCATACTCACTATCTTTCTGTCTATCTTTTTATCTATATCTCTTCTTCTTCCTCTCTCTCTCTCTCAAAAAAGAAAGAAAGAAAGAAAGAAAGAAAGAAGGAAGGAAGGAAGGAAGGAAAGAAAGAAAGAATGAATGAAAGAAAGAAAGAACGAAAGAAAGAAAAAACAAGCAAGGAACAAGTTAAGCCAGGCCTGATGGTACATACCTGTAATCCCAGCACATAGGAGGCTGAGGCAAGAGGACTGTGAATTCGAAGTCAGCCTGGGATACATGCATACCAAGAGCCCATCTCAAAACACAGTGATGGGCTGGAGAGGCAGCTTAGTGGTTAAGGCCCTTGTTTGTGAAGACTAAGGACCCATGTTTGACTCTCCAGATCCCATGTAAGCCAGATGCACAAAGGTGAGGCAAGTGCAAGGTCTCACATACCCACTAGGTGGCGCAAACATCTGGAGTTTGATTTTCAGTGGCTGAGGCCCTGGTGTGCCAAGTCTTTCTCTCTCTCTCTCTCTAAAATTAAAAAATATATATTATTATTTTTTGGCTGGGCGTGGTGGCACACACCTTTAATCCCAGCACTCAGGAGGCTGAGTAAAGAGGATTGCTGTACCAAATATATATATTTGGTTTTTCGAGGTAGGGTCTCACTCTAGCCCAGGCTGACATGGAATTCACTATGGAGTCTCAGGGTGGCTTCGAACTCATGGTGATCCTCCTACCTCTGCCTCCTGAGTGCTGGGATTAAAGGTGTGCACCACCACACCTCGTCAAAAAAAAAAAAAATTAAGAGTGCAACAAATTCAGAAAAGGTGCTCTGCAGGGAGCACCTGCAAAGACCATGTCTAGCAATGAGCTGGTGCCAATTTCTGTCTTTGGCTTCCAAGACCAGTCAGGTCTAAACCAAGTAAACTATAAGGACATTTCCCTTTTTGCCTTCCAAAACTTCCCTTGACCCCCACCTCACTGAATACACACATAGTTTACTATGGTGTGTATGTTCCCATTACTACTGCCAAGCAAATGTCCTTTTTCCTGTCTCTCTCTCTCTTTTGTTGTTGTTTTTGATTTTTCAAGGTAGGGTCTCACTCTAGCCCAGGCTGACCTGGAATTCACTATGGAGTTTCAGGGTGGCCTCGAACTCACTGCAATCCTCCTACCTCTGTCTCCCAAGTGCTAGGATTAAGGACGTGTGTCACCACACCCGGCTTAAATTCCCTTGTTCCTTGGAGAAGCTCTCTGATTTTTGTATAGTTTGACAGGAGAAGCATGTAGCAAGTAAAGCCAAGAATTGTATCTGAGGATGTTTTCCCTCCCTCTGGATAATTTTCTCCCTCTTTAGAGTGGTCAAACTACTCGCCGAGGCTGGTGGTCTTATTTTACTAGCCCTCATGAGGCTACCGCGGCCCCAGAGTTGAGACTGGGCCCTGTTTCACTGCACCTCTAGGTCCGGAGGATGAGACAGCTCCGAGCAAAGAAAGCCAAGAGAGACAGCATCTGGTATTCTCATCTGAGCAGCTGGATGTAACCGCGCTTGAAGTCGTCAAATTCCTCCTCGCGCTCAAATCGGCATGCACCGGACACCTGCCACTTGCAGGCCACCGAATCTTGGCTAATTCGAGCCAAGCAACTGCACAGAAGTTAGTGCCTTTGCAAAACGGAGCTCACCGAGGGTCCACCCTTCTACGGCTTCTCCTGGTACCTGAACACGCCTCCCTCTTTCCCTGAGGTTTCTTCAGCTCCTTGGCTTATGAGGTCCTTGACGGCCACAGCGAGGGAGGCTGGCTGTGTGCTTCAAGTCTGCTGCAGCTTTTCTAAGAGGACCTTCTCCACAGCAGGGACAAGGAGACCCCCGATGGTACCTGGGCTGGAGGGTCCCGAGCGAGGCTGCCCAGGCTCTGTGAGATGAGAGCTCCCCCAGCCCAGCACTCTTCTGGCCTTGTGTTTTGTGTTTGAAGGGTCGCTGGGGGGTGGGGAAACACCTGTGAGGAGGTGGGGTGTGGTTGCTGAGCATGCCCAGGACCCTGGATTCCCAGCAGCATAGAGTGAGCAGCAGGAAGCGTGTAGATCCCGTTTCTAGAGAAAAGCAGCTCTGGGAGTGATCCGTGGTCCTAAAGGCACCTCTTCTTCGGGCGCTTCTTCCAGGGTGTCTTCCCCGAGGGTCTTTCAGTCCAGCTTTCTCTGGGTTACAAAACCAGCCTGATGGCTGCCAGGGTCCAGGGAAGACTGCCAGTGCATGGCTCATTAGGGGAAGTCCACTGACTGCCCATAATGTCTGTGTGCTCCAGGCTAGACTACTTCAGAAGTCCAGCCTTCTGAAGTAACTAGCTTATTCTCCCAGACATCAGAGAAAGCTCTGAACAAGTGTTTTGTGAATAAATGAATGAACTGATCAATGAATGAATGAATGTGTCGTGTTTCCATAACTCCAGCTTCTTGCTACTCAGCCAAAATACCAGGTTTCTCTGGCAGGGGCTCTGTTCCGGAGCAATGAGGAAGGGGTTAGTGAGCTGTGTGTTTCTGTAACAAAATACCTGAGATAATTCAGTTAAAAGAGAAAAGGCTTATTTAGCTTACAGTTAAATTAGGCTGGCGGCTTCAGCCTAGGATGAAATGGTGCGTTGCTTTGGGCTTCTGGAGGGACGAGGTGAGAGGTGACATTTAAGCTGCGACTGGAGGGTGAGCAGGAGGAAAGCTAGGAAGGACGTTACAGGCAGCGAGCAATACGGGCAAAGTGGACAGAGTCCAGGCATCAGAGTAGCTAGGGCAGCATGGGGAAGGTAGAGCCCTGGCCTTAGTTGGGAGGTAGATAAGTTGATCAGGCAGACCACAGAGAGTTTAGACTTACTCCCTGTAAGATCCTTGCAAGGGGTCTAGGGAAACTATCACTGAACTACATAGGTATTCAAAAAAAATTTTTTTTGAGGCAAGCCTGACAGGCTGGCCTTTTTTAATGAAAGAGCAAGAGAGAGAGAGAGAGAGAGAGAGAGAGAGAGAGAGAGAATTGGCACACCAGGGCCGCCAGCCACCGTAATCAAACTCCAGAAGTATGCTCCACTTTGTGCACATGTGCGACCTTGCGCACTTGTGTCACCTTGTGTGTCTGGCTTATGTGGGATCTGGTGAGTCGAACATGGGTCCTTAGCCTCCGCAGGCAGGTGCCTTAACCACTAAGCCATCTCTCCAGCCCTCCATAGATATTCTAAATCACACTGGTTTCCTGAACAAGTAAGACTGAGAGAGAGAAAGAGAGAGAGAGAGAAACTCCTGTCACTGCAAACAAACTCTAGACACATACACCACCTTCTGCATCTGACTTTATGTGGGTACTGGGGAATTGAACCCAGGCCTTCAGGCTTGTAAGCAAGCACTTTTATCCACTGAGCCATATCTCCAGCCCCATAGGTAGCTTTTGAAAATCAGGAACTGGAGAAATTGCTTAGTGGTTAAGGCATTTGCCTGTGAAGCCTAAGGACCCAGGGGTTCGATTCTCCAGGACCCACATCAGCCAGGTGCACAAGGTGGCACATGTGTCTGCAATTCCTTTGCAGTGGCTGGAGGCCTCGGTGCATCCAACTTTCTCTCCATCTTCCTTTCTCTCTCTCTCTCTCTCTCTCTCACACACACACACTCTCTGTCAAATAAGTAAAAATATTTTTAAAAATGAAAATCAGGGACTAAAGGCAGTATATAGGAAAAGAAGGACAAGGGAGTCAAGGAGGGCCAACTACAGTCACGGGGGTGTACCTCACAAGGCAAGGGGAGAGTAGAAGCAGATGTCCTCATGGAGGCTCAGGTATGAGAGGCCCAACTATTTTCCAGCTAGCAACCTCTCCAGAGCCCATGTGGTCATGCCGCTATCCTTCTACCCCTTGGCGGTTTCTTACTGACCTTGGACCACCGAGCTCCTCCTTGGTACGCATGCCCGCCGCTGGCCTTGGCCTCTCCTCGCTTTCTTCCCCCAACAGCAGTCCTGGGCCACCAGCATATTTGCTATCCTCCTCATGTAGGAAACTGTTCCCTCCTGAAGGTGTCAGCCTCTTCTCTTGCCTTCTGGACCTTTTCAAATATTGACCCTCATCCAGCTTACCCGGATTCTCTTCATTCTTTCTGGGGCTTGGCTGTTGGACTTCTCCAACAGGTGCTAGTCCCTCCCACCCCAGTCAGGATGCCAGGCATTGAGAAAACACACCCATGCTGGTGAGGCTGTGCACTAAGAGAGCCCTTACACACGGGAAGAATGTAAACTAGTCCAGCCACTATGAAAGTCAGTATGGAGGATTCTTTTTATTTCTTTTTATGTGCTTGAGGTAAAGAGAGAACAAGAGGAAGAGAGAGAGAGAGAGAGAGAATGGGCACACCAGGGTCTCTAGCCACTGCAAACAAACTCCAAATGAATGCACCACCTGGTGCATCTGCCTTATGTGGGTACTGGTGAATCGAACCTGGGTCTTGAGGCTTCACAGGCAAGTGACTTAACTGCTAAGCCATCTCCCCAGCCCAGGGATTCTTTGAAAAAACTCAAAATAGGGCTGGAGAAATGGCTTGGTGGTTAAAGACACTTGCTTCCAAAGCTTGCTTGCCTGGGTTTGATACCCCAATTCCCGAGTAAAGCCAGATGCACCAAGTGGCACAAGCATCTGGAGTTCATTTGCAGTGGCAGGAGGCCCTGGTGTACCCATTCTCTCTCTCAAATACATAAATAGTTTTAAAAAGAAAAAGAGTCTTAAAATGGACTACCATATGGCCCAAAAGGATTCCAAGTTAACATATGAGAGATCTTGGCACATCAGTGTTAATTGCAGCACTATTCACAGTTGCTAAGCAATGAAACCCACCTAGGTGTCTAACAACAGAGGAAGGAGTAAAGGAAATGTAGTATATATACACAGTGGAATTTTTTTCTGCCATAAACAATGAGGTTATGTCATTTGCAAGAAAATGGATGCAAGAGGATTAAGCCAGTTTCAGAATGACAAATATTTCTCATCTGTTTCTTAGGTTGTATCTGGTTATAAAATCATGTATGCTTATATAACATTAAAATAGAAATGAAAGGGCCTGGAGAGATGGCTTAGCAGTTAAGGCACTTGCCTGCAAAGCCTCAGGACCTAGGTTCAATCCGCCATTACCCACGTAAGCCAGATGCACAAGGTGGCGCATATGTCTGGAGTTTGTTTAAAGTGGCTAGAGGCCCTGACATGCCCATTATCTCACCCTCTTTCTCTCTCTCTCTCAAATAAATAAAGAAGATAAAAATAATATAAAAAGCTAAAGTTTAAAAAAAATAAGAAAAAGAAGAGAAATGTAGGAGCCTTTAATCCTAGCACTCAGGAGGCAGAGGTAGGAGGATCATTATGAGTTGGAGGCCAGCCTGAGACTACACAGTGAATTTCAGGTCAGCCTGTGCTAGAGTGAAACCCTACCTTGAAAAAATAAATAAATAAATAAAGGGGCTGGAGAGATGGCTCAGCAGTTAAGGCGCTTGCCTACAAAGCCTAACAACCAGAGTTCAATTCCCCATCACCCACATAAAAACCAGATGCACAAAGTGGTGCATGAGTCTGGACTCTGCAGTGGCTGGAGGCCCTGGTGCGCCCATTCTCTCTTCTATCTCTCTCTGCTTGCAAATAAATAAATAACTATATATATGTTTGTTTTTTTGTTGTTTGTTTTGAGGTAGGGTTTCACTCTAGCCCAGGCTGGAATTCACCATGTAGTCTCAGGGTGGCCTTGAACTCATGGCAATCCTCCTACCTCTACCTCTTGTGTGCTGGGATTAAAGGCATGTGCCACCACGCCCAGCTAATATATATATGTATGTATATATATATATATATACATATACATATATATATGTATATGTATATATATATATATGTGTATGTGTGTATGTGTATATGTGTATATATATATATTGTTTTGTCTTGTTTTTTCGAGGTAGGGTCTCACTCTAGCCCAGGCTGACCTGGAATTCACTGTGAAGCCTCAGGATGGCCTTGAACTCACAAGGGTACTCCTTAAAGGCATGGGCTACCACACCCAGCTATAAATATTTTTTGTTTTGTTTTTTTTTTTGGTTTTTCGAGGTAGGGTCTCACTCTAGCCCAGGCTGACCTGGAATTCACTATGGAGTCTCAGGGTGGCCTTGAACTCACGGCAATCCTCCTACCTCTGCCTCCCGAGTGCTGGGATTAAAGGCGTGCGCCACCACGCCCGGCTTTTTTTTTTTTTTTGTTTTTTTGGTTAAAAATATTTTTTAAAAAATGAAACTGTCTACGACACCAAAAAGGACTGTGCTAGTTACCTTGTTGTTGCTGAGACCAAATACGTGACAGAAGTCAGCTTAAGGGGGGAGGATTCATGCCACAGCTCCATGTCACGGCTCATCACAGCAGAGCAGGCCTGGCAGCAGGACCCTGGAGCAGCTGCTCGCTTTCCGCCCACAGTGAGGAGGCAGAGTGACGCTGCTGCTCAGCCAGCCCTCGCCTTCTCATGCAGCCAGGACCCCGGCCCATGGAATGGGGCTCTCCACTGTTAAGGCGGCTCAGCCCACCTCAATTAACCTAACCAAGGGACTGAGGAGATGGTTCAGCGGTTAAAGACGTTGCCATATATAGCCTGCTGGCCCAGGGTTCAATTCCCCAGTACCTACATAAAGCCAGATAGCCAGATGCACAGAGTGGCACATGCATTTGGAATTCGTTTGTAGTGGCAAGAGGCCCCAATACACCTATGCCCTCTCTCCCTCTCTCTCATAAATAAGTATTAAAAACAAAGGCCGTGGGCTGGAGGGATGGCTTACCGGTTAAGGCATTTGCCTGCAAAGCTAAGGGACCCAGGTTCAATTCCCCAGGACCCACATTAGCCAGATGCACAAGGGGACACACTCATCTGGAGTTTGTTTGCAGTGGCTGGAGGCCCTGGTGCTCCCATTCTCTCTCTCAATCTGTCTGTCTCCCTCTTTCTCTGTCAAATAAATAAATAAAATAAAATGTATTTTTAAAAAAAGGTCACCAGAAATATATTGATGGGCTGGGGAGATGGCTTGGTAGTTAGAGGAATTTGCTTGCAAGACCTGCTGGTCTGGGTTCAATTCCTCAGAACCCACATAAAGCCAAATGCACGTGCCTGGAGTGCATTTGCAGTGGCTAGAGACTCTAGTGTATTCATTCTCTCTCTCTTTCTCTCTCTTGAAGTTAATTAATAATTAGCCACTTAAAAAAGACAGGATGAGAGTTCAGGGTTTTTAAAAATTTGCAAGCAGAGAAAGATAGAAGAGAAATGGAAAGAGAGAAAGAGATTGAGAGAGGGAGAATGGGCACACCAGGGCTTCCAGCTGCTGCAAACAAACTCCAGACCCACGCACCACTTTGTGCATCTGGCTTTACATGGGTACTGGGGAATCAAACCCGGGTCCTTAGGCTTTGCAGACAAGTGACTTTACCGCTGAGCCATCTCTCCAGGCCCGAGTTCAAGTTTTACAGTCCTTCTCTACCTGTGGGTAAGGAGAGAGCAGGAGTCCTTGCTAAGTGCCCGCCATGTGCCAGGTGCTGGGGCTGAATGAAGGAGAGCTGCTCTCCTGTTTTGAGAACCACATTCGCTGTGGTCAGTGCCCAGTTTGTATGAGTGAGACAGGTCAGCCGGGAACAAAAGGGCAGAGCCTTTGAAGCGGAGTAGCCGTTCTGCCTGGAAGAAAGGAAAGACAGTGTAGTAGACAGGTTCAGGTCGCTGGGATGAACTTCAAGAACAGATACAGTTTAACGGGAGGAAGAAAGGATTTATCTGAAGCTTACAGATCCAGGGGAAGTTCCATAATGGCGGAAGAAGCTGGTCCCCTTTCACAGGTCAGGCTGAGAAAGAAAAGCAGAAATCCACCACTACCTCCCCACCACACCAGCAAGTACACTTCGAGAACTCCAGGCAAAGCTCACTCAGTTTGTACACCTTTAGATTGGAATTGCGGGTCTGCCCACAGTGACGCTTCCCCCAGCCAGGCAGCTGGAGATCTAAAGCTCTGCTAAAACTGAACCTATTGGGGGACAGCCATTCGAACCACCACAGGTGGGCAAGTCTCTCTCAGGAGGCTAGTCCGGCCTGGGCCAGGCCTGCGTAGAGTCACAGGGCATCTCAGGCAAAAGAAAAGCATTTGCCAGGGTGGGGCTGGGCAGCCAATGGCATGACCAGCCCACACAGCCGGACCCTAGGTCTACACATGGCTGCCTGCCCTGGCCATTTCTAAAGTGTGGCCCACATCCTGCTTGGGCCTTGCACACTCCAGGCCTAGCTGGACATGCCTGCTGATCCACGCTGCACACCCTGCACAGGCCCGATCAGGCATCCACAGACAGTGCGACTGGAAGTTTGGTATTAAGCTGTATTATTGAGTTCACAAACTCGACTTCCAGAAACCTAACCAAACAAGGGATCTGCAAAACAGTTTCAAACAAAGCCAACTACATCTCCCATGACAATCAGCTTGTTTACCACCCCAAGGTACACTTGAACCTCTGTTGACGCGCTAATTTGCATGCCAATACCCATAATGCTTTTCTAGTCCTCCTGGGCTTCGGTTCTGCCAGTGAGCTGAAGGGTTTGCGGACTCATACAATACATGACAACTTCATTTTCCGAAACAACTTTCATACTGACCAGAGCCCGCTCCCCCCCATATGCTTTCCTTACATTGGTGAAAGAATTTCAAAATCCTTTTGAAGTTTACACTCTTCTTTCTGGGCAGGAGTTAAGATAAATTATGCATGGCCAAATTAACATTTTAATTAAAAGATACTTGAAGGAAATGGGAGCTCAGTTATTTAGCAATATGCCCTATTATGCTTGCCGTGTTGGGCCAGGGTTATGAAGAGACAGTATGTGGCCGCAGGGAGATGAGTGGCTGTTGGCGTCGTACAAAGAGCTCACTGACTGAGGTCCCCCAGAGGGCCTTGGACTGGATGGCTGCTTCAGCGCTAGAATTCTGTTGCACGATGACATTCATCTTATGGAGGTGTAAGTCAGTGGTAGAGCACTTGCCTAGCGTGCACATACCTGGATTTGATCATTACAAAATATCTATGTACGTAAAGGGCAATGGAGAAAAAAAAAACCACAGTGGCAGTTACACACACGCCTACCTATAATTTTCCAACTTTTAACAGTGTCGCAATAACAAGATATGCATTGAAAGCCAGCCTTGGTGACACACACACACACCTGTAGGATTGTGAATTGGAGGTGAACGTGGGCTACATAGTGAGCTCAAGACTTCCTGGGCTTCATAGGAAGACCTTGTCTCAAAAAACAACAAAACACATAAAAGAGGCGAGCTGGCTTGACCACAGCTGTTCAAGAGCAGGAGGCTGGACTGCAGTAGTTGTTAGGAAAGAGGGCTCCCGCCCCCCTTTTCTTTTTGCCATTTTGCTCCCACAGGAAAACCAAGTTTGCAGGTACTAAGTTAAAAAAGAAAAACCATGTTTGAGGGCTGGAGAGATTGCTTAGTGGTTAAGGCACTCACCTATGAAACTTAAGGACCCAGGTTCGATTCCCCAGTAACCACGTAAGCCAGATGCACAAGGTAGAGTTCATCTGAAGTTCATTTGCAGGAGCTGAAGGTCCTGGTGTGCCCTATTCTCTTCTCTATTTGCCTCTTTCTCTCTCAAATAAATAAATAAAACATATTTAAGAAAAAAAAAAACATGTTTGGGGGCTGGAGAGATGTCTCAGCAGTTAAGGTGCTTGCCTCCAAAGCCTAAAGACCAGAGCTCGATTCCCCAGTACCCACGTAAAGCCAGGTACACAAAGTGGCACATGCATCTGCAGTTTAGTTGGGCTAGAGGCCTTGGTGTGCCCATTCTCTCTCCCTCTCCCCTTCCAAATAAATAAGTTAAAAAAAAATTTGTTTTGAAAACCTGTTTGTAGGAATTAAGCAAGAAGCTGTTAAATGAAACTTTAAAAAAGTGTCTTTTAAAATTATTTATTTATATGCATATGTGGGTGTGCATGCCAGGGTCTCTTGGCACTGAATAGGACATGAAAGTCTTGCATTATGTCTAGCTTTATGTGGGTGGCTGGGGAATCGAACCCAGGCTGGCAGGCTTTGAAAACAAATGCTATTAACCACTGAGCCATCTTCCCAGACCTTAAATGCAACTTTAAAAAAATGTGTTGGCTACCTACACAAAACCATCATAATAGGAGGAAAAGATGATGACATCAAAATAAAAGAGAGACTGAGAGGGGGAGGGGATATGATGGAGAGTTTCAAAGGGGAAAGTGGGGGAGGGAGGGCATTACCATGGGATATTGTTTACAATCATGGACGTTGTTAATAAAAAAAAAAAAATTTGAAGCCGGGCATGGTGGCGCACGCCTTTAATCCCAGCACTCGGGAGGCAGAGGTAGGAGGATCACCGTGAGTTTGAGGCCACCCTGAGACTCCATAGTGAATCCCAGGTCAGCCTGGGCTAGAGTGAAACCCTACCTCAAAAAACCAAATAATAATAATAATTTGGAAAAATGTGCTGGTGTTTTATTATTTTTTAAGCTTTGTTTTGAGAGAGGTTCTCACTGTGTAGACCAGGCTGGCCTTGAACTCATGGTCCTCTTGATGAGATTATAAGGCCAGCAAGTGTTTGATTTATTCATGGGTGTAATTTTGATGTTTTTTAGACAAGGTCTTACTATGTAACCCAGGCTAGCCTCAAACTCTTGACCCTCCTGCCTTAGCTTACCAAGTGCTGGGAATACAGGTGAGCCCCACCATGACTGACTGGCAGGCTTTTATTTTTAAAATCACCATAGCAGCCACTGGAATTGAGCATTGAGGGTGGGGGACAGTGATGTGAAGATCTCCTGATTGCATGAAGTGAGATGGGTGCCCAGATTATAACCTGGGTGGACAACCAATTAACAGCCTCATAGAGAAAGCTCAGGAGAGCTGCAGCCTTTAAAAAGAAAGAAAGAAAGAAAGAAAGAAAGAAAGAAAGAAAGAAAGAAAGAAAGAAAGAAAGCTTTTAAAAAATTATTTGAGAGAGAATGGATATACCAGGGACTTAAGCCGCTGTGAATGAACTCCAGATGTGTGCAACCCCTTGTGGGGCTGGAAAGATGGCTCAGTGGTTAAGGTGCTTGCTTGCAATGCCTAATGACCCAGGTTTTATTTCCCACTCCCCACATAAATCCAGATGCACAAAGTGGCACATGCATCTGAAGTTCATCTGCAGTGGCTAGAGGCCCTGGTGCACCCATTCTCTCTCTCCTTGCAAATAAATAAATAAATAAAATATGTTTTGTTTATTTATTTATTTAATTTATTTGACAGTGACAGCCAGAAAGAGAAAGAGGCATGTAGATAGATAGAGAATGGGCACTCCAGGGCCTCCAGCCACTGCAAACGAACTCCAGACACATGCACCTCCTTGGGCATCTGGCTTATGTGGGTCCTGGGGAATTGAGCCTCAAACCAGGGTCCTTAAGCTTCACAGGCAAGCACTTAACTGCTAAACCATCTCTTCAGCCCCAAAATATATTTTTTAAAGATGAATGCAGGGAGAGTTGTTTTCCTAAGTGGGGTGTGGTAGTTTGAATGTGAAATGCCTTCGTGCCCTCAGGTGTTTGTGATTAAGCCTTATACTCAAGCCCCAGCTGGTGACTGTTTAGGAGATGGAACCTTGCTGGTGGTGTCACTGGGGCCAGACCTTGAAGTTTATTAGGCCAGCTCCAAACCCTGTACTTACCCTACTGCTGCTCAGATAATGGGATCCCCAGACTCTGCTCTACCATGCTTTCTCCACTGTGATGAAACTTCCCTTTGAGACTGTGATAAACCCTTTTCTCCCTCCAGCTGCTTTGCGTAGGGTGTTTTGTCCTAGTAATGAGAAGACAACTACGACAGAAAAGTGGTTACCAAGGAGTGTGGGAGTTCCTGTGATACGCCTGACTATGTGATTTCTGATCTTTTTTAAACTGCTTTGTGGGAGGAATGTGGAAGGATTTAGAACTTTGGACTGAGAGATGCTTTTCAGTGCCATAAGCAAAGCCCAGTGGAGCATTCTAGTGAGCGTGGAAAAGACCTAAATGTGTAAAGAAGTGTGCACTGTGGAGGCTTTGCCTGTGAGGGGAAAAGAGCTTTGCAGACCTGGCCTAGATTCACTTTGTGTGATATTCTGGCTTCCTTCTGCCCATATCCTGAGGACTTAAGACAAAGTTTAAAAGAAATGGACTGGTGTGTTTGGCAGGGAAAACAGCAGACGGATCTGAAAGATAGATGTTGGCACGGAAAGAAGGGAAATATTTGGGCCAGAGACTACCGCCTGGGTCAGCAGCAATTGTTTGAAAGATTACCACCTTTGGGGCTGGAGAGATGGCTTAGCAGTTAAGCGCTTGCCTGTGAAGCCTAAGGACCCCAGTTTGAGGCTCGATTCCCCAGGACCCACGTTAGCCAGATGCACAAGGGGGCGCATGCGTCTAGAGTTCGTTTGTAGTGGCTGGAGGCCCTGGCGTGCCCATTCTTTCTCTCTCTCTCTCTCTCCGCCTCTTTCTTTCTCTGTCACTTTCAAATAAATAAAGTTAAAAAAAAGATTACCACCTTTGAAACTGAGCCAGCTGTTCTGCATAGAGACATCGGGAAGAACGCTGACTTTTGAAAGGAGGAGACCTAAAGAATGAATGTCTGAAGGAGTTTTCCTACTCCTCAAGAACAACTTTATCCCCTCTGCTTCACAAATTTGGTGGCCCACCTGGTACTGGAAGAATGACAAATGCAGGAAAGAGAGGATTATTGGATTTGCAACACGGTTTTCTTGGAGATGGCCACTGGGTGATGTCAGGCAGCTGATGTGTGAAGGCCATGACGTGGAGCCATGGGTGGTAGTGGAGACCCCAAGATTTTGGGGAGACTGGGAATATGGGATAGCTGCCAAGGACAGTTGTTGGCTTCAGATGTGTTTCTCCCTGGTCTGTAGGCAGTCGAACCGGAAAGAAGTTCAGAGATTTTTGTTGTGGGTCCTAGATGCTGGACATGAAGCTGCAGAATTTGATATTTTCCCTGCTTCTTTTCTGTCTTACATTGGTTCAATCTTTCCTTGCTATGCCCAGTTCCTCCTTTCTCAAATGGGAATATTTACACTGTTATTTATGTGTTGCAAGTATTTAACTTGTGTTTTGATTTTATAGGCTCACAGTTAAGAGACCGTCTTGAGTCTCAGATGACTTTGGACTTTTGAACAGTGTTGGGACTGATAAAGACTACACAGACTCTTAAAATTGGACTTCATGCAGTTTGCATCATGAGATAGTCCTAAGTCAGTAAGGGTCAGGGGTGAAATGTGAGAATTTGATGGTAAAATGTTCCCCCCATGCCCTCTGGTGTTTGTAATTAAGCCTCATACTCAATCCCCAGCTGGTGGAGCAGTGGGAGGTAGAGGCTTTCTGGGGCAGTGTGTCACTGAAGACAGACCTTGACATTTATTATCCCAGTCCCAAGCCCAGTGGAGAGACTAGCTCCACCCAGATGACGCAATGCCCAGCCTCTGCTCTACCATGGGTTCTCCACCACGATGAAACTTCTCCTGGAGACTGTAAACTGTAATAAACTTTCCCTTCCATCAGCTGCTTTTGGTCAGATGTTTTGTCCCAGCAATGAGGAGCTAACTACCACATGGGGGTTATGACAAAGGTATGCAGGGCAAACAGCCAACTGAGTTCATGTCCCTCAAAGAGACACAGCCTGGTCGTTGTGACATACATGGCTGCTCCTACACAGGGAAGCAAGCCAGCTCCAGCTGCCGCGGGACTCTAAGGGCACTCCAAGGACACTCTAGTTCTGCTCCAGCTGTTACTCTCACTGAGTGGTGACCTCTGAATCCGTCAACCCTCGCCTCAATGCCCAGTGTCCAAAGGAACTACATGGGAAGTGTGCAGGGGTCCGAGAGCTCTCTCCCAGGTCACAACTTGCTTAGTTCTCTCAGGCCACCTTCACCAAGTGTCAAAGCTGGGCACCTCTGACAACAGACGTTTGCTACTTCACAGTTCTGGAGGTTAGAAATCCAAGATCAAAGTGTTAGCACGTGGATTCCCTTTAAGGAACTTTCTTTGGCTTTCATCTTCTCCCTGTGCTTTGTTTTTTAGTTAATATTTTTTTAGGGGAAGTGAGATGAGAGAGAGAGAGAATTGGTGCACCAGTGCCTCAGCCACTGCAATCAAACTCCAGATGCTTGCGCCACCTAATGGGCACTTGTGACCTTGCATGTGCCTCGCCTTTGTGCACCTGGCTTACGTGGGATCCAGAGAGTTGAACATGGGTCCTTAGGCTTCACAGGCAAGTGACTTAACCACTAAGCCATCTCTCTAGCCCCCTTGTGTCTTTTTAGTTTTATTTTCATTTTATTTTTTTTCCAAGCTGGGGGAGGGGGAACAATCAGAGAGAGAGAGAGAGAGAAAGAGAATAGGTGTGCCAGGGTCTCCAGCCACTGCAAACAAACTCCAAGCGTATGTTCCACTTTGTATATATGGCTTTATGTGGGTACTGGGGAATTAAACTCAGGTCATTAGGGTTTGCTAGCAAATGCCTTAACTGATGAGTCATCTCTCCAGCACCTCTTTTTATTTTTAAATTGACATAAAGTCTCATTATGTAGCCATAGATGGCTTGGAATTCTTTTTGTAAAAATATTTTATTTATTTATTTATTTATGAGAGAGAAAGAGAGAGAGAGGCAGGTAGAGAATGGGTGTGCCAAGGTCTCCAGCCACTACAGACAAACTCTAAACACATGTGTCACCTTGTGCATCTGGCTTTACGTGGGTTCTGGGGAATCCAACCTGGTCCTTTGGCTTTGCAGGCAAGCTGAGCCATTTCTCCAGCCCCTGGCTTGGGACTCTTGATCCTCCAACCTTCCTGCTTTCTGAGCACTGGGTTAGCAGGTATCACCGCGTGCTCAACCTCTCCCTGGGTCTTTTGTGAATGTATTTGTGTCCTCAATACTTCTTGAAAAGGCACCCCTTGTGCTGGGTGTGCCCTCATTTTACCTTTGCTACCTCTTTAAAGACCCCGTGTCCAAGTATCATAACACTGTGTAGCACTGGGGTTATGTCTTCATCACATTGATCTGAGGGGTGCTACACTCCATCCACATAGAACTGCTATAAATATTCACATTTTTGAAGGGGCCAGGAGACAGATATCTACTTTTTTTTTTTTTTTTTTTTTTTGAGGTAGGGTCTCACTCTAGCCCAGGTTGACCTGGAATTCACTATGTAGTCTCAGGGTGGTCTCAAACTCACGGTGATCCTCCTACCTCTGCCTCCCAAGTGCTGGGATTAAAGGCATGTGCCACCACGGCCAGCAGATATCTACTTCTTACTGGCACCTCTCTAGGAGTAGACCCAACACTGACCTCGTTGACCTTGATGGACAGCTAGACTCAACAGGACCAGCAGAGCAAACTGTCCTGAATGGATCTCTAGAATGAACCCTGGCTGACCAGCAGTGCCCCCCAGTGTTAGCAGGACAGGTCAGGGCTCCTGAATGCCATATGTTCCTTACCCACTGCTGCTCTGAACACATGCCAATGCCTCCCCGATGCATGGCAGAGACACCGCACCACCCCCTGAGTTGAGAATGGCCTTCTCATCAACACAAGCCCAGTTGGCAGGTGTAGGCTCATGGCCTTGGATGTCCCTAGTACTTCCAAAGTGCCTTCAAGTATCAGGGTTTGTATTCATGATGCCAGCACGGTCACCAAGAAGGGTGTTAGACCTGGTCTTCCTTCTAGACTCACCAGTGCTTTTCTTTTTTCTTTTATGAGACAGGCTCTCAAAACTCACTATGCAGCTGAGGATGACCTTGAACTTTTTTGTTTGTTTATTTGTTTCTCTCTTTCTTGTTTTTTTTTTTTTTTTTTTTTCAAGGTAGGGTCTCACTCTAGTCCAAGCTGTAGTCTCTCAGGCTGGCCTTGAACTCATGACAATTCTCCTATTCTGAGTGTTGGGATTAAAGGCAGGCACCACCATGCCTGGCTGGCCTTGAACTTTTGATTCCTCTGCCTCCACCTCCCAAGTGCTGGAATTACGGGCATGCACCACGATTCCTGGTTTGTACAGTGGTAGGATTAGTGTATGCTAGGCAAGTACTCTGTCAGCTGAGCTGCATCCCCAGCTTTTTTTTTTTTTTTTTTTTGGTTTTTCAAGGTAGGGTCTCAGTCTAGCCCAGGCTGACCTGGAATTCACTATGGAGTCTCAGGGTAGCCTCGAACTCACAAGGATCCTCCTACCTCTGCCTCCCGAGTGCCGGGATTAAAGGCATGCGCCACCACGCCCGGATCATCCCCAGCCTTTTTTAAAAATTTAATTTGTATTCATTTATTTATTGGAGAAAGAGAGAGAGAGAGAGAGAGAGAGAGAGAGAGAATGGCCAGGGCTTTCAGCTGTTGCAAATGAATTCCAGATGTGTTAAACTCCAGATGTGTGTGCCCCTTTGTGCATCTGGCTTACATGGGTCCTGGGGAATCGAACCTGGGTCCTTTGGCTTTGCAGGCAAGTGCCTTAAGCACTAAGCAATCTCTCCAGCCCCCCCCCCACCTTCTTTTTATAAAAATCTTTCTTTTCAGCCGGGCGTGGTGGTGCACACCTTTAATCTCAGTGCCCGGGAGGCAGAGATAGGTGGATTGCCGTGAGTTTGAGGCCACCCTGAGACTACATAGTAAATTCCAGGTCAGCCTGGGCTAGAGTGAGACCCTACCTCAAAAAAAAAAAACAACAAAACCAAATCTTTCTTTTGTTTAAGCCTCTCTAATATATACTTGGACATAACTATTGGCACAGTAGTCCCTTCCCCACTTATCTGCTGATTCATTTTATGTTGCCTTCACAAGCATGGTGATGCACGCCTTTAATCCCAGCACTCAGGAGGCAGAGGTAGGAGGATCACAGTGAGTTCAAGGCTACCCTGAGACTACATAGTGAATTCCAGATCAGTCTGGACTAGAGTAAGACCCTACCTCAAAAAAATTTTTTTTATTTGGCCTTGACCTGTGTTCAGTAGTGGTACAAAATTTTTAACTGGAAAATTACAGAAATAAGAGAAGAGAAACGAAAGAGAGACTTGATGGCACATACCAGGTTCCATGAAAACATTTCCCCCAAAGGTAATCTTGTGGGTCCCCAAGGGCCTTGTTGAAGGGGGAACCCAGTCATCGAGAAGCCAAGAGACATATGTATAGGAGGCTCTTGGGAAGACCACGGTGGCTTGTCAACACTGGGCCAGCAAGACTGGGGCGCGTCCACCCTCTGCCTGCGTGCTCACCACGCCCTGCAGACTAGCCGCTGGCTCCACCTCTCACAAGGCCTGTGCGTTGCTGTCGCCCTCAAGCTCCCATCTTTTCCTTGTCTCCTCCCCCCACCCCACATCACACCACAGTGTGTGCCTAGTCCTCGGGATAAAGAAGGTGCCGATGTCCAAGGAAGGGTTGAGTGAGGAAGAGCTAGGAAGAAGGCTCAGAACTGGGCTGCCGAACCCTGGCTGTTTGAACTTCTTCAGGAATCATCGTGGTGTAAGCTGGAGGTTTTCAGCCTGAGCAACTTTTTCCTCCAGGAGACCTTGGACAATGCCTGGAGACCTTCTCCTCCTCTTCCTCCTCCTCCTTCTTCTTTTTCCTTCTTTTTTTTTTTTTTATTGACAACTTCCGTGATTGTAAACAATATCTCATGGTAATCCCCCCCCCCCCACTTTCCACTCTCATTCTTGATCTTCCTAACTGGGAGCCAGTGCTACTGGCATTTGAGGGTAAAGGCTCAGCATCCTTCATTGCACAGGGCTGGCCCCCAACAGAGAATCAGCCAGACCAAGACACCAGGAACTCACTGATCTATATGAAGGAGGAAAGAAAGCCCCCGTCTTGGACTCATGATGATACCCAGGCATTGCAATGCTGGAGGGGGGCAGAGGGTTGTCAGTCCTAACCTCTCTCCTCCTGGGCGTCCAGAAAATGTTTTCACTTGCCTTTCTTCAACCTCTGAATGGTAGATGCAGGTCTAAGTGCACAGGACTCAGTGGCTTCAGCAGTAGGTAAAGGCAAGAAACTCCTGCGTGAGTCACAACTACCCCCTGGCAGAGCAATAGTCCTGGTCACAATCCAAGCACAGCAGCCCCAGGTTAGCGGGTTCGCATGGGCATTGTGTTTCAGCAGTCTACGCAAGACCTATCCTTTAATACTGCACAGCCCAGCGGGAAACTGCTAACATAACTTTAATCCCCACTTACTGATGAAGAAATGTAAGGTTTCGGAAGACCCAAGATGACTCGGTCGAAGTAAATGGATTGACAAGGCAGAGGTGCGGATTCTAGGGACCAAACTCCTTGTCACTAAACTAAACAGGGAAAGGAACATTGTCGCTGAAATAAACTCAGAGGTCTGAACGTGGATTCTCTAGGCTAAATGGTAATTTACAGGAACAAAAAATAATACAGCCTGGAGATCCGGTTTGATTTTAATTTCACCATTTGCCTTCCCAGCTCCAAATTCCAGCGCAGAACAGTGGGTTTTAAGGCAAGAGTGTCGTCTTTCCACAAAAGGCTGGCTTTGCAGCCCCAACCCAGATGCGGAGGAACCTTGTCAGGCCCAAGACCTCTCGGCCCGCCTCCCCAGCAGCACTCAAGACTACGTTCAGGTCCGCGTCCGCAAGGTGAAGCGGGTTTGAGCAAAATCCTGCGGGGGTCCTCAGACCCTGGCCGCGCCGCGCCGCACAGATGCGCAGAGACGCGAGCTCATTGCGCACAGCCAGAGCCGCGGGCTCCGCCGCCGCCGCCTCGGCCTCGGCTCTCTCCAGCGCTGCGCTTTTCTCCGAGGCGAACTTGGGAACCCCTGGCGCCCAACACCCCTGGGCACCCTGGGCACGACGAGGTGGCACCGTTTCCCAGCTTCTCCTCGGGACTGCCCACCGGGAAGCTGAAAGGCTAGTTAGTGTTCTGCAGTAAGAGGAGCTGGGGAAAAAATGAAGCTCTGGGCAGAGGATTGGGAGGAGCAATTGCGAGCCCTCCACCTTAGATGGACCCCATCCCACCCCCACCCACACCCCCCCCCGCGGCTTCTGCAGGAAGCTGAGAACCGGGGGACTCGCCACCGAAGGGGACCCACGTCTCTGTGGAAAGTAGGTGTGCTTATGCATTGCTGGGGGTGGGGGGGACTCTGGCCAGTCTCTTCAAAACTCTCCTAACAGCCTTAGCCACCCTTTCCCCACCAACTGCACTGCCACAATGGCCAGGGCCTGTCCTGTGGGCCGAAGCTTCCCACTGGGGTGTAATTCCAGGTGAGGACCCGGATCTAAGCGAACCCTTGGGTCCCAGCGCAAGTCTCTCCGTTGTCATGGCTGCCATCTGCCCTAACGTTCCAGCCAGACGCACAAATACTCACCGGATCCTAGGTGGACGGTCAGCATCGCAACCGTCTTCCACTTGCAGTGTGCCCTATGCACCTGGCCTATTTAGGTTGGCATGGTGCCCCACCCCACCCCAGGAAGGCTGAGAACTAGTCCAGGCGAGACCGGGTCTCAGCCTGATGGAGGTGAGGAGAGCTCAGAGGCAAGTCCCTTAGCACCTGGCGCGCAAGAGCCCAAGGCGTCCCTCGGTGGGCCCCGCCGGGTAGGAGGGGAACTGGAGAGCGATTCCTTCACCCAGCTTGATTTCAACGAGAAGCCCTAAAAAGGAGCCCCACACCCCACAAGTGTTAGCCAATCCCGACTACCGTCTTTTCCTGAAGACCTTTTTGGTTTACCTAGACACCGGGGCGCAAGTTGCAGGGTCCCCCAGGGCTGTTTAAGGCCTAGGGTGGATTTCTGGCCGAAAAAAGAAATGGCTCAGTTTCTGGATACTGAAGTGGGAGTCTTCCAGGAGCGAGTGGTGAGAACGTGGACTGGCTAGTTTTGCGGCGTTTGCGGCTCCTGAGCTGCGGGAGAAACCAGCCCGTCCGGTGTCTGTGCGCTCAGCCTATGCAGAACTTATCCACCATAGGGCTCGGGAAAAGCCCAAACGAGTCCCTATGGAAGACGGAGCTGTTGGTTCTAAGCCATCGTGCTGTGGAATTGCAACAAGAAATGATACATATTCTCCCAGGACCTCGAGCTCTGGCTGCGCAGTGCCTGGACCAGAGGGCCCGTTTACCTGGGAGCAAAGCAAGGAGCGCCTTTTCAGAGAAAGATGCACTTTGCATTAGATGCATTCATCTTGATGAATTTTTATCAACCCGAGCGCAGCAAATATGGCTTTCTTGCGCTGTGGGAGACAGTGGCGTCTGCCTTAGGGGTTGACCACTAAAGTATAGCATCTGTGAGGGCCGGATGTAGGGCATGGTGGCATTGTGGAGGCGGGGACCTGAGGTGCAAGGCTGTCTGCAGAGAGCTCTGGCGGACCCACCCTGTGCTCCCTGGCTGGTGTGGGGAAAGCGCACGGAGCGGTGCGGGAGAGGCTGAGGGCGCCCGGGAGGGCAGTGGATATGCTGTAAAGTGGGACCTCTGTAACCCCATTCCTGCCCTGCTCCAGCAGGAGGCCCGAGCCAAGTCTGTGTCTGGTTAGCTCATAGCCAAGGCCTTGGAAACCAGAGTCAGGGAAATTTCTAAGAAAAAAAAAAAGTTTATTTAAAAATTTGTACATAAATAAATAAATAAATAAATATCTTCTGACATTACAGAGACCATACAATTACACAGCTAGGCCCCAGAGGGGGGTCAGGAGCTGGGGTTGGGGAGAGGTTGCCCATAAGGAGAAGGTCCTAAATTTCTGGGGGGGGGGGAGGGAAGGGAGGGCGGAAATGCAGGGCGTGTGGAAAACAAAAGTGAATCGGTTTCCCCAACACCACACCATGGGAAACCTTTCTCTTCCGGGGAAAAGGAACTGTGGGGCCATTGGATAGCAAGGCCTGGTCAAGGGACAGACGGACCCTCGGAGGGAAAGAAGCTCCCTGAGGAAGGGAAAAGAAAGCAAAATGAGAAAGTTTATAAACCTGTGGGAGGGCGTGCATAAACGACCACTGGGGAAAGTTGCGAAGGAGAGAAAGATTTTTTTTTTTTTCAAAAGAGAAGCTAAGGGCCATCCACGGAGTGAAAGGTTCAGGTTGACCTACGTGGACGAGGGTAGAGGAAGCCAGGACGCCTGGGCCAGACAGGGAGGACCGGCGGGGAAGGCGCGAGGGACCCGCAAGGCGCTGGCCCCGGCGCGGGTGCCGGGCTGCGCGGCCCCGTGGAGGAGGAGGGCCCAGCGCAGTCGGGCTCCCTGCTAAGGAGTTCGCCTGGACTCCCGCGACAGCCCTAGGGACAGGGATGCCATTGTCACGTCTCTGCTAGAGTCCTTCGCTTTGCCCCCTCCGGGCTGGGTGCTTCCTCCAAGCCGTACCAAAACCCACGCGAGGCAGTCAGTGGTGGGCGGCAGGTTCCTGGGAACCAGTGCGAGGCGCGGGAAGGTCTCGGGGCCAGTGGCCCTCGGCAAACGCGCGCCTACGGAGTGACCGTGAGATCCCTGTCGTCCTTCCCGGAGGAGGACGGAGACATGGGCAATTCGTCGTCATCCTCGGAGCACTTGGCCGAGGAAAGCGACGCGCACTTGCAGCCTGGCGCGGCGGCCCCGCCGGCACCCGCGCCCGCACCCCCGCCGCCGCCGCCGCCGGCGCCCCCGCCACCGCCGCGGTGCCCGTTGCCCTTGCCCTCCTTCTTGTGCTTCACCCGGCGGTTCTGAAACCAGATCTTCACCTGCTTCTCGGACAGATTCAGGTAGGTCGCGATCTCGATGCGGCGCAGGCGGGACAGGTACATGTTGGAGGCGAACTCGCGCTCCAGCTCGAGCAGCTGCGTGCTGGTGAACGCCGTGCGCATCCTCTTGCTGCTGGGAAGCTGGTTCGAGCCGCTGTCTAGAGAGCGTGGGCAGGGGCACAGAGAGAAGTCACGAGACCTCCAGGTGGACCCAATGCCCTTCCACCCCCGACCTTGAACCAGCGTCTGTCTTCCACTCCACGCAACCCGCAGCGGCATAACCAAAGGGTGCCTGCTGGCGAGTAAGCCGTAGCATCCCGATTCTCTCGAGGATCACTCGATGGAGTCCCCTGGACCCGACTTCGCGTCCCACCCCCACCCCGGACGGCCCAGATCCAAGACTTAGATCTCCTGAACTCAAGCCTCCCCAGCTCTCCAATCTCCCACCATCCTGAGCGCCCCCTTCAGGTCCCCGACAGGACCCTCACGAACTCCCCCCCCACACCCGCCCCCTCCCCAGAACACCCAGGGTCTCTCTTCCACCACCCCCTGCCCTGCCCTACTCCCGGACACCCCGCTCACCCACGGAGATGCAGTGGAACTGCCTGGGGTCCGGCAGCGGGTAGGAGGTCTGGTACAGCGCTGCGGCCGCTGCTGCGGCGGCGGGACCGTGAGCGACTCCGGGGGACACGGCCGAGTGCTGGCGCCCCAGGGGCGCGTGGCAGTACTGCGATCCGAAGGGCGGGAAGGACGCCTTGAGCAGCGGCAGCGCGGGCGGCCCGGGAGGCCCGTGCAGCTGCGAGGCGGTGACGCACAGGGGACACACGCACAGCAAGCCGGCCTTGCGCGCGTGGCAGGCGCCGGGCGACAGGCCGTGCAGCGCGTGCGGCGGGGGCACCGCGTAGGGGAAGAGCGGCGGAGGGCTGCTGCCCTCGGGGGCCTTCTTGTCGCCCGCCTCGCGCAGCACCAGCGAGTCCACCAGGAACGAGCGCGGCATGGCCCCGGCGCGCGCTCGCCCCGGTCGCCAGCCCGTCCCCTCCGGCGCACACACCGGCTCGGCGCACCGCCCAGCTCCTGGGCCCGGCCGCGGCGGCCTGCAGCTTCCCCAGGCCCGGGAGGCTCGGCGAGTGGCGCAAGGCCCGGCCGCCGCGACGATCCCCAAGGTGGCAGCGCCCGGGGAGCGCGGGGTGCTGGCCAGCGCTAGTGGTGCTGAAAGGCGCGGGCGACGCGGCTTAAATAGGACCATTGCCATGTGATGGGCTACGCCAGGAGCGGCCGGGGCCTCTCAATAGGGTTTTTGTGCCTTTTCTCTTGGCATTCACTCTGCACGCTTCCTCATTATTTCACTTGTTAACTAAATGAACTGCATAATGTATTCTATTCTTGTCAACCCCACCCACGCCGTAACAGGCGCACTCGCCCCCTCCTCTCCCTTTTGCGGGTTTATTTTCTCATTCTCCCGCGATTTAATATTCTTTTCTTTCTCTTTATTCCTGACTCCCCTTTGGCTTCGCATTGGCGATCGGCCCATTTATCTTCTTGATTTTGCCCTCCCGCCGCCTCGTTTCCACATATCCCTGTGGGCGTACATCCCCGTTCCCCCACACACACTCTGCCCGCTTGATCCTGGTCCCTTACTCTTCTGTGCTATCTCGTCTTTGCCTCCCCCACCTCCCAAGGATGCTGCTTCCACTCGACTCTCTCAGCTCAACTCCGCATCCCTCCAGCCAGCATCCTTGCAGCCGGCCACCATTTCCACCTGTGGAGCCCCCCCTTTCTTCCTGGGCTGGAAGCACAGAGTTCCTGCGTGGGAGAGGCGCCTCTGCGGGCGCCGGGGGCTCGCTGTTCCTTAGCTAGCACTAAGCCCACGGCTGCCCCCACGGTTTTCTCAGAGTTTCTCAAGTCGTTTTAACTTTCGGTGCTGCCTACAGCACCCAGTCTTTGTTGCGGGGTGGTGGTGGGGGGGCCACCCTGGCCAGCCAGCCCTTTTCTTCAACAGCAGGGCCT
The DNA here is from genome assembly GCA_036346955.1 of Dipus sagitta. Classification (NCBI taxonomy): domain Eukaryota; kingdom Metazoa; phylum Chordata; class Mammalia; order Rodentia; family Dipodidae; genus Dipus; species Dipus sagitta. Next base: position 9,996,181 of record CM070775.1, on the reverse strand, counting down.
TGGATGTGAGGAGAGAAATGAGGTGGTGGTGACTATGGGGGAGTGTGTGTGGATAGTCTCTGAAAGACACAAAAAAGACACGGGAAAGTGGGGAGGGACGGAAGCGGAGACTCCTGTGTGTGCAGATCTCACGTCTCACCAAACGCGGCTCGTGTGCACGGCTCCTGCCAGTGCAGATCTTGGGGGGCCCTCGGCTCATGCACCCTCCTTGCTCTGGAGAGCCACTGCCTTCCCATGGGTGGCCAGGAAGAGGGGGGGGCAGCTGTCTCCCTAGCTTCAGTTGCCTTGGCTGGCCCTCCCCAGCACCTGTCTTGTCAGTCTGTCCTTTCCGGTCACACAATGGTTAACCAGCTTCCAGTGCCTGGCGCGGTGTGTGTACACAGCCTTCGCTTCTAAAATCGTTCTCCTGCTCAAAGCTGTCTCATCCAGGAGCCCTTTCCATACAATGGGAAATTAACATAAATATTTCAAATTTGCAGGCCTCGGAGACATTTCACCAGAGACATTTACTTTCGATTTTATTGGAACCAAGTCGTTGCAGTCACCTGCTCTGAGCTATGAATGGAATTGTGAGAAATGGAGGAGAAAGCTTTCCGGAAGGGAGAGGGGATTGAGGTGGTGGTGGTGGTGTGTGTGTGTGGGGGGGGGGATCAGTGCACCGGAATAGGCTGTCCAAACCCAGAGCCTCTGCACCGGATTATACTGTTAATGACATCTGCCCAAACATGGCAGCCGCAAATAACTAGTTAAGAAGCAGAGAATTTGTTATAGGAGAGAGAAAGACAGCGAGAGAGAAAGAGAGAGCGAGCGAGCGAGAGGCTGTACTTCCTTAAAGCGAGATGTGCAATAGGGGGTGAACTAACCTGTGTGGAAAGAGGGTCTATCATTTAACTTGGTTGCTTGGCATGGGGTGCCCACAACCCATGGTCTCCGGGGGGCCCCCAAAGCTCCTGCGAGCCAGCCGGTACGCATCAATGCAGCCTAATTTCCGTTCTAATTGCTCTCTGGGAAATTTGGGCTGGGCTGGGCTGCTGAGAGCCGAGACTGAAGAGGGGGCTCCCCGCTGGGCCGAGGCGGGCTAGCGAGGAGCCGGTGCAGGCTCGGCCAGACCCTGGAGGGAGAGGGGCGGCCGCTGCGCCCCGGAACTGACAGCCCGCGAGGTGCCCGGTGCGGAGCCTCCACTCGCGCTCGGGGCGAGGAAGGGGTTAAGAGAGACACTGGGGAAGACTATGGAGGGGTGGTGGTGGTGGGGGGGGATAACCAGTTCCCCTCTCCCTCCAGCCTCTGGACCTTATTGAATGTCATTGAAGAAAGTTTTGAATGCCAGATAAAGAGAGGCGAATTAAAGTGTGTGACAGCGGAGGATAAGCAAACACAAAGAGAACTCTGTCACACTTTGGGGCAAAATCCGTGGGCTTTTTACCAAGTCTCTTCGCTATGATTGAATTAAGTAATAGGAAAACATTTTCTTTCAGTTTAGAGACATTAGACAAAAACTTCAAAGCGAATAACACTTTTTAATGTGCGGGCCCCACAGTGGATGTGTGTGTGTGTGTGTGTGTGTGTGTGTGTGTGTGTGTGTTTTAAATGGTTTCTTGTGCTGCCCCGGGGCCTGGGGCAGAGTGGCCGCGCGCCTAAATCCAGCATTTCGGCCCTGCCACGGCCGCACGGGCCCCGGGAGAGAAGGTTCTTCGGGGATGGGTGGAGCGGTGGACGGATGGATGGATGGATGGATGGATGGAGAGGGATCGGGCGCAGCTCGGGCTTGGCGGGCCCTCGCCTGGTGCCACCGGGGCCTCTCCTGCCCCAGCGCCTCCCTGGGCTGGCTACAGCCGCATTTGAACTTTAGTCACCCGAGCAAACGCCCCCCAGGGCGGGCCGCAGTGGGAGCAGGCGTTAGGATTAGCTTGACAGCCCGCTGGAGTCCCCCCCCCCTACAGGCTGGGAGTGCCCCCTCCTCCGCAGCTGGTTTTCAAGTGTCCATCAGGGACAGTTCAAATCATTTCTGCTGTCCCGGGCTTTTCTTCCCCTGCCACCTCCACACAGCGTCCTATCCCCCAACCCCAGCCCCCGCCCTCCCCCCCCCTTCTGGAATTTTGGATCTAAGATGTTTGCAGGCAAACCTGCACAAAGCCGGTGGAGGTGTGGTGGTGTTTAGCTCAATTACTTCCTCACATATTTCTCCAAATGCCACTCTCCTTGTTTAAAGTGTCACCCCTCTGTCCTGCTCCTCCCTTCTGGCTCCTAGCTTTGGAAGCACAGTGTACATTTCTGTATATTTTTTGCCGGGGGGGGGGGGAGTTTTCGAGGTAGGGTCTCGCTCCAGCCCAGGATGATCTGGAATTCACTATGTAGTCTCAGGCTGACCTCAAACTCCCGGCGATCCTCCTGCCTCTGCCTCCCAGAGTGCTGGGATTAAAGGCGTGTGCCACCACGGCCAGCTATTTCTGTGTCTTTTGCTCATTTGTTTTTTTCTGTCTCTTTTCACTATGGTGAAATGCAATGATTTTCAAGAATCTTGCTTGTGCTTTCCTGTGTCTTTACTCAAAAAAAAGTTCTTGGCACAGACTCCGGTGCTTCGTATTTACCTGTTGGATGGATAAGGGGGTGAGAGCAACCTGACTTCCTCAGAAGAGGAATAGGCAGGGCTGGAGAGATGGCTTAGTGGTTAAGGCATTTGCCTGCAAAGCCAAAGGATCCCGGTTCGATTCTCCAGGTCCCACATAAGCCAGATGCACAAGGTGGTGTATGCCTCTGGAGTTCATATGCAGTGGCTAGAGGCCCTGGTATGCCCATTCTCTGTCTCTGTCTCTCTCTCTTTGTCTCTTCCTCTCTGTCTCTAATAAATAAATAAAAATAAGATCTTTTTTAAGAAAAAAAGAAGAGGAATAGGCAGAAGGGTGTCCTGGGGGCCCTTGCTTAATTACACCTTCTCATTTAGGAGCCCACCTATGGTGACTAACATGGTGAGAGCCTCTGGAGGTCAAAAGACTATCGATCTCTCCCAGTCCTTCGCATCCCAAGGGCCTGGAACATCATGGAAGCTTCATGTGTTTGTTGACTGAATGGTCAGACAAGGAAAACTATCTGTGGACACCCCCCCCCCACCTCCAAGGCAGGTTCTTACAGAGGCAAACTGGACCCATTCAAGACAATTCCAGTGTTCTAGACTTGGGAGGAATCTCCTGGTAGCTCAAGGGTAGATTGTCATTGGCCTTTTCCTGGTATATGAGAGAAGGAACGGGTGGGAAAGGAAAGAGAACTGGGTGGTGGTTCATGCGTCTCAGCTACATACACGGGAGCCTGAGGCAGGGGGATTGCTTGAGCTCAAGAGTTTGGGGCGATAGTGTGCTATGGCAATGGGCTATTCATACTAAGTCCAGTATCAATATGGTGATCTCCAGGAAGCTGGGATCTACCAGGTTGCCTAAGCAGGAGGGAACTGGCCTAGGCCAGAACTGGAAGAGATAAATAGCATGTAACCAGGCATCACCAGCGACCGGGTCTGCCTTTTCTGGCTGAAGGCAACAGCGTGAGAAACGTGACTAGAAGTGCTCTTGGTAGGGACAGAGAGAGGCCAGAGCAGAGCCCAGCACAGTTAGTTTGTAAACTGTTGAACAAACGAAGGTGAGGAAAGAAGGGAGGAGACTGTATTAGAGCCAGTGATGACTCAGGGACACCTCAGTGGAGGTGAGGTGGTCAGGGCCAGGAACAAGAAGTACTGAGAGAACGTGGAGGGCAAATTAGGATGCGTGTGTGTGTGTGGGGGGGGTGTAAATGTGTAGGTGTGAGTGTGCACATGTGTAGGTTTTGGAGTTCAAGGCTATGACAGAGAGGCATTCATCTGATCGATAACACTAGTGACTGGTTGCTTGTTTGAAAAGATCCCATTACCTGATGCCATCAAAAACTGAAACAGGGGATGTAAGGATAGGGCCTACTTTTGCTTTTTACCTCATTAAGTCGTGTGTTGCATTTTAGTGTTTTTTTTTAAATTAATTTATTTATTTGAGAGAGAGAGAGAGAGAGAAAGAGGCAGCTAGAGAGAGGGAGAGAGAGAATGGGCACACCAGGACCTCTAGCCACTGCAAATGAACTCCAGATTCATGCACCATCTGTCTTACGTGGGTACTAGGGAATCGAACCTGGGTCCTTAGGCTTTACAGGTAAGCGCCTTAACCACTAAGCCATCTCTCCAGCCTGCATTTTAGTTTTTTTTTAAATATTTTATTTTTATTTATTTGAGAGTGACAGACAGAGAAAGAGGCAGAGAGAGAGAGAGAGAGAGAGAGAGAGAGAGGGAGAGAATGGGCACACCAGGGCCTCCAGCCACTGCAAACGAACTCCAGACACGTGCGCCCCCTTGTGCATCTGGCTAACGTGGGTCCTGGGGAGCTGAGCCTCGAACCAGGGTCCTTAGGCTTCACAGGCAAGCTCTTAACCACTAAGCCATCTCTCCAGCCCTGCATTTTAGTTTTTAAGCTTCATAGCATTCTACTGGTGTCTCATAGGTAGATAAAGATGTGAATCTATGGTTGGTTAGAGATGGCGAATGATTTAAAATTCATTATACAGGCTCCAGTGGTAGCATTGGTCTTAGGGCGCATAGAGGGGGGCATGCTAGGTGCCCCACATAAAGGAAAGTGGGACTCCTCCTTTCCTTCTTTTTCTTTCCCTTCCCTTCCTTCTCTTCTTTTCTTTAAAAATATTTTTATTTTACTTATTTGAGAACAAAAGAGAAATTAAGGCAGATAGAAATGGGTGTGCCAGGGCCTCCTGCCACTGCAAACAAACTCCAGATGCATATGCCACCTTGTGCATCTGGCTAATGTGGATCCTGAGGAATTGAACTGGGGTCCTTTGGCTTTACAGGCAAATACCTTAACCACTAAGCCATCTCCCCAGCCCCCTTTTCTTCTTCCCTTTCTATCACCTTACTTTTCTTTCTTTTCATATCGGGTCTTACTGTGTTGTCCAAGCTGGTCTCCAACATCTCAAACTCAAAGGATCCTCCAAGCTCAGCCTCTCCCGAGTAACTGGAACTAAAAGCACACAGTACTATGTACAGCTAGAGGGGTGTGTGTGTGTGTGTGTGTGTGTGTGTGTGTGTGTGTGTGCTGGGGATCAGGGCTTTAGGCATGACAGGCAAACTCTATACACTGAGCTTCACTCCTAGCCTAGAGGAGCCATTTGTACATTGGAACCACAAGCTGGCTTCTCACCCAGAGGTATTGAAGAGTCAAATCCTAAGCTGCCTATAAACAGCTTTACAGGGTACACCATTCAGTACAATTCCTCAGAATTGTAGCTGTGTTTATAGGCAACATTTTGCCTAAGAGGCTACTGCTGAATGGTCCAAAAAAAAAAAAAAAAACCCATAGAGATGTCTGAAGGAAATATTTCAGTAACATTCCAGTCCTGGAGCTCTTTTTGTTATTTTAAAAAAATATTTTATTTATTTGAGAGAGAAAAGAGAGAGAGAATAGGCACTCCAAGGCTTCCAGCCACTGCAAATGAACTCCAGAAGCATGTGCCACCTCGTGTATCTGGCTTATGTGGTTCCTGGGGAATTGAACCATTGTCCTTAGGCTTTGTAGGCAAGCCCCTTAATGGCTAAGCCACCTCTCCAGCCCTTGTTATTTTTAAAGCTGGGAATTTATATGACTTCCCATTGCTAACCACACACCAGATCAGAAAAGCGGAGAGGACCTTTGGATTCATGGGTCTCTTCATTTTTCAGAGAATGGGCATTTTCCCCCTTATTTTGTGTTTGTATTTGTCATTACTCTGGCTTGTATGTGTCCTCCAGAGTTCACGTGGGGAAACAATCCCCAATACAACAGCGTTGAGACTTTGAAGAAGTGACTAGATTACGAGAGATCCACCTTCACGAGCGGATTAATGCAAGAGTGCGTTTGCGGTACAAATGACGTCACCTTCTTTTCCTTTTCCCTCCCATGAGCCTCCTTGCCTTTCTGCCTCCTGCCATGGGGTGGGATGACACAGCAAGAAGTCCTCAGACAAATTCGCATGTCCACACTCTCTCTTCCACGGGGAATTCTCTGGGGTCCACGTGCCCAGTCTGGGACAGATCTGCAGCCTCCTTCCGTATCCCATTCCGGGAGTCACTGGTTAGCCCACATGCGTCTGTAAAACCCTGACCACGCTGTCTAAGCAGGGTCCACTTTCTTCCCAGAGTGCAGGATGTAAGGACATTGATGAGGACTTCTCTGGGCCTAGAGCTTCCAGCCTAAGGAAATCTACCTTAAACTTCGCCTCTTCCCATTGACCTTGACAGTACCTGAAGCAGAGATGATTTCTTCAAGGGTGAAGAGTTCTCTTGCTCAAGATCTTGAGGTGAATACGGAACACCCTAGGAGATTTAAAGAAACATGGTGGGGCTGCAGAGATGGCTCAGCAGCGAACGACACTTGCTTGCAACACCTGATGGTGTGAGTTCAATTCCCCAGTATCCACGTAAAGCCAAATGCACAAAGTGGTGCATATATCTGGACTACAGCTGTAGGAGGCCCTGGTGCGCAAATACTTTCTTTCTCTCTCTCTCTCTCTTTCTCTGTCTGTGCATCTTATATAAATAAATTTAAAACAATGTGGGTTTCTTTTCTTTTCTTTGTTTTTGAGGTAGGGTCTTACTCTAGCTCAGGCTGACCTGGAATTCACTATGTAGTCTCAGGGTAGCCTTGAACTGACTGCGATCCTCCTACCTCTGCCTCCCAATTGCTGGGATTAAAGACCTGCGCCACCATGCCCAGCTTAATTTTTTTTTTTTTTTAAAGAGACATGATGGTGGCTTTGACATTGACAAAAGCAGTCCTACGTGAAGTAATTTGCTACTGTAAATCTTGCTTCTACAATAACCTGTTTTCCCTTTATGGGAGACATTGGCTCCAGTCACTGATTGGATTTGTTTGTGGCCTGCGGTGGAATTCCCATCAGCGACCTTAATTTTGGGACTTTGTGGTATGAACTGTTCTGTCTTCTTCCCCTTTCTCTGCTGCGGAAGCCCACAGCTCCCGGATCAGCCAGGTGGCAGCACCCAGCAGCGTTCAGCCTGCACACTCCGGAGGGGCTCTGTGGCCGGTCAGCTGCCTTCACCTCACTCTTCTTTCCACATTTCTTTCTTCTTCTTCCTTCCTTTCTTTTTTTTCCTTTTTTTTTTTTTCCAAGGTAGGGTCTCACTCTAGCCCAGGCTGACGTGGAATTCACTATAGAGTCTCAGGATGGCCTCGAACTCTCCTACCTCTGCCTCCCGAGGGCTAGGGTTAAAGGCGTGTGCCACCACACCCAGCACTTCCACATTTCTTAGCAGATGACATCTTCCCCCTGAGTCTCCCAGCCTCTGAAAGCTTTGGGCTGAAAGTCACTGAGGCCAGCGGGTTTGTGGGGGGCGGATGGGGGGGGGGGGGGAGCGATGCTGGAAGACAGGGTCCTGGTCCCCTCTCAGTGTTCTCACACGCATAGAAATCTGGGTCGCGTTATGATGAGATTGGATGATGCAGGTGGAACACGCAGACTCGGCGAGGGCGTGTTCACTTTGTGGCCCATGAGTCCCATGAGGCCCAGGATAGCTACGAATGGAACCCAAAATGAAACTGTTAACTCAGTGAAAACGTTATGAGATTCTTTTGCTGTTTTTTGGTAACTGGATTGTGTGGTTCTTGAGCGTGAGCCTTGTAGATGACCATGTCATGTCTCAATGTCAGATTGGACAAACCTGGTGAAGAGAGAGAGTGTCGTGAAGGGCGTGGCATAGAGTGTTGAGTCTCAGAATGAGATTTGGACCTACAGATATAGACCACAGTGCGGCTCTATCTCCATATGCTTCTCAGTCCTTTCTTATTTCCACTGACTTGTTTTTCAACCCAGCCGTTTCCTGGGATAAACAACATTTCATCACTTCTCCAGCCCAGGAACTCCAGGAAGGAAAATGGCTACTTGTCCAGCCGCTCACATCCTGTCTCTGAAGGCCAGGGAGAAACAGCCTCGTCCCCCAGTTCTCCATTGCAGAACCGGCAGAAGAAAGGCGTTTGCATAAAATGGAGAGAGAGCATCGAATGTACCTCACATTAGCAGACAATATTGCCTTGATTGCAGACAACACACATGAATTGAATTGATAAAGGAATCTTCCCATCAAAGCCAGAAATGAGTGGAAATTAACTTTAACAAAGTAAGCAACTGCATGGAGAGACAGCTAGAAGAAACCCACCACGTACCTTGGGCATGGCGGAGATGTGGAGGAGCAAAGTGTCCGGGCCCATCAGCGAGCGCAAGAGTGATTAATAAACACTTACGGGGACATTCATCTGACAGGCGCTGACAAAGCCCACAATGATGAGGAGAAGGGGGCATTTCTTCTTGATAGATGTATCTGAAATGCGCATTTACTCCTTTTTGATGGATTTAAATGTCCAGGTATTCTCTCTCCATAGAAATTGATTTGGAAATGGTGCTGGGTTAAAAATAAGGGCTAGGGACTTAACTACATCGGTGTGGAAGAAAATGTATTCATCCTAGTCATCAATGCATAGATTGAAATCTGCCACAGTTTAGCAGAGGCTGGGGAGTACCTGTTCTTTTAAGATGTAAAGTGAAATAGACTGGTCTAAAATCATTTCTTTCTTAAGATTCTGCAAACCGAATTGGTGACTAGATACTGCCCAAGTCTTTTTCTCCGGCCTGGATCAGTTTAAAAATTACCTGTTGGGGACTAGAGTAATGTCTTAGTGGTTAAGGCGCTTGCCTGTGAAGCCTAAGGACCCAGGTTCAATTCCCCAGTACCCACATAAGCTAGATGATCAAGGTGGCGCATGTGTCTGGAGTTCGTTTGCAGTAGCTAGAGGCCCTGGTATGCCCATTCTCTCTCTCAATCTGCATCTCTCAAATAAATAAAATAAAATAAAATAAAATAAAATAAATTTTAAATAATTATCTAGTGGCCAGGCATGGTGGCACACACCTTTAATCCTAGCACTTGGGAGGCCAAGGTAGGAGGATCACTGTGAGTTCAAGGCCAACCTGAGACTACATAGTGAATTCCAGGTCAGTCTGGGCTAGAGAGAGACAACCACCTCAAAAAAAGAAACAAAATAATTCCCAATGGAATGGAGGCAGAGATGAGGAAGAAGAGGGTACTAACATATGATGTATCCATATGAAACATGGTTTTTTTTTTTTTACATTATTGGTTTTCCAAGGTAAGGTCTCACTCTAGCTCAGGCTGACCTGGAATTCATTATGTAGTCTCAGGGTGGCCTTGAACTCATGACAATCCTCCTACCTCTGCATCCCAAGTGCTGGGATTAAAGGCGTGCACGACCACGCCTGGCTACAAAACATGTTTTTAATAATAAATGTTAATAAAAAAACCATAATAATAAACCTATTGGAAACCATTTCTCAATGAATAGACTTAAATTTGCATTAAGATTTGCACTAAGTCTAACCCTTCCAATGAAGAAGTCCTGAACGTGGCCCTGGATGCGATTTCATGTGCTCCCCAGAGGCAGCAAAGCTCTTAGTTCAGTTCCTCCATTTCCTCTCTTCTTGCCGGACAGCAAGGCAATGTTTGGCGCAAGCATCTGACACAGGCCCCCTGTCCCCTTCTCTTGGCCTGTGAAGTCCAGTCCCAGACAGGCTCCTTGATGCCACCCAAATCCTCCTGGGCCTACTCTGTAGTCCTTGGGCATGGGTTTGTCCTGGTCCAGGCAAGAGGGCATGGATGAAGTCTCTGGATGTTGAGTGTGCTCCTGAGCAGCCCAGGTCTCTGTTGAGGCTGTGGAATTTCCCCCTGTGCCAGTGTTGTGATGCCACAAAACCCATGTCATCTCCAAGTCCGATTCTCCCTGGGAGCCCAGAGGAAGCAGCTCAGAGGGCCGAGAGGCTGACACAGCCTGGGTTTGGAGCTCTAGTCATGTTCAAAGAGCTGTGACAATTGAAGAAAACATGACATGCATTTTCTAGAACACTACCAAAACAGTCCTCATGGAAAACGGGAGAAACGGGAATACTCTAAAATGAATTCCTTTATATCCAGCACAGGGTCTTTCATACTTTGATGTTGGTGAGCCCACGCAGGCATGTTTTTCAAACCCTGAGATTGCTAAACTGGGGGGGGGGGGAGGAGGGGAGGATTTCCCAGCGTCACAACCAGCAGGCAGCCGTCAAGGACCCAGGGCATGGGGGCACCAGGAAGGACCCTTTGTGAGCCAGGCACCATTTCCCCTCTGGCATTGCAACCAAGAACCACATTAGCTGCTTCCTAAGAATCCAAGATGAGTGAGCACTGGTTGCGTCCACGTGACACAATGAAGGACTCCAGGAGCAGGGAAAGACGAGCCCTGGAGTGACCATGAGTCCCACTGGTGACCTTGCTAGGGGTGTCCAGCTAGTACACGGGGCAGACTTTCAAATTATTTTTTTTCCTCATAGATTTGGGATTATGGATCTGCACATATAATTTTAATTTTGTTTACATTTTTGCAAGGTAAGAGCTCACTCTAACCCAAGCTGACCTATACTCACTGTATAGCCCCAGGCTGGCCTTGAACTCATAGTTAGCCTCTGCCACAACCTCCCAAGCTCTGGCCTTGAAGGCGTGCATCACTATGCTGGTATATTTGATTTTATTGTTGACACGGGATGTACTTATGCATCCTAGGCTGTCTTTGAACTCCTGTCTTAGCTTTCCAAGTGCTAAGAGTACAGGTATGTAGCACCACTCAGACTTGATAGAAAATTTCTAACATATGCTGGCCAAGGTCCACATAACTCTAATCCTACTACTTAGGTGGTAGAGGCAGGAGGATTGCTAAGAGTTTGAGGCTAGCCTGGTCTACATAGCGAATTCCAGGCCAGCCGGGGCTACAGAGGGAAAGTCTGTTGAAGAGAGAGGGAGGGAGAGAGAAGGAAAGTTCTTGCAATATAAAGAAGTCGAGAGAACTTATATACCTATTATTCTAACAATTACTGACTTTGTTCCTTCATTCCAGGACTGTGAAAAGTCATTCCTTTTTTTATTTTTTTTTTGTTTTATTATCTTTATTTATTTGAGAGCAACAGAGAAAGAGAGAGAGAGAGAGAGAGAGGCAGATATATATAGAATGGGCACACCAGAGCCTCCAGCCACTGCAAACCAACTCCAGACACTTGCGCCCCCTTGTGCATCTGGCTAACGTGGGTCCTGGTGAATTGAGCCTTGAACCAGGGTCTTTAGGCTTCACAGGCAAGCGCTTAACCGCTAAGCCATCTCTCCAGCCTGAAAAGTCATCTCTTAAAAAAAAAATCTATTTATGTGAAGACTGGATAGATGGCTTAGTATTTAAGGCACTTGCCTGAAAAGCCTAAGGACCCAGATTCAATTCCATAATACCCACGTAAACCAGTTGCATAAGGTGGTGCATGTATTTGGCATTTGTTTGTGGCAGCTGGTGCCCTGGCATACCCATTCTCTCTATCTGCCTCCCTCTCCCTCCTTCCCTCTCTCTGTCTCTCTCTCTCTCAAATAAATAAAAACATATAAAATAATTTTCAAAAAATATCTATTTATGTGTGTGTGTATGAGAGAGAGAGAGAAGAGGAGAGAGAGAATGGGGTATGCCAGGGACTTCTGGTGCTGCAAATGAACTCCAGACACATTTACCACTTTGTGCATCTGGCTTTAGGTGGGGACTGAGGAATCAAACCCAAGCCATTAGGTTTCACAAGCAAGTGCCTTTAACTGCTGAGCAATCTCCTCAGCTCCCTTTCTTTGAATTATAATTTACTCTTACTTAAATATAATTTTTGAAAACAATTTTCTTATTAAGGGAGTTCATGTTCATTGTTGAAAAGTAGACATGTCATGCAAATAAAAAGAAAACGTTCTTGGGGCTGGAGAGATGGCTCAGAGGTTAAGGCTCTTGCCTGCAAAGCTAAACAACCTGAGTTCAATTCCCTAGGACTCATCTAAAGCCAGATGCACAAAGTGGCTTTTGTGGGCGGTTTGGGAATTGAACCCCAGGCCGGCAGGCGTAGATTATAAACCAATCTAAAGCAACCACCTTTAACCTCTAAGGCATCTTCCAGGCCCCTACTTTTTTTTTTTTAACCAACAGTTCTGTTACATGTACTCTCTCCTATTACCTTCTCTTTTCCCCTCACCCCTTCCACTGAACCCCTTCTTTCTAACCAGTCTCTCTTCTACTTCAGGTGGGCTCCTCTATCCTGTTGTTGCTGCCATCACCATCCTCCACGTAGTTTCTCCGGCCTTCCCAGGTGGACGGAAGGGGTCCTCCAGGCTCCAGTGCCACATTGGGACTTCAGAGTCATTCCTGCTTCTTGATCTCTCCAGCCTGCAGACAGCCATTGTTGGACTGCCCAGCCTGTGTTGTGCATGCCAATCTAATAGGCCTCTTTTCATAATCCATGTTCATTCTACTGGTTTTGTTCCTCTGGAGAATTCTGACTTACACACACATTAATAGAATCCACCAAAACAACATTTTTATTTTATACAGTGTCCCATGTAGCTCAGGCTGGCTATGTAGGAGGTAACCTTGAACTTCTGATCTTCCTGTCCCTGGAGGGTTAGGGTTGCATCAGTTACCTCATGCTAGGACTCAAGCCCACCGCCTCACACTTTATGCACACTAGGCTGCATCCCTAGCTAGCCCAAAGTACCATTTCATAAAACTATTTTAAAAATTTATTTATTTATTTGCAAGCAGAGAGAGATAGAAGAGAGACACACAGAGAGAGAATTGGCATGCCGGGGCCTCCAGCCACTGCAAACAAACTCCAGACACATGCACAACTTTGTGCATCTGGCTTTATTTGAGTATTGGGAGCTAACCCCAGTCATTAGGCTTTGCAGGCAAATGTCTTAACCACTGAGCCATCTCTCCAGCCCCCAAGGTAACATTTTAAATACCCAAAGACAGTTTCATTGTATAAAAACAAAACAAAGCTGGGTGTGGTGACTCATGTCTATAATCCTAGCACTGGAGAATGTGAGGCAGGAAGACTGCAATGAGTTTGAGGTCAGCCTGGGCTACATAGTGATATCCAGGCCAGCCTGAGCTACAGAGTGAGACCTGGTCTCATAGGAAAAAAAACACTAACAACTTAACCTATTGTTTTTTTTTTTCCTTCAGACATTTAGATATGTTTTCAAATATTTAATGTAAAAAAAATGAAGTGTTTCAAAAGCCTTCTTTTAGCACCTTCGGGAGACTCCTGGAACTCAGTGAAACTAGTCTTGCATTCAATCCACATAGTGGCAATGCATGTTTCCATTTCATTTCAGGCACCAGGGTTTCAGTTTGGGGCTGCCCTAAACCTGAAACACTAGGCATTGTAGCCTTGCCTTGTTTACACTGTTTAAAAAAAAAAAAGAAAAGAAAAGAAAAGAAAAGAAAAGAAAAGAAAAAAGAAATGAAGAAAGGGCCTGGAGAGATGGCTCAGCAGTTAAGGTACTTGCCTGTAAAACCTAAAGATCTCCGTTCAGTTCTCCAGCACCCACATAAAATTAGGTGCACCAAGTAGCACATGCATCTGGAGTTCATTTGCAGTGGCTACAGGCCCTAGCCCATTCTCTCTCTCTTTCTTCTGTTACTCACTGCATGCAAATAAATAAATGAAATATTTTAAAAATATGAAGAATGAGGGCTGGAGAGATGGATTAGTGGTTAAGGCGCTTGCCTGTGAAATCTAAGGACCCAGTTTCAATCTCTCTCCAGGTCTCACAAAGGCAAGGTCACACATGCCCACTAGGTGGCGAAAGCATCTAGATTTCGATTGTAGTGGCTGAGGCACAGTCGTGCCAATTCTCTCTCTCTAAAATGAAAAAGAAATGAAAATTAAAAAATATGAGTCAGGCGTGGTGGTGCATGCTTTTAATCGCAGCACTCGGGAGGCAGAGGTAGGAGGATCACCGAGAGTTTGAGGCCACCCTGAGATTACATAGTGAATTCCAGGTCAGCCTGGGCTAGTGTGAGACCCTACCTTGGAAAACCAAAAAAGAAGAAGAAGATGAAGAATGGGGCTGGGGAGATGGGGAGATTGCTGAGTGGTTAACTGCAGCTCTATTGGGAGGTGGTGGAATTATGAGGGGGTGAACAACAGAGGGCAGAAGTTAGGTCACAGGGCATGCCTCTGAAGGGGGTATTGGGAGCAAAGCCTAGCCCCTTCTCTTTTACTCTTGGCTTCCTGGCCACCATGAGGTGAGTAGTGGCCTTCTCTGCCATGAATATTCTTTCCACAGGCCTGAAGCAATGGGCCAGGAGACCCTGGGCTTAAACTTCTGAAAACATGAGCCATAATAAACCTTTCCTCTTTTTACATGGACTGTTTCAGGTATTTTGATACAGTAGCAGAAAGCTGAATCACACACTGGGGAATCCAGTGCTCTCTAAGATCCATGACCATGCAGCATGCTTCCACCAAAGCCCCCTCCTCTCCCCACAAAAATATTCTTCCATCCTCATCTACTTTCTTTATTTATCTTTTCTTCCTTACTTCCTCTCTCTAAAACATAATTAACATAGGCTTCTTGAGTTTTTTGTTTTCTTTTCAGTTCGATCGCAGTGACCTAAGCCAGAGTCCACACTTCTGTTATTTATTTTAGATAGCATTTACTATGGTAGTTTGAATGCATGTCCCCAATAGACTCAGGCGATTTTTTTTTTTTTAAGATTTAACTTGGATTTCTAGCCGGAGAAAGTGTCATTATGGGTGTCTCCTGGGGTCCGGTCCTAAACTGTGTTTGGGGGGGCAGACCCGATTTCAGCCTGAAGGTTTACAGAGCAGTTTGATCTCTGCCTGGGTCCCTGTCGTTTTATTGCCGGTTTTGCTCTTACTTGTGGTGCTGGCTGTTTGGTAGTCTCTCTCTGCTTGAATTTATGAATGGGAGCCAGCTTCTTCTACCATTTGATGGAACTTCCCCCAAATCTGTAAGCTGAAATACATCCCCTCCCCCCATAAACTGTGGCTGGTTTGGACGTTCATCCCAGTAACGTGGAGCTGACTACGACATCCACTTCAATCAACTCCTGGGCTAAGGCTAAGGAATAAAATAGGAAAAGACCTTTTGCAGAATGGTGACTCTGCATTTTAGAACATTTTCAAAATATTTATTTATTATTTGAAAGAGAGAGAGACTGAGAGAATGGGTGCACCAGGGCCTCTTGCCACTGCAAACGAACTCCAGATACATGCTCCACTTTGTGCGTCTGGCTTTATGAGGGTACTGGGGAACTGAACCCTGGCAGCAGGCTTTGCAAGCAAGTGCCTTTAACTGCTGAGCCGTCTTTCTATCCTCCAAAGGATTTTTTTTTTTTCTGAAGGGTGATTTTACCTTTTTAAAAAATATTTTATTTTCATTTATTTGAGAGAGAGGGAAAGAGAAAGTGAGAGAAAGAATGTGCACACCAGGGGCCTCTAGCCACTGCCAACAAACTCTAGATGCATGTGCCACCATTTTCATTTGGCTTACGTGAGTACTGGGGAATCGAACCTGGGTCTTTAGGCTTTGCAGGCAAGTGCCTTAACCTCTAAGCCATCTCTCCAGCCCATGATTTACCTTGAATGCCATAAGCATATTCGCTTAAAGGCTTTTCAGAACAGTCTGTTTTTTACCTTGACAATATTTTTCTTTCCTATAGAGATTTGTTAGGCAGCAGTCCCTCTTAACAAAGGCTTGCTATGTAGACCACATAACCTTGAACTTTCAATCTTCCTTCCCCTGCCCCCTAAACACTGGGATCACAGGCCTGCGCCACTGTCCCCGCTAAGCTGATGTCTCTGATTGTGAGCTAAATACATAAGTGAGTGCTAATTAGCTTCTCGCATTCCCACAGCTCATTTATTTCCTAAGATTCAAAAGTCTCCACAAGAAAAAAAAAATGAAAGTGCTGACATTTTCTTTTGCCATCCATCACAAATATGAAAATGAACCCTCTCTGTTTTCTTTAGTGATATTAAGGGCAAAGACCACAAATTAACTTCCCTCCATTAAGCACAATCAATAGCGATTTGGATATTTCTTCCTACTCTAGACTTCTATTGGGGAACGGGCTGCTGGAGTGAGACACAAACCCCAGGACAAAGGGACCTGCTGGTCGCCAGCCATGTGACTCTGGAAATGCCAGGCTGGAGCTACGTACGGATTCTTGCGTGGCAGGGGGCAGTGACGGACGGGGAGTCCGGTTGAAGTCGAGCTGTGACGAATGGGCCGGGCTGCTGCGCCTGCCAGCTGGGGGCTGAATGTTTCTCAAGCCACTTTCACTGTCTGTAGACTTGAGGCTCTTTCCAAGAAGGGCAGAACCAGAAGCCGCCGTTGACGTGGCATATTGGAGGCGGGGGGATGGGGTGGGCTCAGGCTGTCATGGCTGAACTCTATGGGTGGGGGTCTCCATTTGCCCAGGCAGTCAGAAAGAGCCTGCTCTTTTTTTTTTAGATAGATGATAGATAGATAGATAGATAGATAGATAGATAGATAGATAGATAGATAGAGGAAGAATTTGGGTGCACCAGGGCCTCCAGCCATCGCAAATGAACTCCAGATGCATACGTCACTATGTGCATCTGACTTACATGAGTCCTGGGTCCTTAGGCTTCACAGGCAAATGCCTTAACTGCCAAGACAGTGAACAGCAGTGAGGGTCAGACAGAAGTTGAGTATACTACAGACCTCCTGCTCAATTTGTTTTGCCAGAGACCACTCTTGATTGAGGCACAGGAAGCCTCTAGATCTACTGGAGATCTCCAGGGCAACTGCAGAAAGGTTTACAGGTAAGGCTCGCGTGTGAACAGGAGATAATGCTGTTTCCATTCCATGGCGGCTGGGAGTTCCACGCAAGACCCTGACTGCTCGCTGGCGCAGTTTTGCCTTCTCCTGGCTCCTTAAAAGTGGGAAATTGAAGCTATAAGCATCAGGCTGCCTTCGAGGGGAGCAAAAAGTAGCTCCCATCTAAGCTGAACTGCCCGTCTGGTTGTCCTGCCACAACACACTATCTGAAGCCTGTCTTTATAGAAAAGAGGCTTTTAAGAGGGGCCTGTGCCTTTGTTGGTCAAGCAAAGAGCCTGGCTGGTAAAGAAAGGAGACCTCAGGGTTTTTGGGAAGTCTGAGACTGAGAGGCCACATCTGTTAAGTGACTTCTCATTGCCTCGTCCCAGGAGGAACAAGGTGAGAGGGGACGAGAGAAAGTGGACCAGAGAGGGCCATGCTTTGTTTGGTTGCAACTCCACTTTCTAGATAATTAAACCACTCCCATACTTATTTATTTATTTATTTTATTAATAACTTCCATGATTGTAAACAATATCCCATGGTAATGACCTCCCTCCCCTGGCTTTCCCCTTTGAAACTCCATTCTCCATCATATCCCCTCCCCCTCTCAATCAGTCTCTCTTTTATTTTGATATCACCATCTTTTCCTCCTATTATGATGGTCTTGTGTAGGTAGTGTCAGGCACTGTGAAGTCATGGATATTCAGGCCATTCTGTGTCTGGAGGAGCACACTGTAAGGAGTCCTACCCTTCCTTTGGCTCTTACATTCTTTCTGCCACCTCTTCTGCAATAGACCCTGAGCCTTGGAAGGTGTGATAGAGATATTGCAGTACTGAGCACTCCTCTGTCACTTCGTTCCAGCACCATGGTGCCTTGTGAATCATCCCAAGGTCACTGCCATCTGAAAAGAGAAGATTCTCTACCAAAAGTGAGAGTAGCATTAATACAAAGGTATGAACATTAAGAGAAGTGCTTACTGGGCAGTTTGATAAGCATAGTATATACATTTAGCCACACAGCAGCAGACGTTATACCCCTAGGGCTCATGACTACCCCTGTTGTAGGTTTTCAGCATCAGGGATGTATTCCCTCCCATGGAGTGGGCCTCCAGTCAAATTAGAGGCAGTTGATTTCCACCATGACAGACGTGCCACTATTGCACCCATTGGCTCATTTGGCCTGGCTGGCAAAATTTAAGACTTGCAGTGTCCACTGTTGAGTATCTTCACTGGTGATTTCTCTTTCTCCCATTGAACTGCATGCAGAATGGCTTCTTCCAGCTTTCTGTCAGCTGGTCTACATGGAGGAGGTTATCAGCTCAGCTCCAGCAGGACTTCTCATAAACCACTCCCATTTTAACAGCATCACTCCTGCCCTCATGACCTAGTCACCTCTCAGTAGGCCCCACCTCCTGATACTCTCTTTGGGGATTTAAGTGTCTAACATGTGAACTTTGGGGGACGCCGTCAACCATAGTATTGTCTAAGACCAAGTTATCCACAACTGTGGTCATCTGTGTTGGGTGGAATATAATAAAGCCATCAAGATGCAGGTGTCGTCTTGGAGATGCCACTGCCAGGTATGAGTGCTCAGGACCCACTGGAAGACGAGATTATATGTGGCCAGGGTACCTGGATGGCAGCCAGAACCTGGAGGCTCAGATTCACCCTGCCACTTAGCAGCTGTCCATGCAGCACTGTGCAGAAGCGAAGGTGAGGTCGACATGGGACAGGTGCCAGCAGTGCCCACACAGAAACTTGCATACCTGTAAGAAAGAGAAACTGTGCCTGCAAAGCCAAAGGACCAAGGTTCTATTCCCCAGGACCCACATAAGCCAGAGATGCACGAGGTGGCGCGTGCGTCTGGAGTTTGCAGCGGCTGAAGTTCCTGGTGCACCCATTCTCTCTGTACATAAGTAAATTAAAAAGTAAAATAAAATATTATAAAAGATACTTACCTGGCAGGGGAGATACTGTGATCACGAAGGTGGTTTTCCCAGGGCAAGGCTTATCCATTGCACGCCCGATGTGCTGACTCCTGCAACTTCCCCAAACGTGGGAAACTCGACTGCATAATTTGTGGTAGGGGAGGACTGTGTTCACGCTGTCCCCCGTCTCATGGTGCAAAGCTGGGCTACAGATGACATTTTACCTCCTGACAGTGCAGTCCATCTCTTGCCTTCATCTACTCAACAATAGTTGAGAAAAGTCACATCTTCAATAAAGCTTTTCTCTAGCTTCTGGTTGTTCGGGTGTGTCCCTTTGGGGGAGCATCTGTATTTATTTTTTCAGGTTATTTTTTTTGAGGTGGGGGTCTCACTCTATCCAGGCTGACCTTGAACTCATGGTGGTCCTCTACCTCTGCCTCCCAAGTGCTGGAATTAGCCATGTGCCACCAGTCTTGGCCTAATTTTTTTCTTAAAAAAGAAAAAAACAAACAAACTAGGAATCTAGGAATAAACTTGGGAGGCATGAATTCAAGGCTGGCCTGAGACTACATAGTGAATTCCAGTTCAGCCTGAGCTAGTGTGAAACCCTACCTTGGAAAAAAAAGAAAGAAAGAAAGAAAGAAAGAAAAATATTAAAACAAAAGAAAAGAAACGCTGGAAGATCCTGCATGGACCCGTGAGGCCCAAGGGGGCATGGGGAACATGACAGGAGATGTCATTTCTGGAGGTGAGATTTGGGTAACGAGAAGGTGTGTTCAGGCAGGGAACAGGAAAGACATTTTGGGAGGCAGGCCTTGTGATTCAGGACATGAGGTAGAAGAAGACTACAGTTTGGGGGAGTCATGTGATGTGTTTCCCCAGCCACTTAGGCATGGCTCAGCAACTTCTCTGAGTTCTGGTTTCCTTATCTCCAGGATATAAGAAATAAAACAGAAGACCTGTCAGGCATGGTGGCACACACCTTTAATCCCAGCACTCGGGAGGCAGAGGTAGGAGGATCACTGTGAGTTCGAGGCCACCCTGAGATTCCGTAGTGAATTCCAGGTCAGCCTGGGCTAGGGGGAGACCCTACCTCGAAAACAAAACAACAAAAACCAGAAGACCTATCTGATAAGGCTGTTTTGGGGAGTCCTCGAGACATACAGGGAAACTCCTGGAAAGATGTCCTGGATATTCTTGCTATACATGGGGAGTATTTACTATCTTCCCACCCATCAGTCCTCATTCTGTCACATACTGTGTCGCACTGGTGCCCCATCTTCCTTTAGTCGCAGCATGGAGGTTAATAGGTGACAAAGGCTCAGTGCGCATGTGGTGGCAGGTGATCCACAAGTGGGAGGCGCTCTCTCTCTCCTCTCTCTGTCTCTCTCTATATATCAGTTTTTTTTGAGGTAGGGAGGGATTCACCCTAGCCCAGGCTGATCTGGAATTCACTATGTAGCCTCAGGGTGGCCTTGAACCCATGGTGATCCTCCTACCTCTGCCTCCTGAGTGCCACGATTAAAGGCGTGCGCCACCCTGCCGTGCTTTGGGGCGCTCTTTCTTCCCTTCACCGGCTCAAATCCTTTCTGCCTTTTCTCTTCGTTTCCAGAGTCTGAGCCACTCGCTGCCCCTACCCAACGTTTTCCAACCCCTGGTTTCTTCCTCTGCAGACCCCTCTAGGGTTGTCGGGTGCTCACAACGTCACCATAGGGAACTTTCAGCAGTCACCTGTTTTTGGCAACTGAAAGCTCTTCCTTAATTGCAAACCACCCAGCAAAAATCTCCCAGAGCTCACGCTGCCCTGCCAGGACATGCAGGGCTGAGGGTGGGTGCTGGGGGGCCGGGGGAGGATGCGGGAGAGTGAGAGAGGCTTCAGGTTTGAGAGTAGGAGGAAGACTGTGAGTGAGTGAGTGAGCCACTTGTGTGTTTCTAGAAATTGGTATGTTACGGACGGCGGAAAGCTGCTTGGATATGCACCTCTCTCCCTTTGTTCTCTCCTCGGCTTGTGTGGAATCAGTGGTCATTACCTCACTTGTTGGAAGCATTGTTATATCAGGTCTTGCTGCCACGTGGGCACCCGAGACACTCAAGATAAATGAAGCTCAAGGAAGCCCATCCTGAATACAAAGTTCTGCCGGGAGGAAATCTTGGAGATGCTGTGTGTATAGGAGTGACTCTGGGGATGGGGAAGGAAGAAACAGCGGCGAGGTCTCGTGGAACGTGGGCAGAAGTGGCCACAAGTGTCTGCGGTCTGTTCGGAGGGGCTGTCACTCCAGCAGGGTGGTGACTGTTGACAGTTTTCTTCTTGGCCCACCTGGTGTAGGTTGGGAATCATTCAGATACATGGCTAGGAGCAAGTTCCAGCTTTTTGTTTTTAAATATTTTATTTACTTTTTTTTGTTTTGTTTTTGTTTTTCAAGGTAGGGTCTCGCTCTAGCCCAGGCTGACCTGGAATTCACTATGGAGTCTCAGGGTGGCCTTGAACTCATGGTGATCCTCCTACCTCTGCCTCCCGAGTGCTGGGATTAAAGGCATGTGTCACCACTCCTGGCTTGTTTTTAAATATTTTATATTTATTTATTTATTTGAGAGACACAGGCAGATAGAAAGAGAACGGGCACACCAGGGCCTCCAACCACTACAAAGAAACACCAGACGCATGCGCCACCTTGTGCATCTGGCCTATGTGGGAACTGGGGAATCGAACCTGGGTCCTTAGGCCTCACAGGCAAGCGCTTGAACTGCCAAGCCATGTCTCCAGCCCCAGTTCCAACCTTTGTTCCCAGTATGACTGGGAATAATGCATTTATTTAGTCTAAGCCTTAAAATTCTCAAAAGCAAAGTAAAGCTAAAAACCCTTACCTGCCTTTCACATGATATGGGTCGAAAATCACATGAAAGGATGTGAAAACGCTTAGGAAACAGAACCCCTGAGCGGATATATGTTACTGTAGTTAGGTATTCCATGAAGTGCCCTCCATAGTTCATGAGAAGAGCCTGATGAGGACTCGTGACACCACTGCGGAATGTCACTTGGGGGCTCCGCCCGTGTTGGGGGCTCAGGCACTGTTGCAGTGCATGGGCTGGCTGAAAGATCTTGCCTTGGTTGGCAACGTGTCCGTGAGTCTCACGTCTCCTGAGATATCCAACAATTCCACAGCAGGACGGCCAGCACTCCAAGTCACCATGGCCACAGAGAGTAACTGCACGGAGATTCCAAAGGGTTCCAGGTTTGTGAGTGCAAGTGGCCCTAGGTCACAGAGGACAGGGTTGTCTGGCGTCTACAAGGTGATGGTCACCAAGGTGAGTCTACGAGTGAGCAGGCCGGTCCTCTGCCTTGTAAGATCAGAAACTTCAGAGTTCGTCAGACTTAAATGCTCCGACTTGTCTTAACCAAGATCACAACAGGCTAGTGCATTAAGCTAGAATGGATGCTTGGGGACTGGGGTCAGATTTGAGTTTTTTGGGGGGAAGCCATCTGCTGGGTCAAAGTAGGACCTCTGTTGCGATCCACTCCTCCCTGACAGCCTCACCTCAGCATATGGGGGAGACTTTTTTTTTTACCACACTTACATCCTCAGCACCCCACCACCTGTGAGACGTAAGTGGTTGCAAGCAGTGTCTGTAGAGAGAGGCCTTGTTTGAATTGCAGCTCTGCCATCTACTGGCTGAGGGACATCGTGCAGACAATTAACCCCTCTAAGCCTCCTCAGTTTCATCATCAGTAAAATGGGGGTGCACTACCACACCCCCTTACTCATTATTTATGTGATTTGTGGAAATGGACAATGTAAGTTTCAGATGGTACCCCATTCAGAGAAGTCTGGTGAAATCTCTTGCCTCACCACAGACAAGAACTATGCCTCTCTCATGCCATGCGCCCTGCCTGCCAGCCACTGAGCAGCCATCTGGGCTGTCATACCCATTGGCACTGTGCTGGGGCCCTTCTGTTCTGTTGTTTTACTTCATAATGACCCCAGAATACATGAGTAGTGATGCTGGCAATTCTATCACAGTGTGTTTTTATAATTGTTTTTATGATTATTTTTATTAATATCCTGTTGTGCTTATGAATGAAATGTTGTCATAGATATATATGTGTGTGTACATGGGTAGGAAAGCCAGAATGTGCAGGGTTTGGTGCTACTTGTAGTTTCAAGAGTTCACTGGGGTCTTCAAACTTATCTCCTGACAATAAAGGGTTTATTATTGTAGGGCTGGGATTGAACCCAGGACCTTGTGCGTGCTAAACAAAGCAAGCATTCTATAAGACAGCTATATCCTCAGCCCTGTAATTAAGTATGGGTGTGTGATGTACGCATGTGTGTATAAAGGTGAGCACCCCATGCATGTGCCTAAGGGGGCCAGCAGAGAACTCTGGGTGTCCCCTCCCCTCGGTGTGTGTGTGTGTGTGTGTGTGCTCATACATCACTCCCCACGCACTCACCTACAGCAGCTGACCCGAGGTATCCCATTGTTTTTCTTGTTTAAGCCAGATTATCTTTTTCTTTGGGGAGGGAGTCGATTCCAAGGTAGGGTCTCCCTCTGGCCCAGGCTGACCTGCAATTCACTCTGTAGTCTCAGGGTGGCCTCGAACTCACAGCGATCCTGCTACCTCTGCCTACCGAGTGCTGGGATTAAAGGCGTGCACCACCGTGCCCGGCTGAGCCAGACTATCTTACTGATCCTGGAACTTGCCGTTTTTTTTTTTTTTTTTCACAAGCTCTAGAAAATTCTCCGGGTCTTGGCTTCCCCTATGGGACTGGGGCTCCAGTTGCCTGTGGCCATGCCCAGCTGTTCATGTGGGCCCTGGGGTTCAACTCAAGCGGTCTCCCGGGCGTCTTCAGGCCCTCAGACTTGCACAGGAAGTGCTCCTAACCGCGGAGCCATGGCCCCAGCTTTTGTGTCCTTCTCCTACTGCTCATCTGCGTGTTTCCTTGAGGCAGACTCGCTCCCTGGACCTGGAGCAGTGAACCCCAGCCATTCTATGTCCCCTCTTCCCTGCAGCTTTTCTTTTTTTCTTTTAAGTCTCAACCGTTTCTGGGCTTGTTTTTAATCTCTGATGGGCTAGGGATGAAACCTCAGAGGCTTTGCGCATGCCAGTAAAGCACCCTGCCTCTGCACATGCATCTTCTCATGTGGCCTTTGGAGAGTCGAACTTGGTGGTCTCTGGCCCAAGAGGCCCTCGTTTACTACGTGAGCAGCTAGCGCTCCTCACCGCTGAGCCGTGTCCCCGTGTTGTCACCTACAGGGCACGTCAACGCTCACGACTAAAACGCCAAGACTGTATGGCTGGAAAATCTTCGCACCCATTCTCTAGAGAGTATTTATCATAATTTAAAGGGTATTTTCTCCACTCAAACAAGGGTATCTGTGGTAAAGGTACCGTAGTTATACACCAAAGCAATACCTAGTTACATGCTTTACAGCGTCCCACGAAAAGATGATTCAATTGCTTCTAATCCCTGCTGCAAGGCACTTCGAAGCGCCTGTACAAGACGTCCGCGGAAACAACACTACAGTGCGCCATTTAAATAACATGAGTCACTTGAACACAGCTTGACCTAGACTTAAGGGAAAACAAAGTCCATTGTTGCCACAGCTAAACAAGCGTGTTAAGATTCGCAAGAATGTTTCTCTTATAAATAGAAAGACAGGTTCTACAGTCTCCTGTGGGGAGCATAAATACCTCACTGATAATGTCATATTACAAAATCAGCATGCTCCCTGGGGATGCATCCAACCAGAATGCCCGAGAGTGAATGCAAATGGAATTTCTGAATACCCAGCTTTACTATCCACCAGACCTAATGGTCTGCATTATTTATAGCACCATGGGAAATTGCACTAGAAAACCACAAAGGTGCACGATTCCAACCAACCTTTCCATGAGTTTCACTTGTCCCCAGGAACCAACAGCAAAGGTGCACAGAATTTGTTAATTTATTGGCTTATTAGTTTTACTAGCAAGAGGAATTCTGAAAAAAAAATGGTTTTTTTTGTTGTTTGTTTTTCAAGGCAGGGTCGCACTCTAGCCCAGGCTGACCTGGAATTCACTATGTAGTCTCAGGGTGGCCTCGAACTCATGGCAATCCTCCTACCTCTGCCTCACGAGTGCTGGGATTAAAGGCGTGTGCGCCACCACGCCAGGCTGTGACAGAGAAATTTCGTTCCTTCTCTGTCGAGTAAGGCACAGACGGGTGACAAACTACGCAAGGTCAAGTGCATGCCTTCGAACGTGGCAGCTCAGCAGAACAGTTTCTGCCTCCAGGCGGACTGACAGACAGGAGTGAGGCCCAAAGCGGGACTTGAGGCCCCATGGGCTTTGCCCCTACAAGGCCACGCTCTGTATTTCTATTAAGCAATTCTCTCACACACGCTCACCACTGGCAGAGGAGAGGTCCTGGTGGGACTCCAACCCCGGCGTCTTGAGTTTACCCTCAGCCACCAAAAGAAACTGGTCACATTCCAGTGAGCGCCAGCTAGGCTGGCTTCCTATAGGACGTCAGCACATGTGCCTCTGTGCCAGGGGTAATTATTATCAGCATGCCTGTGAAGGGATAATGGCATATGTAGGGTTGTTAGGCACAGTGAAGAATCAATTATAAATATCCAGACTGTTACATTTTAAAATTACTGGTCAAAGCAAATCCCCAAAGAAAACTGGTTTCACGTAGCAGGCTGGGCGTGGCGGTGCACACCAATAATCCCAGCACTTGCAAGTGAGAGGTATGAGGATCGCTGTGAGTTCATGGCCACCCTGAGACTACACAGTTGTGGCAGTTTGATTCAGGTGTCCCCCATAAACTTAGGTGTTCTGAATGCTAGGTCCCCAGCTGATGGAGATTTGGGAACTAACTAACTAACTCCTGGAGGCAGTGTATTGTTGGGGGTGGGCTTATGGGTGTTATAGCCAGTGTCCCCTTCCCAGTGTTTGGCACACTCTCCTGTTGCTGTTGCCCATCTGATGTTGCCCAGGAGGTGAGGTCCACCCTCTGCTCATGCCATTGTTTTCCCCTGCCATCATGGAGCTTCGCCCTTGAGCCTGTAAGCCAAAATACCTCCCCCCCCACCCACACACACACACAAGCTGCTCTTGGTTGGGTGTTTTCTGCCAGCAATGCGAACCTGACTGCAACAATAGTGAATTCCAGGTCAGCCTGGGCTAGAATGAGACCCTGCCTAAAATAAATAAATAAATAAATAAATTTTTAAAAAGGAAGAGAGAAAAGAAAAGAAAACTGGGTTCCTTTGTAAATGAAATATAGTGTATAAAATCTACGATGATGGTTATTCAAATACAAAGCCTCTACTTTTCTCTTCCCAAACTGCTTGGGTTCATACAGTTGCCTTAACCACGCAACGGTTCTGTGCTCTGTGACGCCTCTAGAGTAAGGCAGTGATAACACTCCGGTTAGCAAGCCAGGGTCCCGGTCGTGGTAACTGCATTTCGCTGCAGCACTGAGGCAGAGCCTCAGACAAGCACCGTCCTTAGCAAGCCTTCTTCCTGCTCCGGAGCTCCACCATTAGGAAAGGCGTGAGTCTGGTCTGCAAATGACCCACCCATCCATTGCCGATTCCGAAGGTCACTCGCATCTGGTCCGCCCCTCAACTCCGCAGCGTGGGGCTGGCGCCCTGCTGTGCGGGTTCTGACCCCACGTAGGCACCGCTTTGTGCTGCCTGGTAACCCGGATTGTACTTCTCTTCCTTGGCAGCCATCTTCTTGGCATCCTCTTGGGCAAGCCGTAGGTAACATGCATATTGCACTTCCCGAACGTCTGTGTTCCGGTCAATGCCATTCAACTGGTCTCTTCGTGTAGTAATGGACTTCGTCCTGGGCTTGGGGACACTGAGCACAGCTTGCCCTGGACGAGGGCATGACATAGCGGAGTTTCTGTGTCCCAGATCTTATGGGATTGAAGCCCAAATTCCAGTCTCTTTTACTCCAAAAAACTTCTTTGCTAAAAATTTCATAAATATACTTTCCGTTAAACACTGCTATTCACAGCTGCTATTTCTGTCCCTTCTGTATGAGAATACATCCTCCTTCACAAAATTCATTACTGGAAAGGTCTTTGCTGCCTCGTGTTGCCCTTTCCACCATACTGGTAAGTCCTATACCGGGTAAGGTGTGGTCATCCATGTGGTTCAGCCGTGCCTCACTCAGCCCCGACATAGACAGACACTTCCAAACATGGCTTCCAGGCCCAGCCTAGCGATGCCTTTTATAAGCAGCCATTGGTTGGGGGTTAATCCTGATAATCACAATATCTAGGTTGAAGGTCAACTCTCCAGCCCTAAAATACTAGATTTTAGCCAGGCATAGTGGCACACGCCTTTAATCCCAGCACTCGGGAGGCAGAGGTAGGAGGATTGCCATGAGTTTGAGGACACCCTGAGACTACATAGTTAATTCCAGGTCAGCCTGGGCCAGAGTGAGACCCTACCTCAAAAAAAAACAAAAAAAATAAAAATAAAAAAGTAACCAAATTCCACCAAGGTCCCACTTGGCAAACTGATCGAGTTTATTGGGGTTACTTGCAGGAGTATGGGTGAGGGGCTACCTACAGTAGCACATGTAGGGAAAGTGAAAGAGAAAAGCAAACCAGGCTAGATCGCAACAAACAGAGATGGTTTATTGAAGCACAGCAAGGGGCCTGTAGCCTTTCCACAGGATGGAGGCTGAAGCACTCAGCAGGGGAAGGGGATCAGCTTATAAGGGCGCTACTTGAGGAAATAGACAGTAATCAGGTGTAGTCTGGTGGGGGTAGATAAGTGACTGAATAACAGCAATGTCTGGTTTGTTGGATTTTTCACAGTGAGCCAGAGGAGCTGCCTCAGTGGTATTCTGCAAGGTGGAACGTCTCGAGTTGTTTTAGTTCCTCAGAACGTTCTGAGCTAAAGAAAGCCCATCAACCCTTCATATCCAAACTTTGGGAAACAAAATGAGATTGGGAAGGGGCATGGGGGCAGAGAAGACTGAGCTACTTCCTGCTGAAGGGGGGCAACGGTATTTAGGGGAGCGGTCATGTGTAGCCCAGTGAAGGATTGATGTCAATGTTCTCCAAGGGCTGATGTCCTTTATGCATGAAGAATTCAGTAACTCATTGTAAGGTGAAGGCCTAGAGTCTTTCCTGAAGAAATTCAGTGAGGCATCTAAACAGACAGGGACCAAAAGAGAGGCTGAGTATTATCATAGTCAGGGGGCCCAGGAATGGAGTGAGCCAGGGTCTCCAAGAGACCCAGGAGTCTTTGCACTGGGTTTGTTTATTAGATCCAGAGGAGACAGATTTGGCATTTGCTCTGGCCACACCAGACTGAGTCACATAGAAACTGCATTCTTCTCCTAGAAAGGCACAGGTTCTTCCCTTTTCAGAACTTATGCGGTCTAGTACCCTTCTGTTTCGGAGGACCATCTCAACTAAGGAATTGAGCTGATTTTGGAGGGTTACAGCACTTTGCTGTATTGGGGAGAATTCTTTCTTTAACTTGGTATGTTAATTGGCTGCGTTGCACCTGTTGTACCCCAATGGTCGCTGCTCCAGTCTCTATACCTTCGGTCATAGCCATCCCCAGGAGTATGAGTAGTACTGGGGATCACTTACTTCAGGTGGAAGTCTGGAAATATTGTTTGACTTCATCCCCAGGGAGGACAACTAGGTCTGGGGCCAGGAATATCGCTTTACACCAGCCTCCAGGGTAATAAGTGTGGACCCCATCGGGGTAGGAAAAATAGCTACTAGTGGGGGCCATCGAACTGACAAGTACGTGGGAACAGTTGGTAGAGAAGCCAACATATTCAGGCTCTCCAACGACTGGGATGGGGTTCCTGAGAGTCAGGTGCTGTCCCTGGTGTTGTTGGGGAAGGTCAGATTGGACAATTTTCAAAGGTCCTGGACTAAGCAATAGGACCCATTGGGTTTTTTTCACATCCAGAATGTGGGTATTATGGGGAGAATGAAGGGGAGTGAGCAGGGATGCTGAGAGTAGACACTGAATAGTGAGTTTTAGACCCTGAAGCTTGAGAGGAGGCAGGAGGGGTTGGCCTTGGAAAATGTTGGCAGAAGGGTCCCTGAAGGTTGGGAGGGTGGGAGGGTGATGGAAGGCAATGGCAGGGTTGGATGTGTCCCGAATTACAAAGGTGGTAGAGGGTAGTATGGAGGCAGTGGTTTGAGAACAGACCTGTGATGGGTTTGTGTCCATATGTAGAAGAAAAACACTGGTTGATTTTAGGGGAAATATATAAAGGGCGACTCTGAGTTTTGATAAGAGATCCCTCTGAAGGAGAGGGAGGGGGCATGGAGGCATTACCATGAATGGGTGTGCTAAAGTTAGGTCTCCAAATCCTCAGAGGAGAGGTGGGGTACAGTGAGGGTTGTGGGGGTTACCCAAGACCCCATCACGTAGAGGAATAAATTACATGTCAAAGACAGGATAGGGTTAACTTGAAGGGAGTAGAGTTGTGAGATTTCTCAACTCACAGCAAAAGATACCCTAACTGGTCACAGAGGGATGTCAGGTCATATGCAGAAAAATAATATTACTGGCCATTAAAAAGGCTAATACAGCCCAAAATATTTTGGCTCTGGAGTGGTAACAGTTACTTCTCTACAATCGTTGAAGTCCATCACTGAAGTTTAGTTACACAAGTGTGGCTTTTGGGAGTCTCAGCTTTTGGTTCCCCGTTTGTCAAACTTCACTTTGCAATTTGCGCACATAGACAAAACTAGTTAAATGTCTTGATCTTGTTAATCTTGACATTGATATGGGAAACTAAGGTTCACAGAACTGGCACCAGAGATGTAGGAGAGAATCAGTCTACTTTCATGTCAGCCTGAGCCCAGGGGAATATTCCAAAGCCTGGACCCTGATTCTTGGTGGTTTAGAGCTTATATAGTCTTATTATTGTTAAGTTTCAGAGCTCAAAGCCTTGGCCTAGCGTCAGAGACCTTGAGTATGAAATAGGCAATTTTTCAGAAAGCATAAAAAATAGTTAACTAGCAGAGAAATATCTGTAGCTGTGTTATGGAGTTAAGAAGAAACACAAGGGCTGGAGAAATGGCTTAGTGGTTAAGCACTTGCCTATGAAGCCTAAGGACCCCAGTTCGAGGCTCGATTCCCCAGGACCCATGTTAGCCAGATGCACAAGGGGGCACACGAGTCTGAAGTTTGTTTGCAGTGGCTGGAGGCCCTGACACGCCCATTCTTTCTCTCTCTATCTCTCTCCCTCTTTCTCTGTCACTCTCAAATAAATAAATAAAAATTTAAAAAATTATAAAAAAAAGAAGAAACACAAGATGATTTTTGGTATAGGTCAGAAGCTATAATATAAACTATGGTCTTGAAACAGTACAAAAACTACAGTGTCAGTACAAAAGACTATGTGGTATGCTACATTATTAATACAAAAGTCTATTATAGTATAGGACATAACTCTGGGGCAGGGGCCTCCAAATTTCCTTTCATCTTAATATAAGGCATGGCACTAGAAATAAACTTACCACCTTATTATAGAGAATTGAGTTTGAATTTTGTAAACAAGATGAGAGAAATACAGAGAAACAACTTTTTTTTTTTTTTTCTGGTTTTTCGAGGTAGGGTCTCACTCTAGCCCAGGCTGACCTGGAATTCACTATGGAGCCTCAGGGTGGCCCCTAACTCACGGCGATCCTCCTACCTCTGCTTCCCAAGTGCTGGGATTAAAGCGTGCGCCACCACGCCCGGCTGAAACAACATTTTTTAAAGAAGGTTTGCATATCTTATTCTTTCAATATCTAATAGCTGTGAGTCTTATTCTGAATCTGGAGCTGTCAGTGCTCATTATGACTGAACAGCTAGTCCCAGAGATCCTCTCATCTGCACCTGCCACAGGACTGGCTGGGCTTCATGGAAGGAACTCATGCCTGGGACTCAAAACCTAGTCAGAATCCCATGGGCATGGCAATAGCGGACCTTGGAAACAAAGCTACTACTGTTGTTTGGTTAAATGGATATGTTGTGCTCATCGCGTATCTCTCTAAATATTTGTGACTGGTTGCTGGAGAGATGGTTCAGCAGTTAAGGCACTTGCCTGCAAAACCTAATGACCTGGGTTCGATTCCCTAGGACCCACATAAAGCCAGATGCACAAAGTGGCGAATGCATCTGGAGTTCATTTGCAGTAGCTGGAGGCCCTGGTGCATGCATTCTCTCTCTCTCATCTCTCTCTGCTTGCAAATAAATAAAAAAATACATTAAAAAATAAATACTTGTGTTTGTGCCCATAGACCAGAGCTTCGGTCAGAGAAGCTTCTTTTCTACAACGGGCAGTAACTACTGTGGAGACTCAAATCTCATCAAAGTGCTTGGAATAGATGACTGTGCAGATTTCAGTGCCCAAAAGCCGTCTATATCCCCCCTCCAAGTCTCAGGGAGCCTTCCACAAAGGGGGCTAAGAGGATGGATGGGAGCTCTGTGGGATGCTGTCTTCTGGATATGACATGGCTGTTGCATTTTTTAAATGTGTTTATTTATTTGAGACTGAGAGGCAGATACAGAGAGAGAAAGAGAGAGAGAGGGTGGGGGGAAGATGGGCACTCCAGGGTTTCCAGCCACTGCAAATGAACTCCAGATGCATGAGCCCAATTGTGCATCTGGCTTATGTGGGTCCTGGGGAATTGAACCTGGGTCCTTTGGCTTTGCAGTCAAGTGCCTTAGCCACTAAGCCATCTCTCCAGCCTGGCTGTTATATTTGTGACCACACAGTGGCTGTTGTCATACGGGCCCATCAGCCTTCTGTCATAGGTGGTAGAGTGAGGAAAGGGGAAAAAGGCACATCAACGTAAAAGTACGACTGGGAAAGAAGGAGGTATTTAGTGGAAGGGGCATCAAGGAAGGAGTAGAAGAGGAAGTATGAGGGGGGATTATGACCTGTTCTATACCTATATGAAGTTCATCAATATTTTAAAAACAAAACAGAAATAAAAAGACAAGTAAATCCCAGCACTCGGGAGGCAGAGGTAGGAGGATCGCCATGAGTTTGAGGCCACCCTGAGACTCCATAGTGAATTCCAGGTCAGCCTGGGCTAGAATGAGACCCTACCTCAAAAAAACAAAAAAAAAAAAAAAAAAGACAAGTAAGAGGCTGGAAAGATGGCTCCACAGTCAAGGCACTCCAATTCACAAGACAAGAACCAGGAGGCCACTGACTCAGTAGAGGTTCTGTGTGACTGTGAGTGTCTGGTACCCTAACCTCTGAGTTAAAGCCCAACCAAGAGCCTGAATGGCTTTGTGGATCTCAAAGACACCACAAATTTCCATATCAAAACTCATACTTGGGGACTGGAGAGATGCGTCAGTAGTAAGTTCCATTCTCCGATACCCATGTTAAGCCAGATACACAAAGTGGGCAGGCACCTGGAGTTCACTTATAGTGGCTAGAGGCCCTGGGGCATGCATTCTCTCTCTCTCTCTCATCTCTCCTTGCAAATAAATAAAATATATATTTAAAATGTTTTATTTTATTTATTTATCAGAGAGAGAGAGAAGGGGAGAGAGAGAGAGAGAAAGAGAGAGAGAGAATGGGCATGTCAGGGTCTCTAGCCACTGCAAATGAACTTCAGACACATGCACCACCATGTGCATCTGTGCTACGTAGGATCTGGGGAATCAAACCTGGGTCCTTAGGCTTTGCAGGTGAGTGCTTTAACCACAAAGCCATCTCTTCTGGCTTTTCAAGGGTGCCGAGGAATTGAACACAGGCTGCAGGCTTTGCAAGCAAGCACCTTTAACTGCAGAGCCATCTCCCCAGCCCTAAAACATGTTTAATAAAATTTCCAACTCTGTTTCATATCAGCTCATCTTGAAATTCCTTTCTACATTGAAACCTTGAATTCTGGCTTTGCCTAGACTGAGGTTCCTGGAGCTGTGCCTCTGTCCCTTTTCCATGACACAACCCAAATTTCTTTTAAAACAATTATATTTTTAAACTATTTTATTTATTAACTTGGAAGGAGAGAGAATGAGTCTGGGTGCACCAGAACCTCTTGCCCCTGCAAAAGAACTCCAGATTGAGCACTACCCTGTGCAGCTGGCTTTATGTGGGTCCCGGGGAATCAAACCCAGGCCGCCATGCTTTCAAGCAAGCATCTTTAACCACTTAGCCGTATCTCCAGCCCCAAACTTTCATTCAACGCCATTTGAAAGCTCCATTTGAAAGTGCTGGTAATAGGGTGTTATCTGGGGGTAAAAGGAGACTAACCTCGTCACCACAGCATGGGTTATCACTCCGCCTTCCTTTTATAAGTTGTAGCTGCAGGCCTGTGTGGATGGCTTTTGTCCACATATACCCTCCCCAGAGGAAGCAACTGAAGGTGGAAGCCACTCCTTTTTGAAGGAGTGTGTTGTTGGGAGAGTGGCCTGGGCTGTGACTTACCTGGTCCTAATGGGATTTTTTTTTTTTTTTCGAGGTAGGGTCTCAC
This sequence comes from Dipus sagitta, assembly GCA_036346955.1. Taxonomy (NCBI): domain Eukaryota; kingdom Metazoa; phylum Chordata; class Mammalia; order Rodentia; family Dipodidae; genus Dipus; species Dipus sagitta. The sequence goes on along the minus strand of CM070775.1, from coordinate 9,963,002 downwards.
TCTAGCCCAGGCTGACCTGGAATTCACTATGTCGTCTCAGGGTGGCCTCGAACTCACGGTGATCCTCCTATCTCTGCCTCTCCAGTGCTGGGATTAAAGGCGTGCGCCACCACGCCCGGCTCCCTAATGGGAATTTTATTCTTCATCGCTCGTGGTTATTCCAAACTTTCGTCATTCACAAACTCTTATCTACACCCTGCCTCTTGTGCAGTCAATCATAACAATTTTTTTTCCCTTGGTAGGGTCTTGCTCTAGCCCAGGCTGACCTGGAATTTACTATCTAGTCTCAGGGTAGCCTCGAACTCACAGCAATCCTACCTCTGCCTCCCGAGTGCTGGAACTAAAGGCATGGCCACCATGCCCAGCTAATCAACAAATTTTTAAATTTTAATATAATAAAGAATATTTTCAAAATGAATTAACATGTCATCAAAGTAAGACTGCTAATGAAATTTGACATTCTTTTTTTCCCCTTAGTATTTGAAATTTGGTGTAATAATTCACACACCATATCTCAATTCAGAAGGAAAATTTCAGTGATTTAATGAAAGGGAATTCTGCCTAAAGAATAGGAATTTAAGCCGGGCATTGTGGTGCACGCCTTTAATCCCAGCATTTGGGAGGCAGTGGTAGGAGGATCCCCACTAGTTCGAAGCCACCCTGAGCCTACATAGTGAATTCCTGGTCAGCCCTAGAGTGAGACCTTACCTCAACATCTCCCCAAAATAATATTATATATATATATATATATATATATATATATATATATATATCTAATTATATATATAAGATATATAATTAGATATTATATATCTAATATATATATATATATATATATATATATATATATATATATATATATATATTAAAGGACTTCTCTCCCACCCCTGCATTGAGTTTCATCTCCTCTCCCCTCATCCTCAGTTTTCCAAAGAGAAATACCTCTCATTTCCTGTGTAACATTTTCCTAGAGGAAAGCCAGACCTCCCACTGTAAATAAGGAGCATTCCTGATAGGCAGTGACGGAGTTGAGGACCCACAGTAAATCAAAGGCACAGGCGGGCCATGCTTCCTCTCGTGGTTAATGACTATCAGGAAAACTGCCCTGCCGGTGCTTTATGAAAGAGACCCCAAGGAGATGTGATCCAGAAGTGCAGCAGGGATGAATCTCTATCCCGAGCCGGCCAGCATCTCCGAGAAGCTGGTACCCAGGTAGAGAAGCTTCGCAAGGAGCCTGGAGAGAACGGTACACAGGGGGCAGATCTCCCCACTCTCAGCCTCGAGTCCTTCTCAGTGCCCCACTCGGCAGTGCTCCTAAGAACTTGACTTTGGGAATTCCTCCCACGCTCACTGGCCTCCCTGTGAATTCTGAGTTTGGGAGGGTGGGGGAGGTAGGGTAGAAGGTTACAAACTTGGGAAATAAACACTTTTTTTGGGGGGGGGGAATGTGGAACCTCCAGATTGTTTGGGAATCAGCGGGACACATGAGCCAGCCACAATAGGTTCACTTTCATGTGGATACTAAAGCAGGCAAGACTTCCAAGTAGAAAGTCTGAATGTGAATTTAGCTAGTTTTGGATAAAGACGCCTTTCAGCGTCAATAAACGGCATGAATGCGGCGGCGGTGGAGTTACAACTTAATGGGATGAGGGGAAGTGCACAGGGTCAGGCCTCATCTCCCCGCCTCTGTCATGCTAATCAGCTGGGCAGCCGGCAGCTGAAAAACTGCTGGAATTTTTATTTGCATTTCATTTACTTGGAAGGAAATTGACCCAGATGGTCCACAAAGGCCCTAGAAGCCTGGCAAGCAGTGTGGGGCTGCGCACTTCTCAGAGGGCCTGCCCTTGTCTGCCCATCCCTCTTCGAGCAAAGAGCATAAAAGATTAAAACAGCGTAAGGGAATTGATTTCATGATTTTTAGATAATTTCCCCAAGATTTCAGAAAGGACCTCAAAAAAAAAAAAAAAAAACACCTAATTTAATCAGCCAGGAGCTCAATAGTAATTACGGGGAAGAAAAGATGGGATAATGAAAGAGGTGGTGAGGATTTTTTTTTTTTTTTTTTTGCTGTTGCTGGTGGGAACCTTTCTTAATTAGGATAAGTCTAAAAACTAAATGATGTTAATGGCGTCAAGCGTGGGCAGTGAGGGCCTGCCGGGGGGGCCCCCGCTGCCGTCAAGCGGTGATGGATGGCCCACGCCGCCGCTGCTATGTCCACAGGATGGCTGACGATTGGCCACGGAGAGAGGCCCTGCCTGGCATTTGCATGGGTATCTGCGTGCATCCTGGAGGCTGAGACTTTGAGGGAATCTGGGCTTGTCTCTCTACAGAGCCCTTCTCCGTGGAGGGCTCACCTCCATCCCAGTGAGACTTCAACCTCAGTGTGACCCCTCCTTATTCATATAGCACAGGATTTGAAAATGCCCAAGGATCGGGTCAACTAGTGTCTATTTGACCTTGGGCAAGCTAGCATTCCACCTCATAGTGCCCTCGTGCTAGGATCCCCAAGCACAGGTAGTACAGTAGTCAGCTGCTAGTGTTGATTGACTTTCTCTTCTGGTCTGCAAGTAAAAATACTTACTGGCTCAATAATAAGTGGGTTCATATTAAAAGAATTGGTAACCAGGACTGATGGCACATGCCTTGAATTCCAACACTTGTGTGGCAGAGGTAGGAGAATCGCCATGAGTTCGAGGCCACCCTGAGACTACATAGTGAATTCCAGGTCAGCCTGGGCTAGAGTGAGACCCTACCTCGAAACAAAACAAAAACAACCAGAAAGAATCGGTGCCTTCCCATCTTGTTGTGGTGTTTAGGGTACTCGGCACGCAGGAGGTCTCTGGCGTTAGCTGGCTAAATACATTAGGACACCAAGTATGGAGGAAGAGAGCACCATGTGGGCAGGTGACGAGGAAGAGGACAGAGCCATGGGCGCTGCTCTTCGGGGGCCCCATCAGCTGCACACTTCTTGGCCTCGGCTTCACTGTGCTTCCTCCAGTTCTGGCCTTTTTCCAGTTTCCCATGCTGGCCTCCCTTCTATCTTCCTCCGCCTAGAGCAAGCTTCCACGCCAGGCCAGACTCCCCTTAGGGCAAGCTTCCCTCGAGGAGCTTTTTAGGACTGGCTCCTTCTCCTTTTCTTCTGCCCTCTCCAGTGAAAGGCAAGAAAGAGCACTGAGGCAGTTTAGGGGTAACAGGGCCCTCAAAAGTGAAAGTGAGGAATGACCTTGAGCCTGGAAGGGGGGATCTGGTTTCCCTAAAGAAGTTCTCGCAGCCTCTACTTTGCTAGAGGTCTGAAACCTGAGAGGGGAATGCAGATTTTCCTTACTCTTCTCCCCCCCACACACACACCAACAGAGAACATTATCCCTTCCAAGAAGTGCTGGAAACTTGGCATGGGGATGAGACTGACTAGCTCAGCCCTCATCCAGTAAATTTCCATAAAAGACCCCAATCACAGACACCAGGCAGGATTTTGCATTTCTGGGGACCCCCCTCCCCGCTTACAAGGAGTTCTGCCTTCTTTCCTTCTCTTAAGCTCTGTAATACAATCTTTCCAGACTTCACCTCCTAAGGTCTGTGGATTTCATTCATTAAATCGTAAGACAGGAACCTGGAGGGCACGCACTCAATGGAAGTATTGTGTGGCTCTTACCACCCAGCACCCTTAATGCCTAGGTCATAGCCCAAACAGGAGCTGAGAAACCTCCATGGCTCCCAAAGATGCCCCAAATTCCCATATCAGCACTAGTCTTCATTTCTCATGACATCCATCCTGATTAAGATGTGGGCAAATATTTGTCACCAGAAGCCATCTGTCTAATACAAAACACAGGAGGTTATTGTATATGCCCAGGGCTATGCCAGGGATGCCAGGGACAAGGATCCGATGTGGCCTTAGAAATGAACTGGGAACTTGAACTTGAGGCCCCTTAGCTCTGCCCTCCCTAGTGTATTTCTTCATTCTTCTTCCAATGGCTGCCAAGTTGATATGTTACAGGTCCAGACACCCAAAGTGAAACAGGGTAAGAGGGGTTCAGGGAACTCCTTGAACCCCAAACCCTAGGCTTGGGTCTACCTTTAACCAAAGAATTGAATAAAATAAAACTGAGAAGGATAATTAATAAATTATGTTTATTGAGGAAAGCACAGAACCAAGGGAAGGAAAATGAACACACCCCCCTGGTGGCCTGGAAAAACCTTAAAAAAGAGAGTTAGAGAGGAGAGAAAAGAAAGTACAACGAACTCCTGCTATGTGGAGGATAGGAGGGGGATAAAGAGCCCACGTAGGGGCTGGGGAAATGGCTTAGCAGTTAAGGAACTTGCCTGCAAAGCCTAAGGACCCAAGTTCAATTCCCCAGGACCCACGTGAGCCAGATGCACAAGATGGTACATGTGTCTGGAGTTCGTTTGCAGTGGCTGGAGGTCCTGGCATGCCCATTCTCTCTCTCTCTTAAATAAATAAATAAAATAGATTGTTGGGTAGCGGTAGAGGATGCCAAGAGAAGTTGCCCCACCTGTGGTAAATGTATTTATGACCTTATGGTGGTGGTCCTACCTTCTAGCTCAGGTGAGCCAGGAAGACAGCCCATTGGTCTGGGCTAGGGGCTATCTCAGGAAGAGGCTAGCCATGACACCAAGTTCTGGGGGCTGCACTTGACCAACCACCATGTTAGGGTTAGATTTAAATCCTACGAAAGACCTCCCTCCCAGGAGGGGCTCAGGTTGTAGAAAAACAGATCTAGGGAAGAGACAAGAAGTCATACCATACTTTTAACTCTAGCAAGTCAGCCTTTCAGGGTTTCAGTCACCCTAAGTGCCTAACAAAGCTACCTGACTCCCTCTCAAAAGGAGAATCCAGGGCTGGAGAGATGACTTAGCCGTTAAGGTGTTTGCTTGCAAAGCCAAAGGACCCAGGTTCAACTCCCCAGGACCCAAGTAAGCCAGATGCACAAGGGGGTGCATGCATCTGGAGTTTGTTTGCAGTGGCTGGAGGCTCTGAGTGCAATTCTCTATCTACCTCTTTCTCTCTCTCTGTCTCAAATATATGTATATATATATATTTTTTTTTTTAAAAGGAGAACCCAAGCTTCTTTATTCTAATTATGAATTCAAGGGACTCTGAGTGGTTCAGTCTGGGGTGAGATTTCATTATCTTGGGGAGAAGGGACAGGGATCAAGGCATCTCCTAGATGTCAGTCAGTGAGTCCATGTTTGTAGCACATCTCTTAGCCTATGATGAGCATTGCAAGAAATTGAAAATAAAGATTCAGGGCTGGAGAGATGGCTTAGTGGTTAAGGCTCTTGCCTTCAAAGCCTAAGGACCCAGGTTCGATTCCCCAATATCCACTTAAGCCAGATGCACAAGATGGCGCATGTGTCTGGAGTTCATTTACAGTGGCCGGAGGCCCTGGTATGCCATTCTCTCTGACTCTTCCCCTCTCCCTCTTTCTCTCTTAAATAAATAAGTAAATGAAATATTTTTAAAAAATGAAAAAAGGCCAGGTGTGGTGGCACACGCCTTTAATCCCAGCACTAGGGAGGCAGAGGTAGGAGGATTTCTGTAAATTCGAAGGCACCCTGAGACTACATAGTGAATCCCAGGTCAGCCTGTGCCAGAATGAGACCCTACCTCGAAAAACAAAAACAAAAACAGGAAAGGAAATCTCCAATTGTTCATAAGGTAGAGAGAAATGAAAATATTGGAACTCCTCACTCTTCACTTTCTTGCTCTTCAGAATAGAGTAGAGAGAGTGTTCGGGGGACTCCGGAGACGCGGAGTGAGCTTTGCTTGGCAGTTAGTGTGGATTGGTGCTTGAATTGCTCTCCACCAAACATCAAGGGAGAAGAGCAAGGCCAGATTTTTCCCTCACAGTTTTCTGGGGATATGCGCCCCACAAGTAACCCAGCACTCTAGACCAGCAGGACAGGTAAAGCTGCCACCCCATGACCTTGGGGATCTGGGTCTGTCCTACAAGGGTATTTGCCTCCTGGGAGCTGGGTGAAGGAAGAAAGGATGAGGGTATGGAGGGGGTAGAAAGGGAGCCAATAATGATAAATCACTCTACTTGGGGCCATCTGAGTTCTCCTCAAAGGGCCAATGCATCGTGGGATATGCAGGACAAGACGGTGCAATGATCCGTCTCGTCCAGACTCCTGTGCTAACGGGATCTCAGAGCGCCCTCTTGCCCTCTTAGTGCAGTGTGAGATTACAAGAAGACCACAGTCCACAACTCCAGGAAAAGACCCTTCCTGAGGCCCTCCTGGTGCCCTCCTGGCACTCTGATCTTGTCCTTGCAGCCTACAGGACAATGACAAGATTAACTTCTGTCACTCATAAGCCACCTGGTGCATGGACCTTGGTTCTAGCAGTTGGCATGGACTAGCCAGATGGGCAAAGGGTACCTGTCCCAGCAAATGCAGTGCCTCAAAGCGCCACAGTGAGGGCAGGCGTTGCCTGGGAAACCATGATTTCTCCAGGCTTTGGTTCAGAAGCAGAGAGGATGAACACCGGTTCCTCAGAGACAAATTTTCCAGACCCTTTACTGATTACCCCAGGAGCATTTGGCATTGTCTGAGGACATTCTTTAAAAAATGTATTTTATTTCTTTGAGATAGAGAAAGAGGCAGAGAAAAAGAGAGAGAGAGAAAGAGAGAGGGTGAGAATGGGCACACCAGGGCCTCCAGCCACTGCACACAAACTCCAGTTGCATGCGCTGTCTTGTGCATCTGGCTTACGTGGGTCCTGGAGAATCAAAGCAGGATCCTTTGGCTTTGCAGGCAAATGCCTTAACCGCTAAGCCATCTCTCCAGCCCCATCTGAGGACATTTTTGTCACAGCTGGGGTGGAGAATGGTACTGCTCTAGCAAGTCAAGCTTGGAGATGGAACCAGACATCCCATGATGCAAAGAACAGCCCTGCCTCCCCTAACAAAGAGTTACCCAGGTTAAAACACCAATAGTCCTGAAGCTGAGATGTTGGTTTCAGGAAAGTCTTTCTGACTCTTCCACAAAAGGCTGGAAAACTTTTGTTGGCATTGGTTATGCTTATGGCTAGGTGGTGACCGTGGATGCTGACAGACGGTGCAGCAGCATTGGCTGAAATGTTGGCCAAGGTCAAAGTAGATTCCCGAAGGAGGAGAATCATGCCCATGGCCATGCTGTTAAGCATACCACGTTTGCAAGCAGTGACCCAGGACTTGAATTCCGCTCCCTAAATCAATAGTTAGGGAAATTGTTTAGCTTGTCTGTGAACTGAAGTTTCCTGGAAGAAGTCTTACCTGTGTTACATATTCAAGATGGGTTAGAAAGTCAGTGAGTGTGTAGGGAGTAAAAGTGTTATGGGTTCAAGCCGGGCGTGGTGGCACACACCTTTAATTCCAGCACCCAGGAGGCTGAGGTAGGAGGACTGCTGTGAGTTTGAGGCCAGCCTGAGACTATATAGTAAATTCCAAGTCAGCCTGGAGTAGGGTGAGACCCTACCTAGAAAATAACTGTTGTAGGTGCAAAGCCAGTTTACCTTGGGCTATCTTAGCCCCTTAAATAGCTCTTTATCACCCACGTCAGTGTGTGACTGAACATCCTGTGACTATTGAGTAAATCCTTTTGGGATGAACAAAAAGATCCTAGCTTCCACCGACGCAAAACGGAGAACCTCACCAGGGAGCACCGGAGGTGCAGATAGCAGAGAAGTCTGGGCTTTGCTGCGACTTGCCTGCAAGGGTGCAAGGAAAGAAGCAGCACCGGGAGGCTGTCCTCTGACTTCCTCACACGCACTGCGGCACATGCATGTCCACATGCATGCACATACCAGCAGCAGCAGCATGCACAAACATGAACATACACAGAAAAGAAATTTTTTAAACTGTAAGCTAGCAGCTGGAGAGGTGGCTCAGTGGTTAAAGCTCTTGCCTGCAGAGCCTAACAACCCGGGCTCAATTCCCCAGGACCCACGTAAAGCCAGATGCACAAAGTGGAGCATGTGTCTGGAGTTTGTCTGCAGTGGCTGGAGGCGCTGGTGTGCACATTATCTCTCTCTCTTTATCTCTCTCTGCTTCCAAATAAACACACAAATATTTTTTAAAATTTTTTTTGCTTGTTTATTTATTTATTTGACAGCGACAGAGAGAAGAAGGCAGAGAGAAAGAGAGAATGGGCATGCCAGAGCTTCCAGCCTCTGTAAACGAACTCCAGATGCATGCGCCCCCTTGTGCATCTGGCTAACGTGGGTCCTGGGGAATTCAGCCTCGAACCGGGGTCCTTAGGCTTCACAGGCAAGCGCTTAACCGCTAAGCCATCTCTCCAGCCCATACACAAATATGTTAAATCTGTAAGCTAAACAAATCTCTTGTCTTTATAAAGTGGTCAGCCTCAAGTTTTTTGTTGTTGTTGTTTTGTTTTTTGTTTTTCTAGGTAGGATCTCACTCTAGTCCAGGCTGACTTGGAATTCACTATGTAGTCTCAGGGTGGCTTTGAACTCATGGCAATCTTCCTACCTCTGCCTCCCGAGTGCTGGGATTAAAGGTGTGCACCACCACACCTGACCACTCAAGTATTTTCTTAAAGCAACACAAAGTTTTTTGATAATGACCTAAAGAAAGTCAAGACATATCTTAGAAAAAAAAAAAAAAAAGGAGGGGCCGGAGAGATGGCTTAGTGGTTAAGGCACTTGCCTGCAAACCAAAGGACTTAGGTTGGATTCCCCAGAACCCATGTAAGCCAGATACGCAAGATGACGCATGCATCTACAGTTTGTTTGCAGTGGCTTGAGGCTCTGGCACGCCCATTCTCTTTCTCTTTCTTACTGCCTCTTTCTCTCTCTCTCTCAAATGAATAAATAAAAATAAAAGATTTTTAAAAAGACAGGTCTTAGTCTCAGGGGAGGGGATGGAGTGGAGGGACTGCCTTCGTCTCCCTGACTGAGCAGGGCCTGGACGGTGATGGTAGGAGGAACGACAGGAATGACTTTCAGAACCGCGGGAAACACCCATCACTCAGTCCAATATTGAGCTACAGCGTGTGTAAACCAGCGTTTCAGCTGTTGAGTCATGGAAACGTCCCAAAGAAAATGTTGCATATTTGATGTGTATGGTACATGTGTGTGTACATGTTTCTGTGTGGGGAGGTGTGCATGCACATGTGTACCCACCACGTGGAGGCCAGAATCAACGTTCAGGCTGGCCTGAAATTCACTATATAGTCTCAGGCTGGCCTGAGGGATCCTCCTACCTCGGCCTCCCAAGTACTGGGATTAAAGGTGTGCACCACCACACTCAGTGAACCACTTAACTTTTTTAAAAAATATTTTTTATTTATTTGTTTGAGAGAGAGAGAGAGAATTGGTGTGCCAGGGCCTCCAGCCACTGCAATCAAACTCCAGATGCGTGTGCCACCTTGTGCGCATGTGTGACCTTGCGCTTGCATTGCTTTGTGTGTCTGGCTTATGTGGGACCTGGAGAGCCAAACATGGGTCCTTAGACTTCATAGGCCAGCGCCTTAGCTACTAAGCCACATCTCCAGCCCCATAGTGCAGTTGTTGTTTTTTTTTAATTTATTATTATTTTTTGAGAGAGAGAGAGAGTATTGGCACACCAGGGCCTCAGCCACTGCAATCCAACTTCAGATGTTTGCGTCACCTAGTGGGCAAGTGTGACCTTGCGCTTGCCTCACCTTTGTGCATCTGGCTTATGTGGGATCTGGAGAGTCAAACATGGGTCCTTAGGCTTTGCAGGCAGGCGCCTTAACTGCTAAGCCATGTCTCTAGCCCCATAGTGCAGTTTTTATATAAGGCAGTTTAAGAGGCAGTAGTCATCTATCTCCTCTTCCCCCCAACTCCTCCCGACACATAGCCGCTTAAAGATCAGCCCCACTGGGCAATCGATTGCACTGTCCTTCAAACAGCACATCACCTGTGGTCTGCCCTGCAATGATGGGGTCCGAGTGGGAACTCCTTTCCCCCCACCGCTAGTGAGAAAGAGAAAGACAGACAGCCTTTTCTATGTGTGCCTGAGCTCGGGCGTCTGGCCAAGCATAAGAGCCCAAACAGCACCAGCCCAAATCCTGGGCTTGATTCTCTCTACTTGGCCACCAACTTTAGACCATCCAGAGGGCTTGAGGATAAGAAGCTAGATTTCTGCTGGGCAAGACCTCTGTGCCCAGATTGAGGAGGAGAGCAGAAACTGTCCTTATTATATACTATAGGTAAATGTTCCTGGGATTTGAGGACCACGTGAGGGGTGTGTGTGGAAGAAGAGGGCAGTAGTGTGTCTCTGAGGAGAAGAACAAGAACGTGACTCCTTCTTAGTCAAACTGATTTCCTTCTGAGTTTGAATCTATACTCCAACCCAGCGAGGTCTGGCACTGTCTGGCATCTAAGCTGCCCTCTGCTTAGCTTGGGGATGTGGGCACCCCGAATGTAATCCTGACCCTTCTGAGGATAAGACAGTCCTCTCAATCAGTCTTGCTGAGATTTGAGCCCAGAGAGACTGCACATAGAAGGTCATGTTTGCCAAGGCCTTTCTAGCTTCTCGTCTACCAGAGATCCGAGCCTCCCCACGGCGGAGGCCACAGAGGGTGTCACAAGTGACCAGAGAGGCTTCAGTACAAGAGAAGTTTGGGGTCAGACCTGCTCTTTTCAACTCTCCTTGCAGATGGAGAGAAGTCTGCCCCAGTGGGCTTGAGGTGAGAGGGTGACATGTGACAGACACAATGGACCAAGATGAGTATTCATGCCAACTACTAGACTAATTTAAACACATTCAACTGCTAAGATTTTTGTGGTTTTATTGCATTATGATGCATGTGAAACCTGTGAACAAATCACAAAGGGGAGGGGGCTGCTTTCTCCTTCACTTCTTTTGGGTTGTTAGTAGATTTAAAATAAAAGACAATATTACATTACTGAAGTCTTTCCAAGACATGGCCGGTACAACACAAGCTCCTCCCGAGATGCAAGTTTGTTTGTTTGTTTGTTTGTTTGTTTGTTTGAGAGAGGGGGGGGGGCAGATAGAGACAGGAAAAATGGGCACACCAGGACCTCTAGCCACTGCAAACAAACTCCAGACACATGTGCCACCTTGTACATCTGGCTTTATGTGGGTCCTGGGGAATCAAACTTGGATCCTTTGGCTTTGCAGACGAGCACTTTAACTGCTAAGCCATCTCTCCAGCCCCAGATGCAACTTTTTAAAAATTTTATTTATGAGAGACAGAGAATGGGTGTACCAAGGCTTCTAAGCACTGCAAATGAACTCCAGCCACATGTGCCACCATGTGCATCTGGCTTATGTGGGTTCTGAGGAATTGAACTTGGGTCCTTAGGCTTCATAGGTAAATGCCCTAACCACTAAGCCATATCTCTAGCCCCCAGATGCAACTTCCCTTTCTGAATTGAGAACTTTAACATAGGAACATACTGTAATTTGTTTAGATTATCTTTCTGTTTTCCTCTTCTGTCCCCTCTCCTCCACCCCATTCCACTGAGGATCCTCCTCTTTAAAAAAAACAAACAAACATATTTATTGGCTAGAGGAATGGCTTAGAGGTTAAGGTATTTGCCTGCAAAGCCAAAGGACCCAGGTTCGATGCCTCAGGACCACATAAGCCAGATGCACAAGGTGGAGGCTAGAGTTCATTTGCAGTGACTGAAGGCCTGGCATGCCCATTCTCTCTATCTGCCCCCCCCCAAATAAATAGAATAATAAAAGTTATTTTTTTAAAAAGTATTTATTTATTTTATTTGAGAGAAAGATGCAGATAGAGAGAGAGAGATTGAGAATGGGCACACCAGGGCCTCTAGCCACTGCAGATGAACTCCAGACTCACACGCCACCTTGTACAGTGGAAAATTATTAAAACAGAGACCAAGAAGTTCAGTTGAGAAATGAGTAGTAAGGAGAGTTACATCCATGGTTACCCCGAGTTTAGAGAAATTGCACAGGTAGCAGGCCCAGACTTAGGGGAAGTACCCATGCGACGTCAAGACAATATACATGTGGTAGATTCAGAGATCAGAAGAAATTCATTAAAGTCGGAAGTTACCCCAACATATGAAGCAGAGGCAAGCAGAAAATTGCCCAGGCCAAAAAACAGTACTCTGCTCTCCCCCAGCCCAGCCTGGCCGGGTGGTGTGCGAGCCAAACTCAGACGTATCCCTGCAACTAGAGTGAGGAGAGGCAGCGAGCAAGAGAGAAAGAAGGCCCAAAAATGGCCTTTAGAGTCTATTGAAAATGTATTCTTGGGCTGGAGAGATGGCTGAGTAGTTAAGACATTTGCCTGGGTTCCATTCCCCAGTGCCCACATAAAACCAGATGCCCAAAGTTACGCAGGTATCCGGAGTTTGTTTGCCATGGCTAGAGGTCATGGTATGCCCATTCTCTCCCCCTCTCTCATTCTCTCTCTCTAGCAAATAAATAAATAATTTTTTTTAAAAAAGAAAGAAAATGTATTCTTTCATCAGACTCGGATACATAAAGGAAGACCCGATTGGTCTGTAAATTCAAAGGGCAGGCTTCGGTACCAGCCCACCTGGGTAGTGAAGGCCTTCCATCTAGGTGGCATGCTGGACTGTGGGCAGCAAGGGTGGGGGAGGCACTGCAGCTGTTGTAGATGAGTCTTGATCAGACACAAGTTCCATTTATGCCCAGGCAGGGTGGCATCAGTTCTCTCTGGGCCTCAGTTCCTAACTGAAATTGCCTTTAAAAAGCTAGCTTTCTATTTCTCCTTCATTAGGCTCTAGGTTTCTTTGGGTATAAGCCCAGAAGTGGTATAGCTGGGTCATATAGTAATTCTATTTTTAGCTTTAAAAATATATTTTAAATTAATTTATTTATTTGAGAGAGAGAGAGAGAGGTAGAGAATGGGTCTGCCAGGGCCTCTAGCCACTGCAAAAAATTCCAGACGTAATTGCCACCTTGTGCATCTGGCTTACATGGGTGCTGGGGAATCGAACCTGAGTCCTTAGGCTTCACAGGCAAGTACCTTAATCGCTAAGCTATCTCTCCAGCTCTATTTTTAGCTTTATGAGGAACCTCCACGCTGATTTCCACGTGACTGTACCAGTTCATACTCCCACCAGCAATGAATAAGGGTTCCCTTTTTTCCTCCTTGCCAGAATTTGTTGTCATTTGTGTTCTTTGTGATAGCCATTCTGAATGGAGTGAGATGGAGTCTCAGAGAAGTTTGAATTTGCATTTCCCTCTTGGCTAAGGACGTTAAACACCTTTAAAAATATTTGCTGATTGTTTCTGTTTCTGTTTCTTCTTCTTCTTTTTTTTTTTCTTACAAAAAGTTTGTTTATTTGCAGAGAAAGAGAGAGATGGGCAGAGAAAGAGAGAGAGAGAGAAAGAATAGGTGTGCCAGGGCCTCTCGCTACTGCAAATGAACTTCAGATAGATACATGCATCACATTGTGCATCTGAGGAATTGAACCCAGGTCATTAGGCTTCATAGGTGAATGCCTTAACTGCTGAGCTTTGGGATCACTCACTTACCAGTCACTTCCACCTGCTGTTGGTTGGCTGCGTGGCTTTGGAAAGCTGCTTAATCATTGAGACTCAGTTTCCTCATTTCTAAGGCTAAACAGTCACCACTTTACTTACTATGCCATATGGCTGTGCTGGGGAAGTAGCTGAAAACGGTTAGAAATGAGCATTTTGACACAGAGAAAATTCTCTGTGACTCTTAAGAGCTCGGTGCTGTTCATATTTCTGTCCCTGTTTTCACACACTGGGCTTTCTGCATGTGTCTCAGCTTGACACAGCCTCCAAGTGTCCACTCAGTTCTGTTTCTCAAGGGCCCTTCATTTCCTCTAGGTTCAGACTGCAATTGTTTCTCAAGGGCATTCATCCTCTGCTCCAGAGCAACTGATTGATAGGTAGATTTTGTTTTTAAGTCTTCAGAACTGTGATATCAATGAAGTAACTATGATATCAAGTAACACTTTCATCTGTTTTCTGCAATGAAGTGGATGGATGGGTTTTCTGTTCTCTGTAACTGGACAACACAGAGAAATACTTGGGCCAGAGAGATGGCTTAGCGGTTAAGGCGAAGCCTAAGGACCCGTGTTTGACTCTCCAGGTCCCATGTAAGCCAGACACAAGGTGATACAAGTGTGCAAGGTTGCACATGCACACTAGGGGCTGCACATGTCTGGAGTTTGATTACAATGGCTGGAGGCCCTGGAGCACCAATTCTCCCTCTCTCTCTGTCTCTGTCTCTCTCTCTTTCTTGTTCCCACTCTTGCTCTCTCGCATTAAAAAACAAAACAAAACAAAACAAAAACGCTAGTCTGTTGGTCTTGCCTCAAAGAGAAAAGATAGAGGAGAGCCGGTGTGATGGCACATGCCTTTAATCCTAGCACTCCAGAGGCAGAAGTAGGAGGATCGCTGTGAGTTTGAGGCCATCCTGAGACTCCATAGTGAATTCCAGGTCAGCCTGGGCTAGAGTGAGACCTCCCCCCCCCAAAAAAGATAGAGGACTACTTAAGGCTGAAAATGAGGAGGGAGGGGAAAGAGGAGAAGGAGAAAGGGAAATAGAGAGAGCAAGAGAGAGAGAGAGTATGAACATGCCATTTCAGGCTAAGGTTGAGCTGCAGCAAAGATACCTCTGGCTCTTTTGGTTTTTTTGAGGTAGCGTCTCGCTCCAGCCCAGGCTGTCCTGGAATTCACTCTGTAGTCTCAGGCTGGCCTCGAACTCACAGCGATCCTCCTACCTCTGCCTCCTGAGTGCTGGGATTAAAGGTGTGCATCAGCATCCATGGCTATCTCTATCTTTCTATCGACAATTCTTTCTCTTTCCTTGCCTTTCCCAAACGTTAAGTGAGCACTGGCCATTTATTTATTTATTTACTTATTGGCCATAAAACGCTTTTTTAAAAAATTTATTTTTGTTTATTTTTATTTATTTATTTGAGAGTGACAGACAGAAAAAGGCAGAGAGAGAGAGAGAATGGGTGCGCCAGGGCCTCCAGCCACTGTACAGAAACTCCAGATGCGTGATCCCCCTTGTGCATCTGGCTAACGTGGGTCCTGGAGAATCGAGCCTCGAACTTAAGCTTCACAGGCAAGCGTTTAACCGCTAAGCCATCTCTCCAGCCCCATAAAACACTTTTAAATGCAACCTTACTCAATGTGTCTGAGAGAAAACCTAAGCTCACTTCAAATACAGAGTACATACGGACTGAAAAACATCAATCTGCCGCCAGGGGCTTCTGAGCAAGACCAGAGAAGAGGTCCTAACACTAGGGCCAAACCCCAGCCAGGTATGGCTTTGTAAAGGTTCTGCATAATATGGCCCAAACTGCCTGTTTGGGAAGAAAATCAAATTCAAGACAATAGCCTTCCTTCAATCTTAGTGTTTACTTCATGCTTGTGTAAAACTAAAATCAAGACCCCAACTTTGCCTAACAGAGACACGTTAGTCACAGTTTGTCTAGCTACAAACCGACCTAAAATGTCCTTTGCCTACACACGAGATGGTTCAAGGAAGCCTAAAAGTGCCCAAGGGAAGGCTTTTTTTTTTTTTTTTTTCATGGGAACTTTAACTTCCCATTCCATTTGACTTTTGGTCTTTAAAATACAGGTCAAATCAATGAATTTAATGAAGGCCAGTTGACACAATTGGCTTTGCCTTGCATTTTGACCCACATAAAGGGGAGGCACTCCAGGTCATGAGGCTTTAGCAGAACTTTAAGTGGTTAGTACACAAATGTGACAGAACGTTTAGAGTCTCGGAGACTTGCAAGACCTATTGACAAGCAGTTAAAAGTATTCGAAATAGCTGCATGAATGAACTTTGATAAGGTAACGCCATTGTCTCCCATTGTCTCTTTCTCTTCATACGAAAACACCCCCCAAAGAACAAGAGTCAATGAATGTGAAATGTAGTGTCAGTTTTACTGGGCTCTGGACGCCTTTCAGCACTGTGACTTTTTTTTTTTTTTTTTGTGGAGAATTCATGCTATTTAAAAGTATTCTTCCCTCTGAGTTTCAACTGGCAAATGCAAACTTTTCAGTCCACTACCCACCCAAGTCTTCCAACTGCTTTCACGCCGTGAATAGCTCTTTAAGTTAAAAGAAGTGAAGATTAATTTCAGCATTTTTGCTGCCTCTGGACACTTGATTTTTCACGAGGGATGCCTGACTGCCCATGTCTGGCTAAGTGGAGGGGGTGAGAGGGGTGGGGTGGAGGGGAGAGGATCATCTACAGATGGTTCCCTTTATGCCAAAGGCACAGGCAAGGCAGCCCCCTTTCCAGAAAACTGCCAAATCACCTTTTGACCTGGTGAGCAGACTCATGGACCATCCAAGTGCCAGATCTCATGAGTGTGTGGGGACCGAGTGAGGGTGGGTGAAAGGAAACCTCTTTTTTCGCCCAAGATGGACTCTTTAGGAATTGGTGGGGGCCTTGTACTGTAAGAAAGGGCTTCTTGGGCTGGAGAGATGGTATTCGACAGTTAAAGTGCTTGCTTGAAAGCTTGATGGCCCGAGACCTATTCCCCAGTGCCCTTGTAAAGCCAGATGCACAGAGTGGTGCATGCATTTGGAGTTTGTTTACAGGGGCAGGAGGCCCTGGCACACCTATTCTCTCTCTCTCTCTCTCTCTCTTTCTGTCTGTCTCTACTTGCAGTTGAATAAATAAGATATATGTAAAAAAGAATAGGCTTGTCTCCAAAGTCCATCTATACCTGTCTCTATGTATAGATATAGAGATGTAGATAGATATAGATATAGCGGGTGGGTATATTTTATCAGTAAATATCCATTTTACCAAGCTGCGTCTACAACATGAGTTCCTGGGGTGGAGGACTCCTGCGAGTTTGAAAACACCCTGGCCTGTTGGTCAGCGGCGTGGACACAGTGGCGGGATGGGTAGGGCTCTAAAAGCTGTTTAAAGAGCCATGTGCTGGTCTCACAGGGTCTCACAGTTCTAAGATTTGCTAAATATGCTTTCGGGGGGATGGCGTTTCTCAGCAAATCTCTATAGATAGATTTTATTGTTCTTTTTTACTCTTTTGTCCATTTTTTTGTGCGTGTGTGTTTGAAATTTCTCCCTTATTCATCAAGCAGTAACTTTCTGTCACCCATCCCTGACTTTTCTCCTTACGTCTGCATTTAAGCTGTCATTTACTGCTGTTGTTGCCGCCTCTCGGGATCTGACAGCCAAAGCCTCGTGCGCTTTCATCCCTTTGTGTCTGCATTATGACATAACCTGCCCAAAGTGGCCCGGCTCCCCAATTCTTGTATGTAAAATTTGCAACATTTTTTGAGACGGGTCAGTGCCCATTTTGGGGATCCTTTTCTTTATCTGAGTACCGTGTTAAAACTTTTTGCAGATGTGCCCTATTCAGGAGCAGCCTGGGGCTGCATGCAGAGATGGGGCATAGAAGAAAAGGCCTTCCTATTTTGTGATTGCCATAGTAACTCAAACATTGCCAGTGTTTGGCTGGCCTGGTCAGCGCAGCCTGTGATTTCCTGTGCAATCAAGCCCTCTACTGGGGACCGCGGCTCCTGTGACACCGGGCGACACAGAGGACAGTGTGCTTGTTAGGCCTGAAATTAAGCATTTCACTTTAAAATAATACCCATTTGTATCCATTTTGTTCAACATAACAACAGCTGCTGTCCCTGGAATGACAGACTTGCCTTTTTAACCAAAGCTTCATATGACATTTATGAATGAGGCCGGCTCCATTCATTTGCAGTTTGAATTCACACTAGTTATTTTTGCCGTTTTTTTTTCCCCCTTCCCCAGCATATGGGTGAAATGCAACATTATTCAAGTAATTATATACACAGTTCATGAGGAGGAAAAAGCCTGCTTTGTATCATCTTTTAAACTAGTTAGTGGGCCTTGGTTCTTCTTCCTTTAAGAAAAAAAAAAAAAAAAAGAAGGCAAAATATAGACAGTGAATTGAAGGAAGCTAAAAATGCTGATTGCCTCAGTACAACAAGAGATCGTGAAAGACGAAGTAATGTTGTCATTGGCTTGATTTGTTAATTTAGGATAAACAACTAAAAACATTAATCCTAGTTGCTCACTGGGAAAAGGGCAGAGAAGCCCGGGTGGCAAGCCTCCCGCTCAAGTCACTGAAAACTACAGTCCTGTTAGTGCCAAATGATGGGGCCCAGGGAAATTAACAAAGCTGCACCACACTGCCCGCGTGAAGACGTCTGACGGGGCACCGCAGACTGAGTGGCAGTCCTCCAGATCGCTGTGCAGTTTCACGGTATTGCCCATGTGAAGAAAACCAATTACACCGGGCGTGGTGGCGCACGCCTTTAATCCCAGCACTGGGGAGGCAGAGGTAGGAGGATCGCCGTGAGTTCCAGGCCACCCTGAGATGACAAAGTGAATTCCAGGTCAGCTGGGCTGGAGCAACACCCTAAGGAACCCAAAGAAAACCAGTTGTTATAGTCAACATCTCATTGCTGGCAGAAAGCACCCAAACCAAAAGCAGCTTGTGAGAGGAAAGGGTTTATTTTGGCTTACGGACTCGAAGGGAAGCTCCATGATGGCAGGGGAAAGCATGGCAGGAGCAGAAGGTGGACATCACCTCCTGGCCAACATCAGGTGGACAACAACAGCAGGACAGTGTGTGAAACACTGGCAAGGGGAAGCTGGCTATAATATACGTAAGTCTGCCCCCAGCAATACAGCCCTTGCAGCAAGGCTCCAGTTCCCAAATTGTCACCTGCTGGGGGTGCATTCAGAACACATACGTTTATGAGGGACACCTGAATCAAACCACCACACTGACATTCAGTTACTACATTAACCAATAAATACAAATTCATGAATCATGACTCCATTCATAGGTCCCTTCTTCCCTTTTTTCTTCCTCCTTTCTTCTTCATCACGCCACCCACGTAAGTACCCACATACCCACGTAAGTACCCACACACCCATGTAAATACCCACAAACCCATGTACCCATGTAAGCCAGATACACTAGGTGGGGCATGCTTTTGGAGTTCATTTCCAGAGGCTAGAGGCCCTGGCACACCCATTCTCTCTCTATCTGCCTCTTCCTCTCTCTCTTTCTTTCAAATAAATAAATAAAATATTTTGGGGAAAAAAATCTGAGTGAAGCTGGGCATGGTGGCATATGCCTTTAATCCCAGAACTCGGGAGGCAGAGGTAGAAGGATTGCTATGAGTTCAAGGCTACCCTGAGACTACATAATGAATTCTAAGTCAGTCTGGGCTAGTGAGACCCTACTTCTAAAAACTAAAAAATAAAAAATAAAAAAAATCTGCGAAGGTGGTTTTAATAATCTCAACATTCCTTTCTTTCTTTCTTTTTTTTTTTTAAACACAAAAACACACTTAGGAAAATTACATTTGTCTTGAGTCATGAAGTTTGGTTAAGCTCTTCTGTCCTCCCTTTCACAGTCCCAGTTTGTAGAAAGTAAAATGAAAACTGTTAGTAGAGCCAATCTTATGGAAATTGTCTTTTGGGGAACCCACCACATTGGGTTTTCAACTCTTTTGAAGGTATCTGTTCTGTAGAGTGTCATTATATCAGCACAATTTATAAATTTAGGATGGAAAACTTTTATTCTTAAGCTCACATAATAGTATTGATTTTTGTAAGAAATTGAGTGGATCTCTTATGTAGTTAGGCAACAATAAGTAACCAAGATTCCACTCAGCAAAAGAGTTATGTAAATTGGGCCAGACAAGCAAACTGTGCCCACTAGTGCAATAGTGGCACATCTGTTGTCGGGGTAACAAACTGCTCTCTGATTGGATTTGAGGCTCGCTCCACGGGAGGGAACTCATGCCTGATACTGAAAACGTTGTCAAAAGCCTATGTTTGGGGAGGTCATAAGCCCTAGTGGAGAAGCTACTACTGTTGTTAGGCTAAATGGATATGTTATACCCAATAAATTGACCCCTAAGTATCTCTGATTATGCCCATGTATTAATGCTACTCTCGCTTTTGGTTATAGAAGCTTCTTTTTTTTCAGATGGTAGTGACTACTGGGGAGACTCAAAACTCATCAACGTGCTGAGAAGAAGTGACAGTGGAGTTTCAGCACTGAGTGTGACGTCTCTACCACACCTTCCAAAGCTCGGGAACCGTTGCAGAAGGGGTGATGGAAAGAATGTAAGAGCTAAAGGATGGGGAGAGATGGTGTCTCCCAGATACAACGTTGCATTCATCACCTCACAGTGGCTGTCGCTGCTTTCACAAGAGCTGCATAATAAGAGGGCAGAAAGAAGACATCAAAATAGAGAGGGGCTGGTTGGAAAGAAACAGAGGTTCAGCGAAGGGGGTCAGAAGAAGGGGAACAAAGGAGGATAATGGGAGATGATAACCAGGTTATATTGTGTGCAGGTATGGAGGTTGTCAATCAAGAGTTTCAAAAGGTGAGCAAGTGTGTTTAGATGTGTGCAAAGTGCATATGTGTGTGCATGTGGAGGCCAGAGGTCAACTTTGAATGTCTTCCTCAATTGCTCTCCATCTTCTTTTTTTGTTTTTCTAGGTAGGGTCTTATTCTAGCCCAGGCTGACCTGGAACTCACTATGTAGTCTCAAGCTGGCCTCGAACTCACAGCAGTCCTCCTACCTCTGTCTCCCGAGTGCTGGGATTAAAGACGCGCACCACCATGCCAGCTTACATTTCATTAAAAAATATTTTATTTATTTATTTATTAGAGAGAAAAAGAGAGAGAGGGGGAAAGAGAAAATGGATGCACCAGGGCTTTCAGCCACTACAAACAAACTCCAGACACATACACCACCTTGGGCATCTGGCTTATGTGGGTCCTGGGGAATTGAACCTGGGTCCTTAGGCTTCACAGGCAAGCACGTTAACTGCTAAGCCATCCCTCCAGCCCCTCCACCTCATTTTTGAGGCAAGGTCTCTCACTGAGCCTGGAGCTCACCAATCTGGCCGGACTAGGTGATCAGCAAACCCCAGAGTTTTCCTGTCTCCGCGTCCCTGGCACTGGGATCACAGGTGTGTGTCACCATGCTTGGTGCTCAAGAATTGAACTTAGGTCCTCTTGGCTGTGTGACAAATGTTTTCCCAACTGAGCCATCTCCAAAGCCCCTACATTAACTTTTAACTTTGTATACACCAAGAGATATTTCTTTCTTTTTAAAAAATATTTTGTTTATATTTATTAATTTGCAAGCAGAGAGAGACAGAGAAGAGAGACAGAGAGAGAGAGAGAGAGAGAAAATGGGCACACCAGAGCATCCAGCCAACTGGAAACAAACTCCAGACACATGAGCCACTTTGTGCATCTGGCTTTATGTGGGTACTGGGGAATTGAACCTGGGTTGTTAGGCTTAGCAGGCAACTGCTTGACCACTGAGCAATCTCTCCAGCTCTATTTCATTTACTCATTTATCTCTTTTTTTTTTTTTTTTTTTTTTTTTTGAGGTAGGGTCTGTCAGTATCATCCAGGCCTGGAACTTTCAGTCCCGTGAGTGCTGGGATTATAGGCCTGAACTACCATGCCTGCTCCCATACATTTCGTTACTTGTTCACAAGCCTTACAAACTAAGTGTAGCACAGTCCTGGGCACTGAGGCAGAAAAGCAAAACTGTCCAGCAGGTTGGGGTGTGGCTCAGTGGTAGAGTGCTTACCTGGCAGGCAAGAGCTCCTGAGCTTCACCCGTAACACCAAAACAAGCTGAAATAACCAAATGGAGACTCGCTGGCCATGAGGTGACAGTGAAACACAAGGCCCCGACCCAGCAGGTGACACCTATCACAGAGACCACGAGGCTCTGTGTGCACGGGGAGCTCAGCTCAACGCAGAGGGTGACCAGTTTGGAGAGTCAGAGAGGGCAGAAATGACAGAAAGAAGTGTACTATGGGCTGGAGAGATGGCTTAGTGGTTAAGGCGCTTGTCTGTGAAGCCTAAAGACCCAGGTTCAATTCCCCAGTACCCACGTAAGCCAGATGTAGAAGGTGGCGCATGGATCTGTAGTTCGTACCCTGCCAAGCACATGCTCTCCCTCCTTCCCTCTCTGTTTTTCTCAAATAAATAAAATATTTGAAAGAAAGGAAAAGAATGAAGTGTACTAGTTATACAGAAGCCTGGCAGGCTCATAGAGAGGCACCTTGCAGAAAGAAATAATTCAGAGCCGAGTGTGGTGGCGCATGCCTTTAATCCCAGCACTTGAGAGGCAGAGGAGGTAGGAGGATCGCTGTGAGTTTGAGAACACCCTGAGACTACATAGGGAATTCCAGGTCAGCTTGGGTTAAAGAAAATGTTTTTAAAGAAATAATTCAGAATAACTGTATATGTGTCATATTTATGTTATTTGTGCAGTAGAGATTTGTTGCTTTTTTTTGCTATAAATAAGTAACATTGTTAATAGTATAAAAATAAATTTCTGTCCTCAAATGACTCTCAATCTAGCACCGAGTGTTTCCTAAGCCAAAATTTGCATTCCCAAACTAAGCAGCAGCCCACTTTGTCTTCTCTGCGGCCTGGCGTTCCTGCGCTCACCGAAGTTATCAGGATGAGCTCTGGCCTCTCCATGAACCACACAGGCCGTGTCATGTGTGTCCTCTGTGAAGTGATGGGCTCTTTCCAGAGGGGCCTTGGGAAGACTGTGGGAAGACCTGAGGAACAGTAGTGGGACCCAGCAGTGCCCAAGCCAGAGGCCAGGTGGGAGGCAGGAAGAGCAGCTCCTGCAGAGACACCCTTTTCCACCTGTGTGCGCCACACAGCCTGCCCCCCATCTCCCTGGCAGCACACACACCAGCACCCTCTTCCTCCCCTCAGTACCTCTTTATTCCTGATATGCTTACATAGTAGTATTCCGAACGGTGGGTGCGTTTTGCGCTTGCTTTTGGTAGTTCACATTCCATGGAACTCTAGCAGAAGGTATCCGTTCAACTCACACGTTATCACCAAAAGCCTTTACACCAACTTGAGAATCAGAGAAACAGTAGCCATTCAAGTTATCTGATCCTAATTTCCAATTTGTAAAACTCACTTCAGCTAAACACAACATTTTGATTCCATGAATCCGGTATTACCCAGTGGTCCTTATCTCCATGCTGGGGCGGGGGGCGGGGAGGGTTTGAGATTATGGGATGGAGGGCTGGGTAGGAACTTAGAAGAGTCTAGACATGGACCTTATGACACCCAGGACTCACAGCACTTACAGACTCTGTAATTCAGATAATGGCCTGGGATGTTGTCTGTGTAGTCTCTGTTTCCCTTGCTTAGGTGTAACCCTGAGAGGAGAAGCTGTCCACCTACGGTCACAAAGACGTTAGTCAATCAACACATTGAATGGCTGGGTGAGTGCGTCTAGCGACAATTACTGTTTCAGACCCTCCTTCCCTTCTTCTTTCCCTTCCTCCTCTTTCTTTGTTTGGGTCTTAGTTATCCCAGGCTGGCCTTGAACTTGCACATCTCAGGATGATTCTCCGGCCTCCATCTGTGTGGATCACACCACACCCCATTTATGTAGTGCTGGGAATATAACCCAGGGCTCTGGGCATGCTAGGAAGCACCACCCACTGGGCCACATGGTCAGCCCCACCACCTAGGTATTTTTGTGTGTGTGCCACCTGATGTGTGCCATAAATGAACAGCACCATTCAAAATTTATTTCCTACTCGAATTGGGAAAATACATGGTTCCTCCACACCTACATGCCAGTGATCCCTCTGTTCTTCTGTCTTTGACGGAAACAGGTCAGCCGCTGTGACACCTAAGGGGACTCTGAATGTGGACAACTCGACTTCTCAGCACTATCTTGACAGCAGTGAATCTAGACCCTGGAAACATCACTTTGGGGAGCTTGCACCAGACCTGAGACCCAGCTGCACCTCAGGCCAACCAACAGATTATTTGGAGGCTGGTCCCAGGGCTGGAGTTTTCAGTGTTTTGCAGATGATCCCAACATGTGGGAAAGTTCTAGAAATAACCTCTCCCCAGGAAAGGGCTGGGAGAAGGAAAATACTCAAATTCAGTTTCACATTCATAAGCAATTCTGTGTTCCTGTTCTGGCCTTGACCCACATGGTACAGCCTACATCTACAAGGATCCTGTCAATCAGGTGACAGGCAGAGGTCAGAGATCCCTAGCATAAAAATCTTGGGACTGGGCTGGAGAAATGGCTTAGTGGTTAAGGCATTTGCCCGCAAAGCCAAAGGACCTCAGTTCAATTCCCCAGGACCCACATAAGCCATATGTACAAGGAAGTGCATGCATCTGGAGTTCATTCATGTGTGGTAGCTGGAGGCCCTGCCATGTCCATTCTCTCTCTCTCTCTTCTTTCTGTCTTGCACTCTCAAATAAAAAATTTAAATTAATTTTTTTTTAAAATCTTAGGACTGAAAAGTGTAACTCAGTGGTGGAACTCTTGCCTAGCAAGGTGAGAACATAGGTTCAATCCCCCAAGGAGGGGAAATTTCTCCATCTCTTAACATTCAGGAAAATTAAAATTAAAGTATGTAAATGACTGACAACATACAGTGTTGGCAATAAGACATTCTTTGCATTATAGGGCCAAACCGCACATTTTGTTTCTTTGGATTGTTGTTTTTTTTTTTTTGAGACAGGGTCTCACACTGAAGCTTAGGGTGGCCTGGAACTCGCTATAGAGCCCAGACTTGTCTTGAATTCCCAGTAACCAATCTCCCTGCCTCAGCCTCTCAAGTGGTAGTATTATAGACATGAGCCATCATGCCTGACTTTAGACTATAAATTACTATTTCCTTTTTGAAAGGGAAAATGTTGATACTTTTAAACATTTATTAAAGTCTAAAATGGGTATGACTTCCAAAATAGAGATCTCACTTCTAGAAATGCATCTGTCAGAAATATGAGCACGTTCAGGCAGGTTAGCCCACCTGAGTAATCCCAGCACTTGGGAGGCAGAGATAGGAGGACTGCTGTGAGCTTGAGGCCAGCCTGAGGCTACATAGTGAATTCTAGGTCAGCCTGGGCTACAGTGAGACCCTACCTCAAAAGAGAAAGAAAGAAAGAAAGAAAGAAAGAAAGAAAGAAAGAAAGAAAGAAAGAAAGAAGAAGGAAGGAAAGAAAGATGAGTACCAAGTGCATCATGGCATGTAATGGCAAAAAGGAAAATAATTGGAAACAATTACCACAGATATGTTTTAGTTCATTCATTACATTTCATGTTATGCCACTGTTAAGAAGGATTAAGGAGAGCTGGGTGTGGCGGCACATGCCTTTAATCCTAGTACTTGGGAGGCAGAAGTAGGAGGATCTCTGTGAGTTTGAGGCCAGCCTAAGGCTACATAGTGAATTCCAGGTCAGCCTGAGCTAGAGTGAGACCCTACCTTGAGAAACAAAAACAAAACAAAACAGCGCTGGAGAGATGGCTTAGTAGTTAAGGCGCTTGCCTGCAAAGCCAAAGAACCCAGGTTTGATTCCCCAGGACCCATGTAAGCCAGATGCACAAGGTGGAGCATGTGTCTGGAGTTTGTTTGCAGCATCTAGAGGCCCTGGCATGCCCATTCTCTCCCCCACTCTCTCTCTCTATCTGCCTATTCCTCTCTCTCTTAAATAAATAAATAAATAGTATTAAAAAAAAAGAATGAAGGAAGGAAGCAAAGGAAGTCAGGTGTGGTGGTGTACACTGTGGTGATTTGATTCAGGTGTGCCTCATAAACTCAGGTGTTCTGAATGCTAGCTCCCCAGCTGATGGAGATTTGGGAATTAGTGCCTCCTGGAGGCAGTGTATTGTTGGAGGCGGGCTTATGGGTGTTATAGCCAGTTTCCCCTTGCCCGTGTTTGGCACACTCTCCTGTTGCTATGGTCCACCTTATGTGGGCCAGGGGGTGATGTCCACCCTCTGCTCATGTCGTCTTTTTCCCTGCCATCATGGAGCTTCCCCCTCGAGCCTGTAAGCCGAAATAAACCTTTCTCCCCCCGCCCCCCACAAGCTGCTCTTGGTTGGGTGATTTCTACCAGCAATGTGAACCTGACTGCAACATACACCTTTAACTCCAGCACTCTGGAGGCAGAGGAAGTGAATTCCAGGTCAGCCTGGGCGAGAGCAAAACCCTAACCTCTAACCAGCCCCCACCAACAAAGCAGAATGAGTGTTGTATACAAACGGGCTTTGAGGTTGTGCCCATTAGTCATTGTTTAAGTGAAAAACTAAAATTGTAGAACTATAGATTAATATTTCATGTTCATGTAAGAATAGGACAACCTTGCCTAACATTTAAGGTGTTTTTTTTTTTTTTTCAAGCAGTTACAGAGAGAGAGAGAGAGAGAGCATGGGTGTGCCAGGGCCTCCAGCCACGGCAAAGGAACTCCAGACACGTGTGCCACCTTGTGCATCCGGCTTCATATGGGTACCGGGAAGTCAAACCCAGGTCATTAGGCTTTGTAGGCAAGCACCTTAACCACTGAGATATCTCTCCAGCCTAAAGCAACCTTGTCTATAAATACACATGGTCATACGTTAAAATATTAAAGAGTAAATTCCAAATAGGCAGTAGTAGTTCAAAGAGGCACAGGTTAGATGGCTAATTTTACTATAGTATTTATATACATCATTTGACTTGCACAAGCATCTACCACTTTTATAAGTTCAATTTCTGAAATTAAAAAAAAAAAAAAGACAAGACCAGATGCGGTGGTACACACCTGTAATCCCAGCACATGGGAGCTTGAGGCAAAAGGACTGCAAGTTCGAGGCCAGTTTGAGCAAGACCTTGTCTCAAAAAAGATGAGGTCAGAGAGATGGCTCAGTGGTTAGAGGCACTTGCTCGTAAAGTCTGACGGCCTAGGTTCGAGTCCCCAGTACCCACAGTAAAGCCAGATGCACAATGCGACACATGTGTCTGGAGTTCATTTGCAGCTGCTAAAAGCCTCGGTGTGCCCATACTCACTCTCTCCATCTCGTTCTCCACCTCCCTGTCTCTCAAGTAAATAAAAATCTTAACAAGAAGACCACTGAGAGATACAAGGAGGTCCAAGTAAACGGACAGTTTCTAGCACGAAAATATTCCTTCGCATACACCCGTGCCTAGTCCACAGCTGAGCACGGAGTGGGAGGGGGAAGGACGCGGAGCATGGGCGTTTCAGAATTTTAGGGTCCTTGGGTGGGAAATGGTGACGTTCTATCTTCGGCTCTAAGGACGCACCGAGAGGACAAAGAAAGCAAGTGTAAAACAGAAGGTCCAGAAATGACTTCATCTCTGTGACGACGATGACGATGACAGCCGCCAAGACGGTGACGATCTCGCTCTGTTCTTCACGTGCCAGGCAGTTAGAGATTGTTTTCACCGAGTGGGATTTCCAGGGGACTGATTCAAACGGGAGACGGTGGTTAAAGAGGGCAGAAGCACTCTACAGTGGGGAGCCCTCCCGGGCATCTGATAATAATCTGCCCAAGCCTGAAGCCCCTTCTTCTGGATAGAACTGGAAGATTCTAGGCATGTGGGCGGGGGAAGACAAATAAGTGAGGTGCACGCAAACGGTAAATTTGAGGGCTGGAGAGATGGCCCAGCGGCTAAGGCACTTGCCTGCAAAGCCTAAGGATCCAGGCTCTGTTCTCCAGAGCCCACATGAAGCCAGATGCTGCAAATGTCACATGCATCTGGATTTCATTTGCAGTGGCTAAAGGCCCTGGTGTGCCCATATGTTCTCTCTCACTCTCTTTGCAAATAAATAAATAAAGTTTTAAACGGAAAATTTGGGAGGATGAAGAATAGCTAGAAAGGGTGACTGGATAAGCTGCTCCAGGAGAAAGAGTGGGCAGACACATTGCCAAAGGGCTGTTGAGTGCCCGGGGCAGAGGCTATGGGCATGGCACACCCAGCTGACCAGGCTTCAGGTACTGAAAAGGCTCAGGGCACAAACTAACACTACACACAGGCTCACTGCTCATCTCGCTGGAGTGAGTTGGAAGAGCCCCACCTGGCTCACAGGCACATGGGATCTTCCTGGGACCTCTTGTCTACCAAGTCCCACCCATCTTTCCCAGGTAGCTGCCTGCCTGCCTGCCATGGCAGATCCTGGCACACTGCACAGCCCTGTGGCACCCTCGCCAACACAACAGCCCCTCAGCTGCCAGAGCTACTATGTGCCGGGCATGGACATCGTAGGGGTTTCAAGTACAGGACTCTACAGACTGACCTCAGGGGTCACCACAGGTTATGTGTGTGTGTTGGGGGGGGGGGGTTGGCTGAGGAATGGTCAAGTGGGGAAAGCCCTGGTGTCTGATCCCACCAGAACATCTGCTTCAATGCATCAGGCCAGGAGCTCCAAGAATGTGCCCCTCACAGAAGCTCCTGCTGCAAGCCTAAATCTGCAATCCTAACGAGTGTGCTCCACCTACCCGACCCCTTACTGTGGCACCTGACAGAGGTCCCCAAACTTCTCAGATCTTCTCTCAAGGGGGAAGGATTAAGGCCTAGTTGTCATCAGTAATAGCACTTTTATTTAAAAAAAAAAAAAAAGATTTGAAAGGCCGGGTGTGGTGGCACATGCCTTTAATCCCAGCACTCAAAGAGGCAGAGGTAGGAGGATCACCCTGAGTTCGAGGCCACCCTGAGACTCCATAGTGAATTCCAGGTCAGCCTGGGCTAGAGTGAGACCCTACCTCAAAAAAAAAAAAAAAAAAAAAAAAAGATTTGAAAATATTTATTTATTTAGAGAGAGAGAGAGAGAGAAAGGCAGATAGAGAAAGAGAGAGAGAATGGGCATGCTGGGACCTCCAGCCACTGCACATGAACTCCAGATGCATGTGCCACTTTGAGCATCTGGCTTTATATGAGTACTGGGGAAACTGAACTTGTGTCTTTTGGCTTTGTAGACAAGTGCCTTAAGGGCTAAGTCATCTCTCCGGCCCCTAAAATATTTTTTATTGAGAGCTTTAATATATGAAAATATGGTAATTTCACTCTGCTCCCATCCCTTCATCTTCTTTTGTCCCCTCTCCCGGCCCCTATCCTCCGAGGTCCCTCCTCTTTCAAGGTGGTCCTTCCTCTGCGTGGCTGTCTCGCTCTTTTTGGTCTCCTGTCCTCCAGGTCGAATGTTGATGGGCTCAGAACTGTGTAGTCTTGAGGGACTATTGGGATCATGAATGACTCTGTTCATGTCACGTTTCTCTTTTTTTATTTTTTAAAATTTATTTATGAGAGAGACAGGGAGAGGGAAAGAGAGAATGGACACATTAGGGCCTCCAGCCACTTCAAATGAACTCCAGATGCATGCACCACCATGTATGTGGATACTGGGGAATAGAACCTGAGTCCTTAGGCTTCATAGACAAGTACCTTAACCACCAAGCCATCTTTCTTTTTGTGAGACAAAGTCTCACTATGTAGCCCAGATGGCCTGGAGTGGAGCTTGTGATCCTCCTGTCTCAGCCTCTGAGTGCTGGATTTGGGGATTAAAGGCAGGAGTCAATATCACTTCTTTTAGTGATATATATTAATTTGATTCTTTTTATATATTTTTTATTTTAGAGAGAGAGAAAGAATTAGCGCCTCAGGGCCTCAGCCACTTCCATGGAACTCCAGATGCTTGTGCCACCTAGTGGGCATGTGAGACCTTGCGCTTTCCTCACCTTTTGTGTGTCTGGCTTACATGGGATCTGGAAAGTAGAACATGGGTCCTTAGGTTTTGCAGGCAAGCCATCTCTCCAACCTGATTTGTTTGTTTCTTGAGGTAGGGTCTCACTCTAGCCCAGGCTGTCCTGGAACTCACTCTGTAGCCCCAGGCTGGACTTGAACTCATGGCAATCCTTCCACTTCTACCTCCGGAGTGCTGGGATGCCGGATGTGTGCCACCATTCCCGGCCTTAGTGATCAATATCAATGGACTACTTTGGGTAGTTCTTTGTTTTTTTTAAAAGTCATGTAGCAAACACATAAAGGTCACCATGTTAACCACTGTTCAGTGACATTAAGTACATTCACACTGCTGAGAAGCCATCACCACCGCTTATCTCCAGAATTGTTCCATCCTCCCAAACCAAAACCAGGTATCAATAAACAGCCCCCCATTCCTTCCCCCACCCCCACTTCTAGTCTCTGGCCACTAGTCCACTTTCGGTCTTGATGAATTTAACTGCTCCAGGGATCACATCTGCTGCAGACAGCTTCACGTCGCGGGGCTGAGCATCTAAACCAGGCACAGTTTACGGGAGGAAGGGATTCATTTCGAGATCCAGGGAAGTTCCAGCAAATGGCAGAAAAATCGCTTCCAGATATCCAAACAGAGAGAAACAAAACCAAACAGCCAGCACAGATGAAAGCAGCCAGCACGCGTGGGCACCAAGCAGCAGGAACCCTCGCAGAGCTCAGACTGCACACCTCTGGGCTGGAAACCAGATCCATTCCCAGTGACACCTTAGAGCTGGACTTGAGATCCACCCCCAGTGACACCTCCTCCAGCCAGGCAGCTGGAGACCCAAGTTGTAATCTCACTTTTTAAAATTGATTTTTATGGGCTGGAGAGATGGCTTAGCAGTTGGGCGCTTGCCTGTGAAGCCTAAGGACCCTGGTTTGAGGCTCAATTCCCCAGGACCCGCATAAGCCAGATGCACAAGGTGGCGCATGCATCTGGAGTTCATTTGCAGTGGCTGGAGGCCCTGGCATGCCCATTCTCTCTCTCTCTCTCTCTGTCTCTCTCCCCCTCTCTCTATCTAATAACTAATAAATAAATCTTTAAAAAAAAGAAAAAGAAAGTGGGCTGGAGAGATGGCTTAGCGGTTAAGTGCTTGCCTGTAAAGACTAAGGACTCCGGTTCAAGGCTCAATTCCCCAGGACCCACGTAAACCAGATGCACAAGGTGGTGCATGCATCTGGAGTTCATTTGCAGTGGCTAGAGGCCCTGGCATGCCCATTCTCTCTCTCTCTCTCTCTCTCTCTCACTCTGCCTCTTTTTCTCTCTGTCGCTGTCAAATAAATAAATAAAAATTTAAAAAACAAAAAAATTTTATTAGATATGGACATATTTAGTGTATAAACAATGCATGTTGGTACCATCCTTTCCCTCCTCTCCACCCCTTTTCTGAAGAGGCCTTCCTTGTTGGGGATGCAGGTCAACCCCATGGGGATTGTGGGTCATGCATTATGGGGGCAGAAGTCAGTTTCGGGGGAGAGACAATGTCTCCAAAGTTAGAATCTTTAATAACACACCTGAGTCTATGGGGGGCATACATTCAAACTACCACAACATGTTAGAGGAACTACACAGAACTCATCTTTTTGTCTTCCTGCACTTACCACAGGACCTCAAGGTTTGTCCGTGGTTCAGCATATACCAGGATTTCCTTTCTTTTCAAGGCTAAATAATATTCTGCTATGTGACTAGATTGCACCAATCCATCCAGGTATCACTGGACACTTGAGTTACTTCCACCTCTTGGCTCTGAGCAGCTATAAAATTGCTATAAACATGTACTTGTCAAGTGTATTTCAATGCAGGGTCGTTTTCTACTCTCCCTTGGCTCTGTGTGGCTTCCTCTTCCAAATCTGTGAGCCCCCCTGTCCCCAGCTCTGCAGTCTGAGCACCCGCTGCCCCAACACAGGAAATGACCCCCGGAGGCCTGCGGACTTGCTCTGTAGGCTTCTCCCAGGCCAGGCTTAGTGTTACCTGCCAGAGGACCTGGCCTGGGCATGTTATGCGTGCAGTCACCATCCGTGAGCTGTCTGGGGTAGAAATACAAGCTGACTGGCCCTCCCTCCCTCACCCCAGGCTGGAGGAGCCCATTGAATTCAGATGCAGAATCAGTGTGAAAATCGTTAAGATTCAAACTGCTCCATGAGGAAATGGCCGTAGTTCTGTCCCAACTCTTCCCCTTTTCTTTGCTCGACTTTTTTTTTTTTTCCTTTTTACTTCTGCCAAAGACACAAAAGGGTTAAAGACTTTGCCACGAGGTGGGATAAACTTCCCGATCTGCGGTGGGCTTGATTGTGGTGACACCGCACTGTGTGGGATGGCCCGGCTCCTTTGTTGATTATAATGGCACATCTTCGTTATTGTCCTAATACTTCTTTTTTTTTTTAAGAAAAAAAAAAAAGCACCCTAATCTTTCTCTGGTGCCAATGACCGCTACAATGCAGCGATGTTTTATTTCTCTCCCCTCTGTCCTTTCCTTAACCTTCTATTGTTGCCATAGTCACCGCGGGGCGATGGCGTTGGCGCCGGGCGGTTTCTGTACTGTACCGCCCGAGCTCATTGTTTAAATCTGTATTATTCCACTGTTCTGAAGATTTACATTTTTAATGGCTCATTTATGTAATCCCATAAATAAAAGTAGCAAAAAAAAAAAAAAAAAAAAAAAGCATCTCACACAAACGAGTTTGAAAAAGACTCCCCAAAGCAGGTCACCCAGGGTCTCAGCTGCGGGGCCTTGATTGGTGTGGCCCGGTGTTAGCCAGGGTGGCAGTGGGCTTAAGACCACCCAGTCAGCGCCCAAATGGGGGCATTACCGAGGAGTAGCAGGGTGGTGCTGGGGTTCAATATCCTCTATTTATCAGAGGAACACAGTTATGCTGCAAAATCCGTTTCAGTCTCTGACTCATTCCCCTTAGTGCTCAGCAGCTGCGTGTGTGTTGAGCAGAGAAGTTTCTTTCCACTGTCAGCTTTTCTCCCTTCTGCCAGCTGATGTTTCCCCCTGCCCCACCTTCCCTCTCTTCTTCTCCTTCTCCTCCTCCTCCTCCCTTACCAGTGTGTTCCCGGGGCTGCTAAATTCTCTATAAAGAGCCTGTGAATCCAAACACCTGCCTTGAGAATGCGTTTGACACAGTGCGCAGACATATAGCTTGAACAATTCACTCTCTCTATCGGTTTCTCTCTTCATCCTGCCTCTGAGCCCTTGGTGAAAAGGGTTAGTGAACGCGCCCCACACAGCCCCTCTGGGGAAGTTTGGACTAATTAAGCACAAATGAATAAAATGGCCAAAATGGAATTGAATCAGCACATGTCTGACACTGTCGCCCAGACCTCGGCCCTGCTTACATGCAAAAACCAGGGAACTGTGTTTTCTGATGTGGTCGCTCAGCTGCAGGGACTCATTCAACAGTCACCATCCAAGGCTGTCACTCGAAATATTTTTTTTTTCTTTTTGCCTTAGGACCTTGTAGCGCAGTGGGATGGTGGGCTCAGGGTCCTGGCATCAGTACCTTCCCGTGGCCCTGCATCTTTTCAGTGGCTTCTGTGCCCGACTGGCCACCAGAAGCGTGCAGAGGAAAGGCAGAGAATCTCTAGTGCACTTGAGTATCGGAATACAAACAAATGCAGTCAAGGTCAGCTCACTGACAATGGCAACCCCGAAACAAGAGGATGGCCAAGTCTCAGCTTGCCTATTTTTTTTTTTTTTAACCACACAAAAGTGACTTCTAATCACTGCAAAATGAGGGTTTAAAACCTATACCCTCTACCTTGGTGATTTGTTAGGGAAGTAATGTACTTCTGTCACGTCTTCCCAGAGGGCAAAATCACTGCATAAGCCAAAGACGTCAGGACTGGCTGCCCATTCTCCCCAAGAAGCACAGGGAGGCGGAACGGCAGCCACACAGCTCTGGAAGTCAGAGGTCCCAACTTGACATGATAATCTCTAACTTAGCGGGGGCCTCATGAGCCCCTACCCTCAGAACACAGGTCCTGTGAAGTTACTGGGAACCAACCCCGTCAGCTGGATGGGGGATGAGGGAAGAACCTATCTGAGCCCTCTGTGGTTATCTGTGAACCTTGTCCTTTGGAAACGGCCAAGAAAAACCGTGAACATACTTTGTGAAGCACAGTCTGTGGCTGTTATTTCTTTTGCGGTGCTCAGTATAGAACCCGGGACCTTACGCGTGCTAGCACACGCTATACTCCGAGATACAGCCCCAAGCTTTTTGGAGCACAAGGGGGTATATGAGTCAGACTTTTCATCACCGTGACAAAATACCTAACAGAAACAACTGTGAGTTCTGGATCACGGTTTCAGAGGTTTTAGTCCGTATCTTTGGTTCTGTGGTTTCTGGGACCATGAAGAGACAGACCGTCATGGTGGTGGAAGCGTATGACAGAAACTGTTCACCTCATGGTTAGTAAGGAGAAAGAGAGAGAGAGAGAGTGAGAGATCCCAGGACAATATTACCCCACAGTGAGACGTATCCCCAAGTACTCTACTTCTTCCAGCTAAGGCCCAGCACCTGAAATTCCGAGAACTTTGTGTAATGGCAAGCCAGGCTGGAGAACAGATCCTTGATAATGTGCCTGTACACAACATTTCATATTCAAACCATAATAGGAGAACAGCCTAGATGTGAGCTATGGTTCAAGAATGCTTCCTGGAGAAGAGATGGAAGTATCTTACCATAGTTTTGTCTTCTGTAACATGCCCTTTGGGAAACTGTAAGCAACACTAATGGACTGTTGTTCATTGACTTTCCTTAAGAGAAAGAGGGAAATTGCCTCAGTTTAAGCCTTCTTTGGTAATTTTTTTTTTTCCTTTTTCCCCAGTGTTATTGTTGGAGATGAGTTTGCCCTGAGTCATCCAAAAGTCCTGACTCTATGCCCACACTGTCGTGTTTCCCACGGGCTCATGTGTCTGAACTTTTGGTCCCTAGCTGATGGTGCTGTTGTGAGAGATTCTGACACCTTGGGGACATGCGGTCTTGCTGGCAGACATAGGCCACTAGAGAATGGCCTCTGGGTGTTACAGCCAGGCTCTGCTTCCTGACCTGTAAAGACAGGAAGACACGAGAAGCCTCTGTCACACTTTCCTGCCTCCATAACTCCATCATGCCTTCCCCGCAATGAGGGACTGTGAGCCAAAATAGTCCTTTTCCCCCTTAAGTTGTTTCATTAGGTATTTTTGTCATAGCAACAAAAAAGTAACTAGTTCACGTAGAATCGTATCACTTAAAAAAAATCTTATGTGGCCAGGCATGGTGGTGTACGCCTTTAATCCCACCACTCGGGAGGCAGAGGTAGGAGGACTGCCATGAGTTCAAGGCCAGCCTGGGACTACAGAGTGAGATCCACATCATCCTGAGCTTAGTTGAGACCCTATCTCAAAAAAATCAAAAGAAAAAAACCAATCTTATATAGATTGACCATGATCTCTTTTAGCGAATCCTAAGTGGTAGAGCTCAAAGAACTTAAGAACTTATCCAGTCTTTTCATATAAAATTGGCATAAAGTAAACTTTGAACATAATTGATGGGGAACATGGTTAGTCAGAGAAAAACCACACTCCATTTCTCTACACTGTCACACAGAGCACTTCTTTTTTAAAAAAGTAATGTTTAGGGCTGGAGAGATGGCTTAGCAGTTAAGTGCTTGCCTGTGAAGCCTAAGGACCCCGGTTCGAGGCTCGATTCCCCAGGACCCACGTTAGCCAGATGCACAAGGAGTCGCACGCGTCTGGTTCGTTTGCAGTGGCTGGAGGCCCTGGCACGCCCATTCTCTCTCTGCCTCTTTCTCTCTCTGTCTGTCATTCTCAAGTAAATAAATGAATATAAACAAAATATTTTTTAAAAAGTAATGCTTAGTTTAGTATTTTATTTTTGAGAGAGAGAAAGAGAGAAAATGGGCACGCCAGGGCCTTCAGCCACTGCGAATAAACTCCAGATGTGTGCGCCCCCTTGTGCACATGTGCGACATTGCACGCTTGCATCACTGTGCATCTGGCTACGCGGGACCTGGAGATTCGAACGTGTATCCTTAGGCTTTGCAGGCAAGCGCCTTAACCACTGAGCAGTCTCTCCAGCCCACGCAGAACACTTCTGACACCAGGGGTGTGTGTGTATGTATGGGAGTGAGTTCTCCAAATGCCCAAAGAGTCCTCCAGCCAATAGCAGCTGGGGCACTTTAAGGCATTGTGTTCTGAGCCTGTCCTCCTGGTGAGAGTGTGGCGTCTCACAGGCTGAGGGCTCAGTCCCACAGCACTGGCCCGCACTGCAGATGCCAACTGCAGCCCCAGGTGCTTTTAGCTGTGCTTTTAACCAGCTGTCTGTAAAGGAGGGTCACCGTGATCCCCTCTCAGGTTCAAGTAATTTACTAGGATAGCTCAAGATGGTCAGGGAAACAAACTTGCTGGTTTATGATAAATAACCTTGCAAAAATACAGGTGAGGGGACACACAGGTCAGATATGGGTAAGGGGCATGGAGCCGCAATGCCCCCTCCTAGGGGTACCACCTTCTCAGCGCCTTTCTGTGTCAGCAACATA
The DNA here is from genome assembly GCA_036346955.1 of Dipus sagitta. Classification (NCBI taxonomy): domain Eukaryota; kingdom Metazoa; phylum Chordata; class Mammalia; order Rodentia; family Dipodidae; genus Dipus; species Dipus sagitta. The sequence continues at coordinate 9,926,867 of CM070775.1, read as the reverse complement.
AATGCTCATCAAATTTTGTCAAAAGTTTTTTTTTTAATAAATATTTAATTAATCTGTTTATTTGAGAGAGGAAGAGGCAGATAGAGAATGGGCATGCCAGGGCCTGCAGCCACTGCAAACAAACTCGACACATGCGCCACCATGTGCATCTAGTTTACTTGTTTACTGGGGAATCGAACCTGGGTCCTTAGGCTTTGTAGGCAAGTACCATAACTGCTAAGCCATCTCTCCAGCCCTCATTTTGTATTTATATGGCAAAGTCAATGACTTAATATTAATTAGTAAATCAGTAGGTTGAGACCATTAATAATAAAAAAAAATGTGTTTGCAATCTGGCCGTGTTATTTTTCTGTTTATTTCATGTGGAAAAAATTACAAATACTGCTAGGATTGTAGTTCAAAGGTAGCTCACTTGCCTAGCATGTATAAGGCCTTGGGTTCCTTCTCCAGGGCTACAAAACCCAACTCAAACCAAGACAACAAAACAACTACAAATACTATCTTGAAGAAAGTCACAAACAAAGAATAAAATCCACATTTGTGGGTTTCTGGCACAAAAGCATTTTGGAAAAAAATACATTTGTATTTTGAACACATTTCCATTTGTATTCCTGACGTTTCTCATCGTTTAAACAAATAGGATTGTACTGAGAAGTGGCTATTGAGTCTCTCCTATTCAAAATAGCCAGCCTCCTCCAGGAGAGGTGGCCCATGCCTTTAATCCCAGCACTCCGGAGGCAGAGGTAGGAGGATCACCATGAGTTCAAGGCCACCCTGAGGCTACAGAGTGAATTCCAGGTCAGCCAGTGTGAGACCCTACTTAAAAATAAGAGGGAGGTGGGGCTGGAGAGATGGCTCAGCGGTTGCAGCGGTTGCAGCACTTGCCTGCGAAGCCTAAGGACTCATATTCGACTCTCCAGATCCCACATTAGCCAGACACACAAAGGTAAGGCAAGCATAAGATTGCACATGCCCACTAGGTGGTGCAAGCATCTGGAGTTCAATGTCAGTGGCTGAGGCCCTGGTGTGCCAATTCTCTCTCTTTCTCTTAGTCTGTCTTTGAGAATTAAAACAAGCAAAACAAACAAACAAACAAAAAACATATAAAAAGCTGGGCGTGGTGGTGCACGCCTTTAATCCCAGCACTTGGGAGCAGAGGTAGAAGGATTACCGTGAGTTCGAGGCCAGCCTGAGATTACATACTAAATTCCAGGTCAGCCTAAGGTACAGTGAAACCCTGCCTCAAAAACCAAAAACCAAAATCAAAATAGCCAGCCTCGTCTAGTCATTATTACCTGACCACATTATAAAACAGGATTTAAGAGGAAAACAAACAAAAGAAGGAAAGTAATTTGGGGATTATGTCAAAGCTCTAAACATATGACACTGTGATTCTCTTTTGCCTTTGGGCAAGGGGAGAGTGCATGGACTGACTTCCTTTGAAAGAGGAAACCCCTTCCAAACCTGTGGTCACAGTATCACACAGCTGAAGACCATGCATGAGGGGCTGCCTTGGACTGGGTGGAGGCATTAGCCAGACAAGCTGCTAAGAAGCAAATGCCACAGAGAACATTCACATAGCCTACCCTAGGCCAGGGTCCAGATTTGTCTCCCAGCATGCCCTGCATCTGCTGTATTTTGTGGTTGTCCTGGGGGAAAAAAAAGTAATTATTAAGAGCTTCCCACAATGAATAAATAGGTAATGCTGCCAGTGGTAACTAGCTTCCACATAAACATACACACAAAACCCCCCGATTCTGCTAGTTGGGAAAAACTCAGCCCCCTCCTGCTACATTATTCCACTGATGGAAAACATTTACATCTCCTTTGTTAGCCAGTTTTCTGTAGAAATTTTATAATCACTGGGCAACCCTATTTCACCGCTCTCTGAGAAGTGACTCTGTGGGGCTAGGCCCATGTTTTTCAATCCACAGCCAGAAAAGTTTCTTTTTTTTTTTTTTCAACTTTAGTCTATCATACATCAAACCTGTCAGGCTTTTTCATTGAAGTTCATGGTTTTCAAGTTCATTGTAAATAACTCAAATTGATTTTACAAAAGAAGGGGAAAAGTCTTGCCCTAATGTTGGGCATTACAAACTGTAATAATATCCCTTGTCAAATGAGATTTCTCAAGTGGCTTTCTAAAGAGAGGGGACAAAAGGATTTAGCTAAATAAAAATATTTTGAGATTAAAATCAATGTTATACTTTGTGGGTTAACTTTGTAAGTCAAGAAGTTTTTGTAGTTTTTTTTTTTTTTTTTAAACCCAGTAAGCTATGTTTATCAAGAGATATGTGTTAGATTTTAGTCTGATTTCCTAAAGAATTGCTTGGTTGGAGAAGACAGTAAATGGCATTTGGGAATATTTTTCATTTATTTGTGAGTGAGCAAGAGAGAGAGAGAAAGAGAGAGAACAGACATGCCAAGACCTCCTGCTGCTGCAAAAGAACTCCAGATACATGTGCCACTTTGTGCGACTGGCTTTACGTGGATACTGGGGAATTGAACCCCGGATAACAGGCTTTGCAAGCAAGCACCTTTATCTGCTGAGCCATCTTCCCAGCCCCAATAAAGACAATATTACGAGACGGAAATACCATAGTTTGTTGTCTGTAAGTATAGAGGTTGTCAATAAAAAAATATATATATATATTTTTTAAAAAAGCTATTGAGGGGCTGGAAAGATAGCTTAGCAGTAAGGCAGTTGCCAGCAAGGCTAAAGGACTCAGGTTCAATTCCCCAGTACCCGTGTAAAACCATATGCACAAGGGGGTGCATGTGTCTGGAGTTCATTTGCAGTGGATAGGAAGCCCTGGTGTGCCTATTCTCTCTCTCTCTCCCTTTCTCAAGTAAATAAATACGTATTTTTGAAAAGGGGGAAAAAAAGACAATTTTACTACTAGCAGATAAACATAAAATCTCCCACTAAAGGTGCATTTACTTTGGGTAATTTTATGTGGGATATCATATCTGGCTTTAAAGAAAAATACAAGGTAAACTAATATGCAAAAATAAAATAAAATAAAGGTTAAGGAAAAGAGAACAAGCACAAGAACCTAGGCTCAGATATGGCAAGTGTGTCAGAATTATCTAAGTAGAAGCCCAAAGAAGTAGGATTAATTTAGTACCTATGGGAAATTGGTTCCAGGACCCCCCACAGGTGCCAACACCCACAGAGGTTCGTATTAGCCCACAAAATTTAAGTACTCTCTACAGGACTCATAATATCTGACACAATGCAAATAGGAGAAATATTTGTAGTAATAATGACAGAATTTCCCAAAATTGATGATAGTCACCCTACCAGAGATCCAGGAAGCTCAGAGGACACACACGCACACACACACACACACACAAACCTACACCTAAGAATCTCATATTTAAACTGCAGATAATTAAAGGCAAAGAGAAATAAGAAAAAAATAAAGCTTGCCTCTAGATCTAAAAGATGAGAATTTCTCTGGGCACCTCTTTAGGTACAATGTAATTAGGGAGAGATAGAGTGAGATAAAGTATTGAGAGAAGGGGCAAAAAAAAAAAAAAAAAAACCTTAGAATTCTATCTGCAGAAAGTTATCCTTCAAAAATAGAAAATAGGGGCTGGAGGGATGCCTTAGCTATTAAGGTGTTTGCCTACAAAACCAAAGCACCCAGGTGATGCATGCTCACAGGTGGCACGTGTGATAGGATGGCACATGCGTCTGGAGTTCCTTTGCAGTGGCTCGCTCTCTCATAACTTTTTCTGTTGTTGTTTTTCGAGGTAGGGTCTCACTCTAGCCCAGGCTGACCTGGAACTCACTATGTAGTCTCAGGGTGGCCTCGAACTCACAGTGATCCTACTACCTCTGCCTCCCGAGTGCTGGGATTAAAGACGTGCGCCACCACACCCAGCTTTCTCATAACTTTTTTAAAAAAAAAAGCCAAGAATTCAATTTTTTTGTTACAGTCCCGTAACTGTATGTGAGACTGTTCTCCGCCCCATGTTTTTCCTCTGTCGTTCAGATCGCGTGGTGTTGTTTTACCTCCTTAGTTCACTGGCTGTCATCTCACAGGATATATCAGCTTGTTTCGCAGAGTATTTGCACAATTTTGCACTAACGGCTGGAGTATGGAGGTGGGCCCTGTTCCGCGGTTCCCCTCACATTTGAAATACTCACCTTTTACTGCCGTCATTGTTTTTGTTTTTGCTTGTGTGTGGACGTGTGTTTATGGGTGCCGTGATGTGTGGTGTGTGGTGCACGTATGTGTAGGCCACGCGCCCCTGTGGCTTCCCGTGGCTGGTGTGCAGTGTGGTTAGCGTGCAGTGGCCGAGTGCAGCTTCCATATTTCACTTCATGGCTCTTCAACCCAGTCTTGTTTTGGAGCCGGAGACTCTTTTTTTTTTTTTTTTTTTTTTTTTTTTGGGTTTTCGAGGTAGGGTCTTGCTCTTGCTCAGGCTGACCTGAAATTCACTATGTAGTCTCAGGGTGGCCTCGAACTCACTGCGATCCTCCTACCTCTGCCTCCCTAGTGCTGGGATTAAAGGCGTGCGCCACCACACCCGGCTTCGGAGACTCTTTTTACTGTCTCTGGAGCTTGCAGGGCCCTGTGGATTCGTGGGTTTCTGCTTCGCTGTGAGACAGGGGTTACAGGCGTGCGTGGCCATGCCAAGCTGTTTATTCGTGGAGGAGATTTGAACTCCGGCAAGCTCAGACCCTCATGCTTGCACAGGAAGCTTACCTAACTGCTGAGCCAGCGCTCCAGCCTAGGCTCTTTTCATTATTAATTAATTTATCTATTTATAAGAGAGAGAGAGAGAGAGTGAGAACGGGTGCACCAGGGCCTCCAGCCACTGCAAACGAACTCCAGACACAGGGCCACCTTGTACCTCTCTGGCTTACGTGGGTCCTGGGGAATCAAATCAGGCTGGCAGACTTTGCACGCAGACGCCTTTAACCACGGAGCCATGTTCCCAGCCCTATCTTCACAATTTTTGGCGCTAGGATTTTTTTTTTTTTTAAATCTTACAGATTTTCCTCTGTTAGGATGAGAAGTACAATCTTTATAAAGTTGTCCTCCACAACTTCAGCCAGCTTGCTTCGTAGTCCCGGTAAGCTACTTATAGCTACCAGAGTACATTCTGCATGGAAAGACATGCCAACTCTAGACCAAAGGACTCCGGAGTCTTCCCTTCTGACGTTAGTATAGAATTTATTTGTCTTGAGTCATTGCACCTCGCTGGACCCTCCAACGTGCAGGAGAAGTACCGAGAATTAGAGCTGAGAATGGGGCTCGGTTTTTCACACTGCTCACCTGACACGCAAGAGGCCTCGCGTGAAACTGGGCGTGGTGGCACATGCCTATCATCTTAGCTCTCAAGTGGGTGGAGGCAGGGGGATTATAAATTCAAGGTCATCCTTGACTACACAGTTGAGTTTGAGGCCAGATTCTGATCCTGGCTCCAATGGATAAAATAAATATAAATAAATACTCCCAAGACTACAGTGCCTCACTGTGGCTTTACTCAGCGCCTCTCTGGCTTGTGCTCACAAGGGGCTTGGCTGGTGGCAGGTGCAACAGGAAGCTCAGACTCCCCGGCCACGACTCTCCTTCCCTAGAGGCCTTTGTGTGTAAGGGAAGGGCATGGCTTGTGAGGTCAGTGAAGGAGTGAGAAGACATTTCACTTTCAAAACATATTCAGGGACTGGAGAGATGGCTTAGCGGTTAAGCGTTTGCCTGTGAAGCCTCAGGACCCCAGTTTGAGGCTCGATTCCCCAGGACCCACGTTAGCCAGATGCACAAGGGGGCGCATGCATCTGGAGTTCGTTTGCAGTGGCTGGAGGCCCTGGCGTGCCCATTCTCTCTCTGTCTCTCTCTTTGCCTCTTTCTCTCTCTGTCTGTTTCTCTTAAATAAATAAATAAAAATAAATAAACAAACAAAAACACAAATTCAGATTGGGTGAAGAACTGCATGTTGACAATTTCTATTTTCTTTCTCTCTTTCCTTTTTCTTTTCCTTTTTTGGTTTTTCAAGGTGGGTTTCACTCTAGTCCAGGCTGACCTGGAATTCACTATGTAGTCTCAGGGTGGCCTCGAACTCATGGTGATCCTCCTACCTCTGCCTCCCGAGTGCTGGGATTATTTGTCTTTTTTGAGGTAGGGTCTCATTCTAGCGCAGGCTGACTTGACACACTCATTCTATAGTTCCAGGCTAGCCTTGAACTCACAGTGATTTCCCCCTACCTCTGCCTCCCAGCGGCTTAGATTAGAGGCACACACCCCAGCTCCTTCTGTTATTTTAATGGTGTTCCACTGTCTTCCTCTCTCCATTGATCTGAATGGTAGCTTTCTGTTCGATTGTTCTGAGACAGGGTCTCACTATGTGGCCCAGGCTAGCCTGGAGCTCTGTGTTGTCTGGGCCATCCTCCTGCTCAGACTGGTGAGTGCCGCGAAGGCATGGCCGCGGCGTCTTGCCATGATATGCTCGGAACCTTAGACTATTTCTGCGTGCGCTGGTGCTACGTTGCTTTCTTTGGCTGCCTTTGTTTTTCGTTTTTGGTTTTTCGAGGTAGGGTCTCACTCTAGCCCAGACTGACCCGGAATTCACTATGGAGTCTCAGGGTGGCCTCGAACTCATGGCGATCCTCCTACCTCTGCCTCCCGAGTGCTGGGATTGAAGGCGTGCGCCACCACGCCCGGCTTGGCTGCCTTTTATAGTTGGAATATTTTGTCTCTGATTTTGTTAATTTTGGTCTTCTGACTATTTTTTTTTTTTGTTACTTTAACTAAGTTGGGTTTATCAGTCTTACTTACTTTCTCAAAGAACCAACTCCTCACCTGACTGAGTCTATGTGTTTGTTCTTTCAGCATCTATTTCACTCATTTTGGCCTTGATCTTTGTGGTGGACGGCCTCACGTGGCTGGGATGAACTTCCGAACTAGGCACAGTTATGGGAGGAAGGAAGTTTATTTGAAGCTTACAGATCCAGGGGAAGTTCCACAATGGCAGAATCCGACCCCTCCACCCCCGCCGCCCCTTCGCAGATCCAAGCAGAGGAAAGCCACCGCGAAAAAGCGAGCAGACACATCCCAGCAATTCCAGACAGAGCTCCAGCACCTCGCTTGTCTTTAGACAGGAAGTCCAAACCCACCCTCACACCTTAGGGCTGGACCCTGGCATCCACCCACAGTGACACCTCCTCCAGCCAGGCAGCTGGAGATCCATATTACAAGCTTTTAATAAACTCCTGAGTCTGTGGGGAGACATCCATTCAAACCACCACCATCTTTTATTGTTATTATTATTGTTCTTTTCCATCTCCTGGGTTTGGGATTGTTTATTGTTCTTCTAGAACTTCAGGTGGATCACTAGGCGGTTATTTTGAATGTCTCTAATTTCTTGCTATGGGCATTTAGATCTATAAACCTTCCTCTTAGGTCAGCCTTGGCCAAATCTCACAGGGCCTGGTAGGTTATGTTCTTGTTTTCATTTGTTTGTAAGAAGCTTTAAGTTTCCTCTTTGATTTCCTCAATAACCCATTGTTCATTCAAAAGCGTGTTGTTAGGGCTCCAGGAATTTGTGTAGCTTCTGTGTTTTCTCTTATTGTTGATTTCAACTTTTATTCTGCTGTGTATCTGATAGATTACAAGGGATTGCCTCAATTTTCTTTTCTTTTCTTTCTTTTATTTATTTACTTTTTGTGTGTGTGTTTGTTAAGGTTTGTTTTGCGGCCTGCTATGCGGTTAATTTTGAAGAAGGTTCTATGTGCCTCCGAGAAGAACGTGTATTCACTATCTGTGGGGAGGAATACGCTGCATATGTGTTAGGTCCAGTTGATCTATGGTATAGTTCAGCTCTGTTGTTTCTTTGACGATTTTTAGTCTGGACCACCTATCCAGGTATGGGAGTGGGGTACTGAAGTTTCCCATGACTATTGTGTCTGGACCTATGTGATCTTGTATGTCTTTTAGAGCATGTTTTATGAAATCAGGAGCCCCAATAATTGATACATAAATGTTTATAATCATTATATCTTCTTGAGGAATTGCTCCCTTTATTAACATGTAGTGCCCCTTGCTGTCTCTTTTGATTGTTTTCAGTGTGAAGTCTACTTTGTCTGATATAGGGAGAGTCGCTCGTGCTTGTTTACAACTTCTGTTTGTTTGGTAGTTTGATTTCCATCCTTTGATTTTGGACATCTTTGCTGGCTAGATGTATTGTTTGGAGACAACAAGTTGTTAAATCTTGTTTTTTTTTTTTTTTTGAGGCAAGCCGAATGGACTGCCTTTTTTTTTAAATGTGTGTGTGTGTGTGTGTGTGTGTGAGAGAGAGAGAGAGAGAGAGAGAGAGTATAAGTGTAAGAGAGGGAAAGAGAGAGAATTGGCACCCCAGGGCCTCCGGCCACTGCAGTTGAACTCCAGATGCGTGCACCCCTTGTGCACACGTGCGACCTAGCACACTTGCGTCACAGTGCGTCTGGCTTATGTGGGACCTGGAGAGTCGAACATGAGTCCTCAGGCTTTGCAGGCAAGCGCCCTAACCACTAAGTCATCTCTCCAGCACTGGATCTTGTTTTTTTGGGTTGGAGAGATGGCTTAGCTGTTTTTTTTTTTTTTTCTTTTTCTTTTCAAGGTAGGGTCTCACTCTAGCTCACTTTGTCAGTGAAGCCTAAGAACCCAGGTTTGATTCTCCAGGTTCCACATACGCAGATGTACAAGATGGTACATGCATTCTGGAGTTCATTTACACTGGCTGGAGACCCTGGTGTGCCCATTCTCTCTCCTGCTCTCTCTGTCTCTAATAAATAAACAAAAAGTTAATGCAGTTATTTATTCTGTGTCTTTTTACGAGTGAGTTGAGGCCATTCACATTTCAGGTGACTATAGGAAGAGGCATGCCACTCTCTCATATTTCGTTGGATGATGTCATTGGCTTAACTGTGGACACGTCTTTTCTTCCTGAAAATCTGCTGATTAGCTGTGTTAGGCAAGATGGATTCTTTCCCAAATCTTCTTTGTTCATCTGTTTCTTTCATGAAGTACATATCCTATCATGTATTTTCATGGGTGCAGCTGTCTTTCTTTTCATTCTTCCCTTCAGAATTTTCTGTAGAACTGGTTTGATTGACATGAATTGCATTCGTTTATATTTGTCTTGAGGTATCCTTATTTCTCCAACAATTTTGAAAGATAACTTTGCTGGGTATAGCATTGTCAGGTGGTAGATTTTTGGCTTTTAGAGTTGTTGATAAAAGGTCTGAGGTTATTCTAATGTCTTGCCTTTGTAGGTAAGCATATTTCCCTTACAGCTTTTAATTGTTTTCTTACTTTGTGTGTGTATGTGTGTTTGGTTTTTTTCAAGGCAGGGTCTCACTCTAACCCAGACTGACCTTGAACTCACAGAGATCATCCTCCCTCATCCTCCTGAGAGTACATAATGAATTCCAGGCCAGCCTGGGCTAGAGCAAGACTGCATCTTGAAAAACTAAGACAGACAGAGAGAGAGAGAGAGAGGAAGAGAGAGAGAGAGAGAGATCAGCAATAGTCATTGTGGCTCCCAACAACACCAAGCCACAAAGGAAAATATGGGTGTTGCTGCACTTTGAGGGCAGAAGGGAGCTCCTTCCCCAGCTGCCTGGAACTTGAGTTATTGTCTATTTCGGCAGACAGATGATTCTGTCACTTGCAGCTAGTAAAGGCTGTGGTTGGATAGTCCATACTAATTCACCTTGAAGGAGCTACACCTGAGGAGTTAATGAGGACAATGTAGGGAGAGTAGAGGACCGTCACCCAGGGTAGGCTATCCACTTACTAAAAGAATCTCTTGGAACCCCAGGTGTGGTGGTGCACACCTTTAATCCCAGCACTCGGGGAGGCAGAGGTAGGAGGATCACTGTGAGTTCAAGGCCACCCTGAGACTACATAGTGAATTCCAGGTCAGCCTGAGCTAGAGTGAGACCCTACCTTGAAAAGAAAAAAAAAAAAAAAAGCTTCCTACATGGAACCTAAACTTGACTTATATGGTCCTGGGGAATTGAATCTAGGTCCTTTGGCTTTGCAGGCAAGCACCTTAACCACTAAGCCATCTCTCCAGCCCAAGACATTGTCTCTCTCTCTCTCTCTTTTTTTAGTTTTTCGAGATAGGGTTTCATTCTAGCCCAGGCTGACCTGGAATTCACTATGTAGTCTCAGGGTGGCCTTGAACTCACAGCAATCCTCCTACCTCTGCCTCCCAAGTGCTGGAATTAAAGGCGTACGCCACCACGCCCGGCCTGGAAGTTTTATAAATTATCAAAACCAAGGTAAAATTTACAGGCCCCGAAAGATGGGAGGACTACCAATGATGTGGTTTAATCATGGTTTATCATTACTTTTTCATAACGTCCATGGCCCTCTCCTGAGATCTAATGCGATAACCTAAATAAAAATAGTCTATAAAATGCTTTTGTATTCTGGTTACAATGCTGTCAGTATAGTAAAGATTAATTTACTTTCTTCTTTTTAAAAAATATTTTATTTTTTTTCCTTTTTTTTTTTTTTTTTCCAAGGTAGGGTTTCACTCTAGTTCAGGCTGACCTGCAATTCACTATGTAGTCTCAGGGTGGCCTCAAACTCATGACAATCCTCCTACCTCTGCCTTCTGAGTGCTGGGATTAAAGGCATGTGCCACCATGCCCGGCTAAAATATTTTATTTTTATTTATTTATTTAAGAAGCAGAGGGGGGGGGGGAGATAGTGAGAGAGAGAATGGGTGTGCCAGGGCCTCCAGCCACTGCAAACAAACTCCAGATGCGTGCGCCACCTTGTGCATCTGGCTTATGTGGGTACTAGGGAATCAAACCTGTGTTGTTAGGCTTTGCAGGCAAGTGCCTTAACCACTAAGCCATCTCTCTAGCATTTACTTTCCTCTTTATGTTTTCTGGGCATATGAAAGCATGATTCCTGGAATTTTTATTCCAGTTTGAGGTTTTCCATTTGTTAAAGTGCTCTCAGACGGGCCATGTGGTAGAGCTCAATTTGATCTATTGGCATGCCTAGACTAGGGGACAGAGGCTGTTTCTCACATTCCTTGGATAATAGAATGTTCCTGATTCCAGGAGCCAAAGAGATCCTGTCTCTAAGACTTCTGAACTTCCAAATCTCACAGTGGTGAATCTCACTTAGCCTGAATCACATTCCAAGACACTCTTGTGGATGCTACAAACCACAGTTAGGAAGAGCAAGGTCTCAACATACCATGCATGTTTCCACACATACATTCGCCTATAAAAACATTTCACTTGGGCTGGAGAGATGGCTTAGCAGTTAAGCGCTTGCCTGTGAAGCCTAAGGACCCCGGTTCGAGGCTCAACTCTCCAGGACCCACATTAGCCAGATGCACAAGGGGGCGCATGCGTCTGGAGTTCGTTTGCAGTGGCTGGAGGCCCTGGCGCCCATTCTTTCTGTCTCTCTGCCTCTTTCTCGCTCTGTCTGTCACTCTCAAATAAATAAATAAAATGAACAAAAAAAAATTTAAAAAAAACATTTAACTTATCAGTTAAATGCAGATTAATAACTAATAATCAAATAGTCATCATGACAATATATTATTAAAAGCTTAGATGGATGTGGTCTTTCCTGTTATCATTCAAAATATAGATTTCTGCATTTAATATTTTTAGACCAGTTGACCGCGGGTAACTTGAAAACCTATAGATGGCACAGAGGGCTACTGTGTTCTTAGATGTGGAAAAGGAGTGGTTAAATATGAAGTAACTGGGCCAGAGAGATGGCTCAGCAGCTAAAGCACTTGCCTGCAGAGCCTAAGGACCTCGATTCAATTACCCGGTACCCACATAAAGCCAGATGCACAAAGTGGTGCATGTGCCTGGAGTTCGTTTGCAGTAGCAGGAGGCCCTAGCGCATCTGTGTATGTGTGTGTGTCTCAGTGTTTGTCTGTGTCTGCTTGAAAATAAGTAAAAATATTTCAAAAAATGATGTAATCAAAATACTGGCTTCGCCTTAGAGGTTAGTTTCCTACCGAGAAAACGGCTGGAGATCCTCCTCCGTCAGTCTTCTGCATTCCTTCACAGAGATGGAGTCTCTCACGGAACATGAAACTGCCATTTTTCAGTCTGGTTGACCAGCAGGCCCCAGCAATTCTGTCTCTACCTCCCACAGGACTGGGCTATTAGACATGGGTGACCACGCCCAGCTTGTGATGTGGGTGCTGGGTGAGGGTTGAACTCAAGTCTTCATGCCTGAGTGGCAAGAACTCGTACCTGCTGAGACATCTCCCCAGGCCCCTCAGGTTTTTATTTCTACCACTTCTAGCTCTGTGATCTTGGGCCCACCTTTTAACCTCTCATAAAAGGGGGTGGGGTAATGGCCCCTTCTTTAAAGGGTGGGACGGCTGTGTGGGCCCAAGTAAAGGCCTAACAGGTGTAGACAGCAGCTACCATCCACGTGGGTTCAGCGTAGCTTAGCAATACCTAGTGTCAGGAATCCTGCTCTTCCAATGATAAGGGAAGCTCACCCTGGATCCCAGAGCACTCCTTAGGAAAAGAATGGGGCTTTACTTTAGCAGGAACCCATCTCAGGTTATACTTTAAAGAAGTGCCTACTTACCTGCCAGATCCTCTGATTCAAAGGTCTCCAGGAGGGGCAGATAGGTAATTATTTTCAAAGCCTAAGTGCTTCACCGGGTTGCTTCAATGTCAGAGTGAGTAACTCTACCCAGTGAGATCAGAAGCAGATCTGTTCTTCCCCATCCCCTAGGGGGGAAAGTCACAGGGAGGTCAGACCTCCACGACCATTTTCCAAAACCACACTGAGGTAATGGCCTTAACTGCCCAGCCTACCCCGAGTAAAATGTCCTCCCTGGCTCCCTTCCCTTTCCGTGTGGGCAGTTCAGGAGCAGCCACTGATGGTGACTGGACGTGGCCGAGACCGTAGCTTTTCCTTTACATTTCTTAGGGATCCCAGTTTCTAAACTGAGATTTAAAAATAATAATAATAATGGAGCTGGAGAAATGGCTTAGTGGTTAAGGCGCTTGCCTGCGAAGCCTGAAGACCCAGATTCAGTCCTCCAGGTCCCACGTAAACCACATGCACAAGGTGGTACATGTGACTGGAGTTTGTTTGCAGAGGTTAGAGGCCCTGGCACATCCATTATCTCTCTTTCTCTCCCAGTCTCAAATAAAAATAAATAAATAAAAAATAATGAACCCTATCTTGTTGTGTTTATGTTGAAGTGTTGTTGCTTTCTAGGCACATCAATGAGACACCACTCCTAAAAGCCAGGGCTCATGAAATGTTAAGAGATTCAGTCCAAATACCTTGGGTGACAGATATGGAAATACAGTCCTGAAAATGACCTGGATAAGGCTCTCAGCTTGCAAGCACCAGAGACAAGACTGAGGTTTACCTTCTCTACTTGGGCTCTGTGATCAATGTAGTTATCCGAGCGCATAGAGCTCAGGACTAATCCCTGCCCTAATGTCTACTCTATAGATATAGAGTTAGAATGGATAATATGCTCTTGACAGTCTATGTAGAAAACCAGGGCTGGAGAGATGGCTTAGCAGTTAAGGCGCTTGCCTGTGAAGCCTAAGGACCCAGGTTCAATTCCCCAGGGGCCACATAAGCCAGATGCACAAGGTGGCACATGCACCTGGAGTTAGTTTACAGTGGCTAGAGGCCTTTTCATACCCATTCTGTCTCAAATAAACAAATATAAATTAAAAAAATTTTTTTAAATAGACAGAAAACCATGTCTGCACTTGAGGAAGACTTTTAGAGTCTAGTAACTTTTGGAAACAGCCGGTGCTCTCTAAAAGTTTGTAGGAATTTGCCCTTTAACAGAGCTGATAGAAAAGTAAATACGGTTAGGCTAAAAAGGATTTGGTAAGTTTAAGAAAGTGGTCATACTAACCAGTTCTTTTTGAGGGCGGGGGCTAATGGTGGTACTGGGGACAGGACACAGGACTTTCAACATAGCTAGGTTGGTGCTCTATCACTGAAGGGTACCTCTCACCCCATGGCTACTCCCTTTTCTTTCTTGATTTCTTTTGGTTTTTCAAGGTAGGGTCTCACTGTAGCCCAAGCCGACCTGGGATTCACGATGTAGTCTCAGGCTGGCCTCAAACTCATGGTGATCTTCCTACCTCTGCCTCCTGAGTGCTGGGATTAAAGGCGTGCGCCCCCATGCCCAACCATGGCTACTCCCTTTTAAAGGATAAGGAACTTGGTGGCTTGTTATACACATAGAATGCATGAACATGTAATACAATTCAATTTCATTTTTATTTAATTATAACAAGAATGTGAAAAACGTCTTGACTGCTGTTTCTAATAAATACGTATAAAACATTCCAAATGTGACACAAATAATCTAGGCTAGTCCATAAATGTATTCCAATTGTCAAATGAAGCAAATGATTCCTTTTGTGTTTACAAATTGTATCTTGTCCCAAAGTGACAGGATGAGTCCCTGGGGTCTGGGCAGGGAGAGAGGGTAGATCAAGTGAGAATGTTGTGTCTCTGGCATAGTTGGGCAGCCTGGTGGGAGGAGTGACACAGCTCACTCTCAACTCACCACTTCCCAGCAGGTAGAAAGGTATTTTCTCGGATCCAGGAGGAAGGAAGCAGGGTACGCATGGTGATGATCTGGGGCACATATGTACACGCCTGGATGTTTAAGGAAACTGGGGAAGTCGGACAAGTTGTAGTCTGGGGAGGAGGGATCTTGGTGACAACTTCCTGAGTATGAAGGTGTAATTGTATGTTAAAACAGATATTGGGGGCTGGAGAGATGGCTCAGTGGCTAAGGCCTTTGCCTGCAAAGCCTAACGACCTGAGTTCAAGTCCCCAGGACCCAAGTAAAGCCAGAAGCACAAAGCGGCACATGCGTCTGGCATTTGTTTGCAGCAACCCTGGTGTGCTCATTAAAAAATATATATATTGGGGTTGGGAGATGACTCAGCAAATCCAGTGCTTGCTGCACAATCACAAGTACCTGAGTTTGTACCTGTAAAAGGCTGGGAGTGGTGTGCACCTGGACTTCCGGTGCTGAGGAGCTGTAGTCAAGGAACCCCTGGGGCTCACTGGCTGGTCAGTCTACCTGAGCTGGTAAGCTCCAGGCTGAGACCTTGTCTCAAAGAATAAAGTGGAGACTGACTGAGGAAAACACCTGATGTTGACATGTGGCCACAAGCATGTGCACACATGTGCCTACACACATACAACATGTATGCAACACCCCCCCCCCCGATATTGAAAGCCAATCATATTAAAGCAGGGGAGGGCACTACAAGCTTTTATTTAAAATGATTTCTGGGAGCTGGGCATGGTGGCGCACGCCTTTAATCCCAGTACTCAGGACGCAGAGGTAGGAGGATCACCATGAGTTCGGGGCCATCCTGAGACTACACAGTGAATTCCAGGTCAGCCTGGGCTAGAGTGAGACCATGCCTCGAAAAAACCAAACAAACAAACAAAACAAAAAAGAAAGATTTCTGGAACAGTTATACTAGAAGTGGTAGCATGATAATCTTTAGCTAAATGAGCTCTAGCTCTAAAATAATAATGCTAATTTTAACTAGTAAGGGTTCATTTTAGTTTTATTTATTTTATTTATTTTGGAGTAGGGTATCACTCTAGACCAAGCTGACCTGAAATTCAGTATGTAGTCTCAGGGTGGCCTCAAACTCACAGCGATCTCCTACCTCTGCTTCCCGAGGGCTGGGATTAAAGGCATGCACCACCACACCCGGTAAAATTTCTTTTTAAAGCATCACTTATGTTAAAAAAAAAAAAAGTAGAGAAAAACTGCTCTAAGGAAGGAGGTTGAGAATGGCACAGGAAACCACAGTTCTTTTTTAAACCTCCGGCAGTTGGCAGGGAACACTAAGACCAGAGCTGTTCTGAGACTCTCCTACACTGATCACCTAGAAGAAAACAAAAGCAGAGTTACCACTGAGTTTCTGGTGCATTCATCACTGTGGTCACTGGTCAAAGGATTTCTTTTTAATATTTTTATTTATATATTTGACAGAGAAAGGGGGAGGAGGGAGAGAGAGAATGGGTGGGCCAGGGCCTCCAGCTACTGCAAACGAACTCCAGACGCATGCGGTCCCCCTTGTGCATCTGGCTAACACAGGTCCTGGGGAATCAAACCTGGGTCCTTTGGCTTTGCAACCATCCCTCCAGTCCCTGGTCAGGGGATTTCTAAGTTTTGAATTCAACACCCCAAAAACTAAAACAGGGTTTGGAGAGATGGCTCAGTGGATAAAGTACTTACTATGCACCCTATGTACCTGAGCTGGGATCTCCAGACCCCATGGAAAAACCCAGAAGCCCTAAGGTGAGAGGGGAGGTGGGAAGAGAAGCTCACCAGCAGGGAACAAGAGACCCTGCTTCAAAATGAGGTGGAAGGTGGAGACCAACTGGAGAGATGTCCTCGGACCTCCACACTGCACATGGCATGTGTGTGACCACATTCAAACAAACATACATGTGCACGCACACACACAAAGTAAACGAGTTTTTTTTTTTTTTTTTTTTTTTTTTTAGAAATGGCTCAGTGGTTAAAGGTGCTTACTCGCAAAGCCTGACAGCCTGGGTTTGATTCCCAATACCCACATAAAGCCAAATGACCAAAGTGGCGCATGCGTCTGGAGTTTGTCGCAGTGGCAAGGGCTTTGATGTGTTCATTCTCTTTCTCTTTCCAAATAAATAATCAAAAAGTAAAGCACAGGATTTATAAGCATTTTATTTTTTGAGAAATTTTGGAAAATGACCAAAAGTGCAGTACATCAAAAAACGGGGACTGGTTTTAACAATCTGGAAATTATAAATTCTAGGTTTGTTTTCAAACTAACTTCCAAACAAGACAGAATAAAACGACACAGATGTACGCTGGCTGCGCTGCCACAGCAGCTCGCTCTCGCCTAGACATCTTCAGAGAAAGCACTTGTCTCCTCACAAACTCATGTCAACAGTCACTTAAAACAATAAAAGACTTATGGGAAAGCCACTCATTGGTGTCACACCCCTGCCACCACACACCTATCTTCATGCACCTGAGCGGCAGGTGCGGTACTGGGCTGGTGTGACCTCACCGCCTGCTGGACCGTGGGTCACACTTGTCCCGTGAGTCACACCTGTCCCGGGAGACCCGCTTCCTTGGGGGAGAGTAGCCCACCCTGCCTCGGCTTGGGTGCAGGCTGTGCTTGTAGGGGTGGTGGCTTCTGTGCTTCTTGGGGTTCACTTCCTTCTGGTCCCGGCTTTTCACGGGCTCCTTACTGTCCTCCTTTTGTTCATGCTCTTGCTCTTTATGGGAGGGCAGTGTGCTCTTAATTGTGTTAATTAGGAATCTTTTATTGGTACCAGCGAGAGGACACTTCATCCTGGGGAGGAGGGAGGAAAAACATCATAGGTGAGACAGCCAAGTCAGTCCCAGGTGAGCCCACGGTCAGGGTTAGTACCACAGAGCTGACTCTACAGAACCAAGTCGCAGGGATTGCTCAGCCTTCCTTGCATGCTACCTAGTGTAAACTTGTAGTACAAGGAGTCACACTGCTCACACTTGCCTCACCAGACAAGCCACAGGACTATCAACCTCTCTTCCTTAGTGGGACACAACCTCTTACTGGAGCTTATGTGTATAAGGTTGACCATACAGCAAATTAACAGACTAATTTAATGTTTTCTTTTTAAAAAAATGATTTATTTATTTGAGAGAGAGAAAGAATGGGCACGCCAGGGCCTCCAGCAACTGCAAACAAACTGCAGACGCGTGCACCATCTTGTGCATCTGGCTTATGTGGGTCCTGGGGGTCATTTGGCTTTGCAGGCAAACACTGTAACCACTAAGCCATCTCTCCAGCCCTGATTTAATATTTTCTTCTGAAAAATTGCCTGATTTGATTCCATTCTTTATCCAAATTAAAGTTATTGTGTCTTGCCTTTTATTACCAAAGAATGAAAATGTCTCTTTACGAGCAACAAGAAAGCACATCTTGGTCTCTCTTAAATATGGGAGCTAAATGATTTTCTCTACAAATAACTGTGCAAAGATCCCATAAAATCTTTTTACTTAAAATTTTCTTACATTTTCTTTCCAGACCCTATTCTGTGCTCTGTGGAGAGTACTTTACTCACACCCATTCTGGGGGTGAAGTTTTGTGCAGAGCATAATTAAGTAGGTATACAATTCAAGTTACCCAAGCAGAGATTGCAATTAATTAACTTGCCAATTTATAGTTATGAAGTAAATACTACAGTATGTAAATATTCAGATGAAGTAAAGCTTTCATTTTGGAAACGTCCCTTCCCCAAGCGAGGTAAACTCCTCTTGTCTTAGGCAATTTTCAATTAAGTTCAACTAGATTTTGTGTCATGTTTGTTCATTTGTTTTGTTTTTTCGAGGCAGGGTCTCGCTCTAGCCCAGGCTGACCTGGAATTCACTATGGAGTCTCAGGGTGGCCTCGAACTCACAGTGATCCTCCTACCTCTGCCTCCCGAGTGCTGGGTAAAAGGGGGCGCCACCACGCCCGGCTATTAGTAGTGTTTTGAGGAACTTCTGTACTGTTTTCCATAATGGCTGTGCTACTAATTTTTGTTCCATTAACACTGGGCTTATAATTTGTATTTCCAACTATTTTGCAAACTCTAGGACTCTTGTCCTCAGACGTGAGACTGGAGGTTGAGGTAGTAGATGATCTCTGTGTCCCTTCTCCATTTTGTCACAGCTTATGGTCTGCAGGCTGACCCTTGGTAAAAACACTTTCTCCTCATTCCTCAGATTGGGAGATTGCAGCATACTCTTGGTCTTTCTGTCTCTCATGTCATTCTTCCTGTCACTCCCTCAGGCAAACCCTGAGCGGTGCGGGAGGCGCACAGGCTGAGCTGCTGCGTGGGCGCACAGCACCCCTTGCCTGTCACTCTCAGTGCCCCCACAGGGTAAGGACTGAGGAGCCCACAGGGTGGGGCAGCTGCCTTCCTGTCTATAGCTCACACCAGGCGAGTCAACTTTATCATCCTAATTAGTTATTTTTGTTTTCGGTTCTAAAAAGAGTTACACTAGCTCACATGAAAGAGCCATATTTAAGGTGATGACAGTATATAAATGGATAAAAAACTTTACATATTAGTGAGACTGGTTAAAACTGCTTTAGCCCTGTCAGAGTTAAGATCTGCCATTTTAATTAGGTTAAAGTGCCCCCCCCAAAAGTTACTTATATAGTTGTACAATGAAACAGGATCTTGCCATGTTGCCTAGGCCAGCCTCAAACTTGTGGACTCAAGTGATCTTCCTGCCGTAACCCCCAGGCCAGAGTAGCTGGGACTTTGGGCTCATGCCACACCACCTGAATTATGGTTGATTTCATTGACTTTCAAATGTGTTACCCCAGAAGCTGTGATGAAGGGTACCTAGTGGCACCAGAGGGGTAGATTTCTAGATCTACTGTAAGAAAGACTAAGATTGATCAAGATAGAAGGACACTAAGTACTCTATATAAGACATCATGCAAGAATAGGGCCCTTGGTTCCTACAGCTTCGACACCTAGTCGTGGGCACACCTGTGGAACAGAAAGGGGAAAAGAAAACATGACCGAAATCTTTGGACTTGAACATTCTTGTCTCTCCTGTGCATGAATGGGAGTCAGAACTCACTTTCATAGACTCAGACCACTCCCTTAAGCTTCTAAAATCGTTTCCTGACTATGACTTACCAAGCAGTAACACGTGCTCACTAGGGCTTTACTGGAGAGGAAGAACAAGGAAGAGTGGGTATCCTTGGGATGCCTGTACCTCAGCACTCGGGATGCTAAGGCAGGAGCACTGTTAGGAGTTCAAGCCAAGTCTGGGACGCATGCTTATTCAAGGTCAGCCAGACTACATAGCAAGACTCTGTCTCAAAAACAAACCAATGAACCAAACAACCAACCAAGGAAGGTGTTCCACTGAAAAGCAGTCACCTGCCAAGATTCTGGGGCATTTTCACTGAAATGGGCCACTTCAAGGGCTGGTAGGAAGGTCACTTCTGGGCTGAGATGGCACAGTGGTAGCAGCATTTGCCGCACAAGCACGAGGACCCATGTAAAGAGGTGGGCATGGCTGAGTACGCCCGAAACCCCAGCTCTGCAGGGTGGAGACAGGAAAGGAAGCTGCATGCAATGCAGTTCTTTTCTCTCCCTTATTCTAGAAATCCATTCTCTTACTAGTAGGCGGCATTTCCCCTCCAGTGCCGTACATCCTCTACACTGCCATGGATGGAAGACTACAGTGACATCTCGGGACAGGCCGAGGCCGAGGCACGGCTCTCCATGAAGCGACGGCAGGACTTTTATCTTGATGCACGGCTGATTATAACTCATTTTGTTGTTTAATACCACCACCGCTACCACAACCACCCATAGCAGTACAGTGGGCAGTGACTTGAGAAATGGTTTGAATTATAATCATCCTTACTAAACTGCCAGTCCTTAATTATTTGGCATATAACGGTCCTGAAGCTTACAACGGATATTTAATAACTCTGTCTCCAGCACTGGCCCTAAAAGTAATGCAAAGCAGTTGACATCTATGTAAATACATATATACGGAGACTTCCCCACGCAAGGCACTGGGCTATTGGGCTACCGGTGGATCTTTGCTATTAAGGAGACTAAGGAGGGGAACTAAAGGTGAAGAAGAGGGCCCGCAAACAGACGTCTCCCGAGAGCCTGCAGGGCGACAGTCCCTGGTTTCCAGCTCCCTTAGCAACATAGGTCATTTACATAGACATGTGACCCCACAGGAACACTCTAATTCACTTTCACCACTGATATGACAAGAATGTGGGAAGCAGGGCAGTAAGCTCTGGCACTGAGTGGGGTTTCAGACAATGGCGCACAGACAGAGATGGCTCGCTAAAGGAGAGTTCAACTACAGACAAGCAAGCACTGCTACATGCAGTCCTCGCAGCAGACTAGCTGGGACCTTAGGAAGCCTCTTTGGTCCCCACATTCTTCAAATAGCAATGAAGACATGCATCTCTGTGGTCTTAAAGTATGTGAAGAGCTCATCTATGACTAGCCTGAGGCCCCTGCCCTTCCCAAAGGCTCTGACACAGTGGGGTGGTGCTGCTTGGGACCTCTCACTTGTTTACCCATAGAGTACTCAATCCCAAAGGCCAGGAGAGGGAGTCCACTTTACTGCTGCCCAGGCCTGGTCTCTTATCCTATCCACCAGCATGTAGCAAATATTTAAGTGAACCCAGCAAACATGTGAATGAAGACTGGAGAAGCTGTTTGCTTTGCAATCATCACAAGTTGATGGCGTGGCTGGGCTGCAGCTCAGCGGTACGAGCAAGGGCCCTGGGCTCAACTCCCAGCACCGGAAAAAAAGTCAATGCATTAAGTAAAATGGTTATGTGGGTGATTTCCTCTCCATCTCTAGATTAACCCTAAACCCAAACAGAAAAGCATCCAAAAATGTAATTTCCTTAAAATAACTGGGTTAAGACAATTGAAGGCTCATTTTTCTCTCAAATCAATCTTTGAAATTTTTGATACCAAAATATAAACTTTTCCAAGAATAAGGCTGCATTAAGCATTAGCCTCAAACCATTTTACTGGACTGCAGGTTAGCTCAAGCAAATGCGACGACAGTAAAATGTCTGTAGACAACGAAGCTGGACAAGCCCCGAAGCCTGCTTAGAAATTTGCTTATGTGGACTAAAACAAGTCACATGGGCAACATTTCTTCTCCCCACAGGCCTCTGTCAGCAAGAAACGCTAAAGAGATTCTTAGCTGAAATACATCCAAAGCAGTATACAGCAACAAATGGCCTCTTTAGAAAACCAAACTGGCATCCACTTGCATTTTTTTTCAGTAGTTCAGCAGCCTGCTCACTTTTCTCAGCCCAATTGTCCCTGAATATCTGACATGGCACAATGCCGCCCATTCTAATTCTATTTAAAAATTTAAAACAAAGTTGGGCGTGGTGGCGCACGCCTTTAATCCCAGCACTCAGGAGGCAGAGGTAGGAGGATCTCTGTGAGTTCGAGGCCACCCTGAGACTCCATAGTGAATCCCAGGTCAGCCTGGGCTAGAGTGAAACCCTACCTTGAAAAACCAGAAAAAAAAAAAAAATTAAAACAATTACTTATATCCAACCAGGCCACTGCAGGGCAGAGGTGCTGTTCGACCCTGGCCAAGGTGTAGGACAACTCTGGATTCCCCCTGGCAAGCTCATATTATTCTTTTCAAATGTGTGTGTGTGTACTTGAGAATCCCTGGGGATGTTTAGAACTCCAAAGCCCAGGTCTCAAGCCATAATCACTAGTGGGAAGTCTCAACATCAGTAGTCTGAGAAGTTCTCTAGGCGATACCGAACATGCAGGTAGATCTGTGGACCGAAGCTTACCATGTGTACAACATGTGCCTGTAATCCTACCAAGTGTGTGTGTGTGTGGGGGGGGGGAAGGAGGACCCCGGGGCTTGCTGGCCAGCTTGTCTGTATAGCCCAATTGGTGAGCTCTAGGCTTAATGAGAGACCCTGTCTCAAAAAGTGAGAGTGATGGAGTAAGTCACCTGATGTCAACCCTGGCATCCACAGCACGTGTGGATATGCATCCACCCACATATGTGTATACACACACACACAAGAACTTAGCCATGAAGGGTAGCTCCCGCCTATAATCCCAGCACCCAGGAAGCTGAGGTAGGAGGACTGTTATGAACTTGAGGCTGGCCCGGTCTACAGAGTGAGTTCCAGGTCAGCCTAAGCTCGAGGGGGATCTTGCCTTACAAACAACGACAGAGCTCACCAGCCCATGGGTCCCATGGTTTCCGCTCTAGTTTTCCCACGCTTTGCCTCCTTTAGCAGTTCTTCTATTGCTTTCCTGTTGGAGAAGAGAAGAAATAGGAGAAGCAGTCACATATTAACTTCTGAAAAATCATTCTATGAGTATATCTTAGGAAAGGAAGTCCTTTTCAAGCATGAATGCTGGGACAAATTTTTTTAATGGCTAATACCTTTGAATATAAAAATAAATAAATATATATATTTAATAATTCTGGGCTTGAACCTAGGGTCTCATGTATGGTAGGCAAGTGCTCTACCACTGAGCTATATTCCCAGTCCTGGAAGGGCAACTTTTTATATGAAGTGAAAAAGACACTGAACAAAAAAGGACTACTGGAAAAAATATTTATAATGAGCCTATTAAGTTATATATTATTTAAAAAATATTATTTTCTCTGCAGGGGGGAGGAAGGTGGTTGAAGCAGGGTCTCACTCTAGCCTAGGCTGGCCTCGAACTCGTGGTAATCCTCCTACCTCAGCCTCCTGAGTGCTGGGATTAGAGGCATGTGCTACCATGCCCTGCTATATATTCCTTTTTTTTTTTAAGAATTTTTATTTATTTATTTATGAGAGACAGAGAGAGAGAGAGAGGAGCATATAGGGAGAGAGAATAAGTGCATGCCTCCAGCCACTACGAAGGAACTCCAGATGCATGCACCACTCCGTGCATCTTTATGTGGATACTGGGGAATTAAATCCAGGCCCTCAGGCTTTGCAGGCAAATGCCCTAAGCAATGGCCCATCTCCCCAGCCCTGCCCTGTAAATATTTATGTTTACAGGGGTTGAGGAGATAGCTCAGTGATTAAAGGTGCATGCTTGCTTGGCCTGGGGTTCAATTCCTCAGAACCCATGTAAAGGTAGTATAAACCCATGTAAAGGTAGCACAAGGTGGTGCATGCATCTGAAGTTTGTTTTCATTGCCAAGAGGCTCTGGTGCTGCAATTCTCATTCTATCTCTACTTGCACATACAAATAAATAAATAAATATTACTTTAAAAATAATAACAAATTAATTAAAGGGTACACACATTCTAAAAATACTGTTCACCTTCCTATTTGTAAGCATGGAGGTTTTAATGCTCATCTCATCACAGCAGTAGAAATAGTTAAAAATTATGGGTAAGCCTGGGCTAGAGTGAGACCCTACCTTGAAACACCACCCCCCTCCACAAAAAAAAAAAAAAAAAAAATCACAAGAAAACCTTGTTTGGGGAATTTCCCAATTATGAACAAAATATGTGTCAGTTACAAATAAACTAGAATGCAACACATTGTCCGAAAAACAGCACTCACTGTAGAAGCCTGCAGAAATCTCATACATTTCTGGATTCTTTTTTTTAATGACAGAGAGAGAGCAAGAAAGAGAGAAAGAGAGAATTAGCACGCCAGGGCCTCCAACCATTGCAATCAAACTCCCGAAGCATGCCCCACTTTGTGCATCTGGCTTATGTGGGTTCTGGGGAGTCAAACCTGGGTCCTTAGGCTTCGTAGGCAAGCACCTTAACCATTAAGCCATCTCTGTTTCTGGATTCCTTTAAGAGCTATGAAGTTTGATGCTTCTTTCTTTTTTGGTTTTGATCTCACTGATAACTGCCTCTGACTCAATCAAGGATGCCTTCCTCCATGAAAGTATACCAGGTATGAGAACAACTGCATGAGGGATGGAAGATCATAAACAGAGAAACAAGGACCCTGTGAGCATAGACACTCAGTGGGCTTCTCTTTGGTGCAGGCGGCTTAGTTATGATCCATAGCAGATGTGGTATACAGAATTCCACTCCTATGGTGATGATGAAACTGGGCGTGTGAAGTATCAGTAACTGACTGTTTTTGTTTGTTTGTTTGTTTCGGTTTTTCAAGGTAGGGTATCACTCTAGCCCAGGCTGACCTCAAACTCACAGTGATGCTCCTACCTCTGCCTCTTGAGTGGTGGGATTAAAGTCCTGCGCCACTGATTTTAAAATGACTAATGTTAGTTGGAAGTGGTGGCTCACACCTGTAATTCCAGCACTTGAGAAGCTGAGGCAGGAGAATCGTGACAAGTATGAGGCCAGCCTGAGCTTCACAGAGAGTATCAGGTTAGTCAAGGCTACACAGCCAGAACCTCTTTAAAAAAAATCAAAGAAGCCAGGCATGGTAGCATACACTTTTAATCCCAGCACTCGGGAGGCAGAGGTAGGAGGATCGCTATGAATTCAAGGCCACCCCGAGACTACATAGTGAACTCCAGGTCAACCTGGGCTACAGTGAGACCTACCTCGAAAACAAAACAAACAAACAAACAAAAAAAGTAATAAAACAAAATTACAAAGTACTCTCCTATCTAAAAATGATAGTATAGTTATCAGCGCTAATTTGCAGATGAGGACATTCAGAGATACTGTGTATCTTGCCCAAACTTACATAGGAAGGGAGGGGAGAGGAAGAGCCGTTAGGCAGGGAGGTGGGGAGGGGCGCTAGCACAGCGCCACGGCTCTGCCTTCAGTGGGACGGAAGCGGGAACAGGCAGGCGCGTTCTGAGAGGCTGAAGGCGTGGAGGAGGACTGCTCACTATTTTGTCCTAAGAATGTCGAGCATTTTTTACTTCCCACCCAAAATTCTCCATGAGTTCTTCTAAAGGGTTTTT
The DNA here is from genome assembly GCA_036346955.1 of Dipus sagitta. Lineage (NCBI taxonomy): Eukaryota > Metazoa > Chordata > Mammalia > Rodentia > Dipodidae > Dipus > Dipus sagitta. The sequence goes on along the minus strand of CM070775.1, from coordinate 9,901,427 downwards.
CTTCCAAACAGAAGAACAATTTTTTGTAATCATGTGTTCTGACTGTGAAACATCACTACCTTCAAATTGATGGGGAAAAGTCAGTTTTCTCAATGTTCCTCAAGTGTTTATTCTAGAACTCTGGTCAATGAATTCTGGGATAAAGGAATAGTAAATACAGTTTCGACTGAAAGTTACCAGAGTCAACTGCTATCCACTTAAATTATCAAGGATTATTAAACATCAACACTGGCGAAACAAGACCTTTTTTAATGATGTGATGAAACAGAAGGGTTAGCTTGTCATTAAAATAAAGGCAAAGTAAATAGCAGAACAGATAAGATACATATAAACTTGGACAATTAAACAATTATTCAGATTATATACTTTGGTCTTGGTATACTTGGTTCTTTTAAATATCTTTTTTTCCCTTTAAAAAATGAGTAAGATGCTGGGCGTGGTGGCACATGCCATTAATTCCACCACTCAGGAGGCAGAGGTAGGAAGATCACTCTGAGTTCAAGGTCAGCCTGAGACTACATAGTGAATTCCAAGTCAGCCTGGACTAGAGCAAGACCCTACCTTGAAAAACAGCAAAATCAAAACAATAACAAAAACAGTAAGATTTCTTTGTAAAGTAAGTTCCTCAGCAATTCAATGCCAGTCTATATATACTACATGGCACCCTGCCTCAAAAAGCAAACAACAACAAATAATAATAATAATAATAAACAAAACAAGTAACCCCATCCCCCTACAAATACAGCCCAGGGTTCAATCTCTAGCCCTTCAAACAAACAAAATCAAACATTGGATTCTCTAAAAGAATGTAGAAAGGAGCATTTCTTTCTTTATCTCACAATAACCAAGGGCAGTCAGGAGAAAAGGTGCTGACTTTTTGAAAATACTTAAGTTAGGATGGAAGGAAGATCTATTACTTTGAACAAGAATGTTAACAACACCCTGGATTTCCTGCCCACACGGACCAAAGAGAAAGAAGACAAGTGGCGTGATAATCAATGAAGAAAGCCCACAGATAGGGCAGACTGCTTCTGCAGGGACGGCTGTGCCAGCTGTCTCACAGGGTGGCGATGGGTACTCGATTTGGATCAGTGTTTTGGATTTCACAAGAAACGATGGCCAGTGTTTACTTGGACAAGCCCTCAAGGTCAGAAGACTTTTCCTTTTCACCTCAGTTCTCCCTAACCTGGCATATGGTGATTCCCAAGTTAAGACTTGGGGTTCTGGAGGTGAGCGGGATATGATAGAAATGCACAATGAGAACAGAAGAACTCAATAGTAACAACACAAAATAATGCGTAAGGAAAACTTCCATAACAACAGGCAAATCATAAAAAATGCTTAAAATCCCTAATCATTAGATGTATGCCAATTAAAACTATAATGAGATACATTTTATACCTGTAAGAATGACTATAACCAAAAAGCTGAAGCCAGGTATGGTGGCTTGAGACAAGAATCCCAGAACTTGAGAGGATGAAGCAGGATTGCCAAATTCAAGGCGAGCCTGGGCTACAGAGTTAGGGAGACCCTGTCACTAGACCAAATCAAACCAAACCTGCAAGTACTGGCAAGGGTGTGGAGAAGGGGAAGGAACACTGCACTCCACTAACAAGATGTAAATTAGCACAGCCCCTGTGAAAAGCAGGACAGGCTCAAATGCGGGAACACTTGGTCCCCAGCTGGTGGTACTATTCTTTCTGCCAGGCTGTGGCGCTTACTGGACATGGGGCCCAGATGGACCTCAGGGGCAAGGCTTGAGGCTGACTCGCTTCTGAGCCAAGCTGTCTGTTTCCTGACCTGCCAGGACACGAGGAACAAACCACTAGTAGCTTCCACAACCTACCATGGAACCTACTGCGGACACACCTTCCCTGCCGTATTGGACTTATCCTAAACAAACTGTGAGCCCAAGTAAGTGCTTCCTCCCTTTGGTTATTTCTGCCATGGTGTTTGGTCACAGCAGTAAGAAAAGTAACAGAAAACAGGACAGAGAAGTAGTGTTTGTGCTTTGATAAACCTGACCAGGTGCTTCAGACAGACTTGGAAGTGGTTTGTGGGAGAGGCTGCAGGCTAGAGACGCCGAACGACGTGAGCAGGGTTGAATGGCCCATTCTGTTGGGAGCCTCCACGACCACACTGCTGATGAAGATGCAGGTGGAAAGCCTGGGCTTAGAACATGGGTGTCCACTGAGGAAAACAGCAGGCACCAGGGCTGCAAGGGTGAGCTACCTGAGCCCAGTGGAAGCTGCATTCTGTCATGAGCCCAAGTGCCAGGGCTTTGGTGTTTGCTCTGCTGGGATTTGATCTTGCTTTGGTTTGACCTTTCCTTGCTATCCTCCCATTCCTCTTTTTTGAAATGGAAATGTGAATATTAAAGATGAGCCAGATGTGGTAACACATACCTTTAATCCCAGCATTTGGGAGGCAGAGGTAGGAGGACCACCAGGAGTTCAAGCTACCAGGTCAGCCTGGGCTAGAGCAAGACCCTACCACAAAAAGCCAAGAAAAAAAAAAAAGACAGAATTAATTAACTATATTCATTGACCATTTCGATTATTACAAAAATAAATGGAGAGGCTGGAAAAATGGCTCAGTAGTAAAGAACACTTCCTGGGCAACTATGAGAACCCGAAGAGGCCTGAGAAGACTGCTTGAGTTTGATCTCCAGGACTGACATGAAGAGCTGGGTGAGGCCACATGCATTCGTAACTCCAGTCCTGCAGGGCAGCAGACTTGAGAACTGCTGCAGCTCATGGAAAGACCATGGCAAGTTCCAGGATCAGGAATGGACAGACTCGGGGTCAAATAAGAACGGATGAAGAATGGTGAGGAAGAGCTTGGTCACTGCAGCTGAGCTCACCCTACTGCACAGCAGTGCAAGGGGCACATGTGGTGCATGTGCCACACACCCATGCACACACACACACGGTCAAAAAAGAGATAATTTATGAACTATATATTTACTCCATAAAGTATATTTTCTTGTAAAATCCTATATTGTGATAATCATGACCTATAAATTATGTTCTACCCATCAAAGTGATTTAAAAGTATTGAAATCAAAATATAACTTCTCATTATGATAAAATTTTAAATGTATTTGTCAAAATGTAAACTAGCTTAAAATAGAAAAAAGTTAAAACCTCAATTGTGAATGCTTTAAAATGCTCTTGTAATAAAATGATCTATGAACCAGAATTGAACATGTAAGAAACATGTTTGATAAGACTTTTTTTTTCCCCCCTTTGGTTTTTCAAGGTAGGGTTTCAGTCTAGTCCAGGCTGACCTGGAATTCACTATGTAGTCTCAGGGTGGCCTTGAACTCATGGTGATCCTCCTACCTCTGCCTCCCAAGTGCTGGGATTAAAGGCATGCACCACCACACCTGGCTAGATTTCTTTTCTTAATTTGACTTTTTATTTATTTATAAGAGACAGAGAAAGTTGGAGAGAGAGAGAGTGGGTGCACTAGGGCCTTCAGCCATTGCAAATGAACTCCAGATGCATGCACCACCTTGTGCATCTGGTTTATGTGCGTCCTGGGGATTCAAACCTGGGTCCTTTGGCTTTGTAGGCAAGCGCCTTAACCACTAAGCCATTTCTCCAGCTCTCGATAAGGCTTCTTACATATGTTACCGGGTTTCTAGATGTAACTATCATAAGTACAGTGCTGTGAGTCAGTTTCTCAAACACAACAAACCCTGAGACAATCAACTTATAAAGAAAAACTGTTTTTTTTCTGGGTTCAGAGTTTTGGAGGTTTCAGTGCTGCTTCCGGGCCAGAGGGAATACAGAACATACAGGGGCAGCATGTGGGAAGGCAAAACTGCTCTCCTTATGGCCAGGGAAGTCGGGGAGAGGGACAGGAAGGGGCACGAGTCCCTCCCACCATCTTATCACCAGAGATACATACCCACAATGACCTAAGACCTTTCACTAGGCCCTGCCTTTGAAAGGTTCTACCACCCCAAAAGAGCACAAGGTGAGGGTTAAGCCTTGAACAGATGGACCTTTGGGGTACATCCAGAATCCAAATTATAGCCCATGCTAAGTGTACCTCCAGAACCTGACTACAATGTCAAGACAACGAGGGGGGGGGGGAGACTAACATGGCTGGGAGTGCTCCTAATTTAAGGATAAGCATCACAACACGAGGACCGTGCCTCCTGGGTTATGAGTTGCATTGAGCGTAGTAGGACCCCCAGTGACATCAAGATTTATATCCTTGCCCTGGTCTCAGGCAATTTTCCTTGGAATCTGACAAAATACATATTTAACATACAACACTGGGAATATGATACAAAATAATGGCAACAGTATCTATGTACTATGTACATTATACTCAGTCCCTACAATTCCTCTGTTCCAATCCACAGAGAAGGAGAGAAGGGAAAACTGAGGTTAAGAAACGTAGCTGAGTTACCACAATAACCAGTAACGGATGGGGCCGTGGTACGAATCCAGGCAATCTGATCTGGGACTCGGGCTTGTACCCTTCATCACAGCTCTACTGGAAGTCTGGTCCAGCGAGGGAGACGCAGGAAGGGGCGGCGCAGTACTTACTCATTCTGTACTTGCAGGAACTGCTCTGTGAAGAAAAGCCTCTAGATTCTTCACTTGGACTTCAACATCCTCAAATCTCTGCAGCTATTCATTTACAGGTGACCTCTCAGGATAGAGTTATTACTACACAGAGATGACTCCTTCACTTAATAGTTTACATGGGTTGATTCCTAATGCCTTAACTCTTAGAAAGAAACACTTCTCAGTTCATAAGACACCTACCTCACTGCTGGTATACTGTCCTCATTTTCAAAGCAGAGGTGTATTTAAGTATACCTATTCCTAAATTCCAATATAGAAAACAGTGAATCATATTTTTAGTCATAAGACCTGGGTAAATGTGCCACAGGAAATTTTATATAAATTATGAAGAAAAGCACTTCTTACTAAAATGACTGTGGGATGGTAGTGGTGAGGTTGCTTTGGAAATAATAAACTCTAATAGAAAAGTCCATCAAGGATCAGGAAAGAATTATACTAGTGAGGTAGCCAGGTCCAGAAAGTCGAACAGTGCATGTTGTCTCTTATATGTGGATCCTAGCTACAAATGTTTAGATTTGTGAATTGGAATAAGTCAGTACTAAAGGCCAGTAAGCTAGAAAGGAGCTATAAGGGAGGGGGGCGAGGGGAGGGCTTAAGAGGAGGGTACCATAGCGATGTAAGCAGAGGGTCAGATTACTGGAGACAGAATGATCTTAGTGGGATCAGGGAAAGGGACAAAGTAAAGGAAGGGTGGGAGGAGGGCTAACCAAAAGTTAAGATGAGCTATATGGAAACCTACCTACATGGACATGGATAATGGTGTACCCAGAAGCCATAGACTGTTATCAGAAAAATTTCAGTGCTGGGGTGGTATACCTTCCACAAGTTGTTGGCCAAAGAGGTCCCTGATACTCCCAAATCTTTACAGGCCATGGCCAAGGCACTTGGTTGCCCACCAAAACTAGATGGTAAGACTACTGCTGAAGATTCTACATGCTTGGGTAGCAGGTCACTGAGAAAACAAGCTGGAGCTGAGCTAGAAACTTCCTCCCTGTTGACTAGCTGTCAGAAAGCTGAAAAAAGCTATGCTGCATGTAGCCCTTTGGGAAACAGAAGTCAACAGTATTACACAGCAGTGGGCCCAGCAGGCCTTAAGACTGTCCAGCCAGGCCAAATGTGTCAGCTGGCACAATAATGGCATGTCTGTTATGGGGGAAACCAACTACTTTCTGATTGGACTGGAGGCCTGCTCCACAGGAAGGAATACATGCCTGGTACTGACAACCTAATCAAAAGCCTATGGTTAGGGATGTCGAGTAAGGCCTGTTGTCTGACTAAATACATATATTATGCCCACCAAACTGCCCTCTAAGCACTTTTTAAATGCTTGTAGTCCTATATTAATGCCACTCTCAGTATTTGTTAGAGAAATTTCTCTTTTCAGATGGTGGTAACCAATGAGGTGACTCAAAAGTCACCATAGTGCTGAGAAGAAAGTGATAGTGGAGTGTTCAGCACTGAAACACTTCTATCACTCCCTCCAAGGCTCAGGGTCCATTGTGGAAGAGGCGGTAGAAAGAATGTAAGGGCCAAAAGAAGGGTAGGACTGCTTGCAATGCGCTCTTCCAGTTACAAAATGGCCTTAATGACCCACGATGCCTGACACAACCTGCACAAGATCTTCACAGTAGGAGGAAAAGGCAAAGACATCAAAATAGAAGAGAGACTAACTGGAAAGACAAAGGGACTCAATGGAGGGTGGACTTGAGAGGAGGAGACTGGGAGTGGTTTATCACGGTTTATTGTCTATACTTACAGAAGCTGCAAAAAAAAAAAAAGGTTGGAAAAAAGTCCATAATTATATAATACTCAGGAAAATATATTAGTTTGACAGGCCAATTGTCAGGTTTAAAAATATGTGTACAGCACTGGCAAGATGGCTCAGTGGTTAAGGTGCGTGCCTGAAAAGCCAAAGGACACAGGGTTGATTCCGCAAGACCCACGTAAGCCAGATGCACAAAGTGACGCATGCATCTGGAGTTCATTTGCAGGGGCTGGAGGCTCTGGCATGCTCATTCTCTCTGTCTGCCACTCTCTCTCTCTCTTTCTCTTGAATAAATAAAATAAAAAATATTTTTAAAAATATGTGTAAACCTGGCATGGTGGTGCACACCTTTGATCCCAGCACTTGGGAGGCTGTGGTGAGAAGATTGCTCTGAGTTCAAGGTCACTCTGGAGCTAGAGTGAGTTTCAGGTCAGCTTGGACTTGAGTGAGACCCTACCTTGAAAATGAAACAAATACTGATTGGCAGAAATAAGGTTAAAACAATTAATGAGCTCTTTCACTCAATAACAAGCATTATTTTCTCTTCAAGAAGACAGATGTTTTGAAGAAAAAAAAAAGCTAGTGAAAAAACCCCACAACACTACAGAAGGATTTAAAGTCTAAAGATGGGTGTGGAAGGGAGCCAATATCCTAACAGAAAAGCTACCATGGCAGCTGCTGAAACCGACTAGGAGATAGGAAAATATGGCTAAAGACTAAAAAGCAGAAATGTGAAATTCCAGTCTTACCAAACAGCTGTTCAAAAAAAGGGGAAAAATTCAGATATTGTACCTAAGAAATACTACAATAAACAGTCTCTAGAGTTTGCCACAACAGTTTTCTTTAATGAGGGCAGAAGTTTGGCATACAGTCCTTTGATAAACACACCACATACCAGAAAAACCACCTCACCACAAGCTGGGTCTGTAAATCACTCTTAATCCTAAAAGAGCTTTATTTTGCACAAATGTTCTGCAGCTCTCTGCAGACTGCCCTAAACAATGCTTCAGAGTTCTTGGATCTCAGCCCTAAGGATGGCCTATTCAGCAGAAAGTCTGGTCAGCCTGCTGGAGCTGTTTTCCTCAGTGGTGTCAAGACTGTAGTAATCTGCTAGACAATAAGCTGTCCTACCCCTCAGATTTCAGTGTCTGATTCATCAATGATCATAAATTATACTCAGAAACATGAGCCAAGGGAAGGAAAACAATGAAGGGCAAGTTCTAGAATGGACAGGATCCTAAAAAAGTGTTTTAATGGTTTAACGCATGTAGAAACTAGTCTCCTTACTGATGCCAGTTTTGTATGTGTGCGTATGTGAGTGTAGTTAGTCTGTATGATATGTGTGCGCATGTGAGTGTAGTTAGTATGTATGATGTATGTGTGTGCGTATGAGAGTGTAGTTAGTATGTATGATATGTGTGCATATGTGAGTACAGTTAGTATGTATGATATGTGTTGAGTGTAGTCAGTATGTATGATATGTGTGTACGCAGGCCAGAGAAGGTTGGCCATCTCCTACTCCTCTTCCATGTGTTTCCTTGAGATGAGGTCTCTCAGCAACCTACTGGTTTCTGTCAGCCTGGCCGACTAGAGAGCCCCAGGATTCTCTTGTCTCTGCTCCCCATAGGAAGGTGCTACTTTAGGGTAAATAATTTACCAGCCATTAACTAGTCAAGCAACTTTTAATCCAGGAATAAAACACCTATTCTTCTAACATTTGGAAGTTTAGCAGGCCGGCTGAGGTGGTGCACGCTGGTAGGAAATTGCTGAAGAGGTGGAGGCAGGAGAATCAGGAAGTTTAGCAATGCATCATGAGAAGAGAGGAAGAGAAAGCCTGCACTCCATGCCCATGAGCAGCACGGATCAAATAAATGTCTGCCCTGAGCCAAACAGTACACAGCCGAGTGTGGCCTTTGGAGGCAAGAAACGATGACAGATCAAGGAAATGGAGCATGCAGCCCACTCCAGAGTGAGGGTGCACCCTCCTGCCACACAGACTGCCAGACCTGCCTCATCCCAACCACCAGGCATTCTCTCTCTTTCCCATTTGAGCTATCTAACGTTGCTTTGAGGAATATGGTAGTTTTCTCTACAAATACGGTAGGGAGAGAGACTTAAAAAAAACATTTACACATATATCATCTTTTGTTTGTTTTCAAGGCAGGGTCTCACTCCAGCCGAGTCTGACCTGGAATTTGGTCTATAGCTCCAGGCTGGCCTCAAACTCATGGTGATCCTCCTACCTCTGCCTCTTGAGTGCTGGGATTAGAGGCATGTGCCAGCAAGCCTGTTTTATACAATACTTTTTACATCAAGAATTAAGTACCAACATCTTCCATTTTACCAATTTACTAGGGTCTGGGGAAATGGCTTAGCAGTTAAGGCGTTTGCCTGTGAAGCCTAAGGACCATGGTTCCATTCCCTAGGACCTTCATAAGCCAGATGCACAAGGGGCGCATGCGTCTGGAGTTCGTCTGCAGTGGCTGGAGGCCCTGGTGTGCCCATTTTCTCCTTCTCTCTATTTGCCTCTTTCTCTCTCTCTCAAATAAATAAATATACATTTAAAAAAGAAACAGAAGGAAAAAATAATTTACTAAAAAGTTCAAATTCTTAACTCTTTAAACAATGTGCTGCCAAGTTTCAAGTTGTTTTTCAAGTGTTAGTTTATACAACATGAAATTAAGCAGGGCAAGGCAATTTCAAATCCCCTTTAACAACCAAGAAAATGATCCAGCTGATACATATATGCAAGTGCTTTGGGGGAAACTCCCTTTCTTTAATAGTAGGTTAATAGGATCAAGAAGCTAAACACACATACATACACACACCAAGAACCTAACATTGACAGCCGTGTCCCTTAGAAGACAATGTTTACAAAAGTTCAAAGTACTGAACTTACATGGTCCACTAAACAAGTCTGCCTCAAACGTACAGCTGGAAACACAGTTTTACATTTATTTTCTCAGCCTGAGAGATGCGTTGCACAGCTTTGGTTAATGCAAACACCTTCTTACACAAGCTCAACGTAATGGCAGCGAAGGACCACTGTAGCCAGGCACGTTGGCTCACACCTGTAATCCCAGCACTTGGATAGCACAGGCAAGATGGAGGCCAGCCTGGTCACACAGCAAGTTCCAGGCCAGGGAGAGTTACATAGTGAGATCTTTTCTTTAAAAGCAAGCCAACAAGGAAGCCATTGATTTCTCACAAAAAAACAAAACCAAACGTCCCTGAAGAACCTACAGATAAACTGCAGAGGTAAGTAAAGGGAAGAAACCAGCAATAGGAAAGAAAAAAGCCCAAGGCACAGAAAATTTCATGGTGATTACTTCAACCTTTATGCTTATATCTCATATCAGCTGCCAACAGCCAGCAAGCATGGAAGGAATACACTGGCGGTTTTGGCATCAGAAACCAGCTGTAAGAAATGAAGACTCTGCAATCACGGAGAACTCTGCTGTTCAGACTTACTGTTTTATTAGGGATTAAAACCCGTAAGTACAATCTTCTCATTCCATAGCTGACCATTCTAGAACCATTTCTTCTGCTACCAAAGTACAAACCATCCTTGGGGAGAACAGCAGCAGTAGCCTAAGTGGATGTAGCCATGCTAACAAAGCACTTAGAACAGAGTGAAAAATAGAACAGGTACGCAATTGAGACTGCAGGTAAACTCTGAGACGTGCATCATGCTGGTTGGTTACCAGACAACATCATTTGGTACCTACCCAAAGTCTAACACACTTTTATGCTCACAAAGAGCACTTCATTTTAAATAAAAATGTCCTTTCACATTCCATATGAAATATCAACTCCAAATCACAATTCTGAGCATTTGTTTGATGGAAATTGGGTCATATATTGAACTTTCTATAATTACCTCTACAAACATAGTGTTACAGGAAAGGCCTTAAATTTAAGTGTTTACCAGGCTCATTTTACTATAATTTCCAAAGAAAAAACCAAAATGAATGAAAATGCTCTACTAAAGACTTATTAAAATTTTATTTTATTTTTTAATGCAAGGTGATGGTTTCTCACATGCTAGCTTTAGAGGTTGTTTAATTTAACTTATGTTTTAGAGAAGTTAACTTGCCTAAGACTAAATAATTATCTGAATTTGGGAGTAGTTAGCCCAAAATTATCAAAACTATTTCTCCTTCCCCTGCTCCCCCTCCACACACACACACCAAATCTAGGAAGGTACAAAACAGCCTCAGGAGAAATCAGTCCAGTCTTCACTTTAGAGGACTAACATGATTGCAATGCTGTGCCATGCCCACAACTGGACTGCCTCAAACACACAACCTTCAGAGAGGCAGAGAGAAGAGTGTGTGTGAGAGAGAAAATGGGTGTGCCAGGGCCTTCAGCCACTGCAAATGAACTCCAGATGCATGTGCCACCTTGCGCATCTGGCTTACGTGTGTCTTAGGGAATCAAACCGGGGTCCTTTGGCTTTGTAGGCAAGATCCTTAACCACTAAGCCATCTCCCCAGCTCAAAAATATATTTTAAAATAACCATTTTAGGGCTGGAGAGATGGCTGAGCGGTTAAGGTGCTACTACTCCCTTTCTAGTGACCAGGCAACTAAGGCTTGGTGAAAGTAATGCGTTCTGCCTAGGTCAATGTTAAGTACCATAGCTGACTAACCTTGAGCCTCTGACTTCATGCCCAGAAACCTTTTGAGTGAACACATATTCTTACTTTTATTCAAGCTATGGGGATATTTTCCATATTTTGATGATATCCAAATAGTGTTTTGGTTGGCACAACACAGACGAAAAGTTAAAATACATTTACTTAAAGATAATGCCGCCAATCGTGGTGGTGCACACCTTTAATCCCAGCATTTAGGAGGCAGAGATAGAAGGATCGCCTTGAGTTTGAGGCCACTCTGAGACTACACAGTTAATTCCAGGTCAGCCTGGGCTAAAGTAACACCCTACCTCAAAACAATCCAAAAGGACAATGACAAGGGAACTTAAGAAGATGAAAAGTAATGTTTTTTTTAAATTTTTATTTATTTATTTTAGAGATAGCAAGAGAGAGAGGCAGACACACACAAACACACACACACACACACAGAGAGAGAGAGAGAGAGAGAGAGAGAGAGAGAAATGGGCACGTCAGGACCTCTAGCCACTGCAAATGAACTCCAGATGCATACACCCCCTTGTATATCTGGCTTACGTGGGTCCTGGGGAGTCGAACCGAGGTCCTTTGGCTTTGCAGGCAAATGCCTTAACCACTAAGCCATCTCTCCAGCCAAAAGTTATGTTTTTATGAACCAAGTATCAGTACTAAAGCCGTATCTGGTTCTTCACCAGGCTCTGATCTCATTGACCCCATTCATGATTAAGACTCACTAGCTGAATTACCTTAAACCTGGTTACTTAACTTCTCCAGGCCTCGGTTTCCCTTTCTATAGATGGGTAAACTGGTTTTCCCACTTGAATCAGTCCTCTTGCTTCACGGTCACAGTTACGTGGCTGCTAGGCCATCTGTTTTCAGCTACAACAAGCCTACTTGGCTTTCCCGTGTCCTGGCTTGCTTTGAAACACATACCTCAAACTGGGACCGGCCTATTAGAACAAGCAATCAGGAAGGGAGCCCTCTGCTTGCTTGCTACAAGTCTGGGCAGCAGATAGTGACACACCTGAAGGCTGATACTTCTAAACACAAGACATTTTTAATAGATGTTTCTAATCATAAGCCTCCAGAATCCCTTTTTCCATCCATTTAAAGACAAAGTATATTCGTTGCCATGTAAGCAAACGACAGAAACAAATCTGTACTATTGAGGCTGGAAGGCTTGGATTACAAGATCTGAAGCGGAACATAACTCCAACTCATTTATTTTGACAAAGGAAACAGTGACTGTACTCCATTCCTCATCTTTGGGGAGTGTGGTAGTAACTGAAGCTTGTGACTCAAATTATATATATATATATTAATCACTTCTGAAGAAAAACTCTGCTAAGTATTCTTAGCACCAGCGCTTATGCTTAAGTAAGAAGCAACTCTAGATGTGGAATCTCAGTGATGTGAATCCTTGAACTCTGACACCTCCACACATATACACAATGTACCCTGATCATAATCCCCGCCCACCACCAAGGAAGACTTATTCTGAGATCCTACCATGTACGGTGGTTGGAAACGAACAGAGGTTGACTAAGTGCCCGTAAGGATCTAAGCAAAGTCTGTTCATCTTCCTGAGAAGGCAATGTGATCAAGTTGGCACAAGAGATGCCAAGTTCTAGAACACCATTTCTTGGTTTTGTTTTTCAGATGCTTCAAGACACAGAAAGCTAAGATCTCTGGAAAGTCCCTCCAAAGTGAAGGAAAGCTTATTTCACAAAGCATTTAGCTTTGTAAAAAAAAAAAAAAAATTCTTTTTAAATATAACTGGTGTATGAATTCCCCAACTCGGAGCTCATGGGATAGTTACATAAAGTAGAAAAGACTTTCATAAAACCAAGAGTCTGCTTCGGCTTTCCACACCTAGAGCCCAGCCTGCTCACAAACATACTCAGTTCTTTCTTAGCTTAGGCTCCACTAGTCTGCCTGGCACCACCTACCAGATCTGCTTGGTTCCTACTCGGGCCGTCTTTTGCCTTCATGAACTCTGAGGTCTGATGCCTCCTGGACAGACCAGTCGCTTGGCATGCACTTGACAGGTAAATTATACAATATATTCACATATTACATACACTTATACATAAGTTAGAAGGCAATAAATGTTACAGAAAGGTGGGGGAAAAAAAAAACCTTAACGAGCTGGGTGTGGTGGCGCAGGCCTTTAATTCCAGCCAGAGGTAGGAGGATCGCTGTGAGTTTGAGGCCACCCTGAGAATACAGAGTGAATTCCAGGTCAGCCTGGGCTAGAATGAGACCCTACCTAGAAAAAAAAAAAAAACTTAAGGAAGAGTCCTGTGGAATAGTCTCACAATTTTATGGGATACAAAAGTTGGAAGAAATGATATCCTTTTTCAGAATCTTTACTTGGTCCAGTCACATTGCAACTTTGCAAAAGCAGGAGCCAAATGATATTCATCTTTGCATTCCTAATACCAGAAACACAGCAGGACCTTACATAGCTGCTGGAAAACCAAAGAATGTATTCTGTATTTTTCCAAAGAAGCGCTACTTGTAACAAATGACTATGAGACAGACAGGTAATGAATGTATTATTTGGTACTGGCAAAGCAGTCCATCTTCGAATCAGATCTTCTGACTTCAATCCCAGGATACCCATGGGATCATAAACTTACATTTTTTGCTCTACTAGAGTTCTGTGAGCACAAGATGCCAAGGAAAATCTGTATTACCCTCTTGTACTGACAGTCCAAACTAAAAATGCCCTTTGATCAATTTCAAGTGGAAAATGATTTGCTTTTATTTTAGACCAATACTAGAAAAGAGATGGATTATGGGATAAAACTGACAAAGATGAAAGTGGCAAAGGCTCCTGTGCACAGGCAGAAAACATAAAAGGAAACAGAATATATAACCACCTTTCATCAAGGGAAGATGCCTTTTAAAAAACATTTATTTATTTTAATTATGAGAGAGATCGTGAGGGGGGAGAGGGAGGGAAAGGAAGAGGCAGAGAGAATGGCTCCAGGGCTCTTGCCAATGCAAACAAAGTCCAGATGCATGCACCACCTTGTGCATCTGGCTTACATGGGTGCTGGTGAATCAAACCTAAGTCCTTAGGCTCCGCAGGCAAGCGCCTTAACCACTAAGCCATCTCTCCAGCCCAGAACTTGTATTTAAGAGTAGTTAATAAGCCAAAATATAATTTAGTAAACAGTGAGTACTATGAGCAGATAAAGCCAGGTGAGAACAGCGAAGCAGGCTGCTCTGTGAGTGCTCAATGTTATCTTACAGAAGGCGGCCTCTGAAGAGCTCCTGCTTCTATTTCTGGTGTTCAGTGACAATCCCCTCCTCCCGAGGACAACTGATTTCTGTTTAACAAACACAGCATAACTGATGTGACATCATACATGAGATTAGGGTATGAAAAGATTGGCTTTGGGTTGAAGATAAGACTCAGTGGTTAAGCGTGCTTCCTATACAAACAGGAGGGCCTGAGGGGGCCTAAGAGTCTCCAGAAACCATGTCAACAGCTGTGCCCGGCTGTAATCCCAGCACTATGGGAGAGTGGAGACAGAACCACTGGAGCTCATGAACAGCAAGCTCCAGTCAGGAAGACTTCACTGCAAGGAAAAGCCAGGTGGGTGAGCGACACGGGGGGACCTGATGTTTTCCAGCTGTGAGCACATATAAAAACATACATCACACCACACCCCCAACACACTCAGCAGAAATAAAAAGTAAAGGACTGGCTTTTGTCTTGGATTCCCTCGAACTCTTCTAGAATCAGTTGTTCTGGGCCAAACCGGTTAAGGTCAAATCCTGGTCCATGCAAACCTAGGGCTGGAGTCTAGATGACACCCGGAATGCAGACTTGTTGGAGACCCTGGACCAGGCTCTAGCTAAGTGCCATCCACATCCCTGACCCACAGGAACATGCAATCTTGGTTTTCAGTCACTAAGTTTTGGGGTAATTCATTATGCACGTTATGAATAACTAATACAATGGTCCAGGGTGGTTCCTTGGAGAGGGGCACGTCATGTGAAGATGTACGGCGAGTGAATTTCAGGGAAGCAAACAGTAAGTGTCAAGGCCTTGAGATGGGACGCAAGTGTGGAAAGACTGATGTGTTCACTAAGGCAATACAGCCGAATATCCACATACATAACATGGCACAGCCAGTAATGGGAACACCATTAGTGCTATCACCATTTACGACCTTGAACAACCAATACAACACTAGTAACAGATAACACCTGAGCATGTGCTAAGTGCTTTATTTATTTATTTGTTACAACTTACCTCATGAAGTAGGTGTCGTTAGTCATCCAACTAACAGATAAGGCAATTGAAGACTCAGAAAAGCTAACCACTCATATTCACACACTAGGGCATTGTGGAGCCATTCCCAGGCCCTGCACATCCTGATCTAACAGACAGAGAACCCTAGGGAAAGCAAGCCTCTTCTGGCCATGAAAAAGAAAAGAAACCCAAGTCCACATTGCTGTTTAAGCCAATTCATCTGCCGCTGACTCATCAGATACTCAAGGAAGTCTGATTTTTTTCACCCAGTTCTTTAATGGCATTGGTTGACACATTATCTACACTTTCTTTCTTTCAGGTTTGATTCATATCAGAAAGATAAGCCACAGGAAAACATCCAGGCAGGTTTTCTTTTTTGACATAGGTGTAACAGGTAATTTATGAAGAACAGGAATTATGGGCTGACATGTCAGTATAGTGTATTTTATTCAGTCTTATGCTCACTGGCCTAGATCGAGCTCTGGCCTCCAACCAACATTCCAGATACCATCTGCTACAGACCTTGATTTACCTTCCTTATCTTCAAGTGTGGGAAAGATTGTGAATGTTCCAGCAGAATCTTAATTTCTTTTTGAAGAGAAAATCCATCCATTTATTTTTGATTTTCATTTATATTCAGCTCATAGGGATACTAGGTTCAAATGGTTTTTCTTAAAAGCTTTAATAGACTGGGAACATACCACACTACTGTACCTATTAATGTGCTTCTTTGGACTAATGGAAGACCCAAGTCATACCTACACTAAGTTTTTGCTCATTTGTTCCTAAGTTTTCACACAAGAACCAACCAGTTTGTACAACATAGTTAATAATAGCACTAATAGCTCTGATTAGTAACATGACTGGGAACAAGTTATACGGGCCAGAAACTGTCCTAAGCACTTTGAATATATTATCTAAATTAATAGTTATGGAAAGCTAGAGAGATGGCTCAGTGCTTAAAGGTGCCTGGTTTCAAAGCCTGATGACCTAGGCTTGATTCCCCAGACCCATGTAAAGCCAGATGCATAAAGTGGTGAATGCATCTAGAGTTCATTTGCAGTGGCAGGAGGCCCTGGCAGTCTGTTCTTTCTCAACTAAATAAATAAGTAAAATATTAAGAAAAATAGCTATGGAATTCCACATGGTATCATCATTATCCCAATCTTTCTTTTTCCTTTTTTTAATTTTTCTTTTATAGGGGAGAGTGCGAACGCAGTCCGAGCTCAGGCATAAACAGGTCAAGCACAGCTAAAAGGTCCCAAGTCACATGACTAGACCCTCTACAGCCAGACCAAAGCTCCCACAACCTAACAGTTCTTAACTCTTGGCCTATTATTTAGTCTAACAGAGACCTAGCACCCCGAGCGTATCAACCATGGAGTCTTAGAAAGGGATGGGAGAAGGCCACCCTTATGGCTATGGCTTCCACACGCACAGATTAAACCAAGTCTGGATGGAAAAATGGCTGCTTTTGCACATTATTATTTCTTAAATAATACGCATAACACATAGTAGTATATATTATACATAATCTAGAGATGATTTAAAGTATACAGGGGGATACAACAGATTCTAGGAAAATATGTCATTTTCCACAAAGGACAAGTAGGTTTTTGATATCTATGGGGGCCTAGGAACCCTCCACCAGTGGACATGGAGGGTTGACTATACGTCTATTCTCAAAAAATACCAAGGGAAAAAAGGTACATTAAAACAACAAAAACCAACTCCAGAGCTGGGGAGATGGCAGAGTACAATTGATGCTCACCAAAAATCTGACTTCTAATGAGCTGGAGGCCATTAAATATTAAGGAAACTGGAAAAGGAGGGAAATTGTAGGCCAGGGAACCTGGTATGTTCTCATAGTTCTTGAAATATAAGATACTCTGGACTAGAACTAAATGGATCACTTTTTATGCAGACATTTTCTTCTCTAGAGATTCTGTGCGATCCTGTAATGCCAATTAATTAGAGCACTTAGATGTTACAGCTATAGCCAATTCATAACTAGTTTGTAAAGTGCTTTGAAAATGGAATGCGCTAAACAAGTACTCAGTTATTACATATTAAAAGCCTTTGGTGTCTAACCATACTGTTTAATGATTGACTCTTAAATTTCTGATCTTGAACCATTAGTACTGCAATCAGAGTAAAATGTTATTGCAGAGCAAATAAGATACTGACCAAGTGATTTTCAGCTTGACATAAATGATTCCTGTCCATCTCTACCCTTCCTTAGACCATCTCAGCCTTTCTTCAACTGGTACAGAACCATGGGACAATTCCTCTCACTTATTTGGGACCCTTGGTTATCCTGTCAGTTCTGTTTTCTCCCTTCACCCTCTGCCTTCTGAAAGGGTTTTATATGGACCTTGTGTTTATGGCCACCCTTGCATGCCACATAATTAATGACAATAAATTCTTTACTGCAATGAAGTCATATGATATGGTGGTAGTCACTAGTGGGTGTACTTCTCATGTGCACTTTTACTAATTATTTCAACCTACTATCATCACTCCATAGCTCTATGTACACTAGCAACTTTGTTTTCACCTGTGACAAGCTTTGGTTAAGAAGACACAAACTCCATGGAAATTCTGCTCACTATCCGGGTAACCCTGCCCATAGGCAACATTTCACTCTGGGAGTGAAAAACAAGTTTTTGTTTCTTTTCCACTGACCCCTTTTGGGTCTTCTTACATCTTCCAAATTTCCTTCCTTTTTTTTCGAGGTAGAGTCTCACTCTAGCCCGGGCTGACCTGCAATTCTTTCTGTACTCTCAGGATGGCCTTGAACTCATGGCAATCCTTCTACCTCTGCCTCCCAAGTGCTGGGACAAAAGGCGTGCGCCACCATGTGCAGCTTCTAAACTTCCTTTCTGCTATCTTTGCCAGCCCAGATCATGCTCCCTGTTTGCCCAGTGGCTCATCTCTCTTCCCACTCCTCATCTTTAATGTCCCTATGGACTCTACTGGAAACTCTACACAGAAAGCATTACTGTTCAACCCGAAATGAATGCAGTCCAGCCAGTGACCACTGTTCTAAATCCAATGGATTTTTTTGTTGCGTAATTGACTCATTTACCACCATTCTCCCCATTTTGGAAGCCCTGGTCTCCACAGCTCCACTTTTCACAGGCATTCTTACCAGCTTTCCACTTTCCCCTTTTCAGCTACACTTTAACCCTGAGGTAGTCTTGGCCTTGCTCCCAGACTCCCTTTGTCACCCTCCAACTTTTACTGACTTGGCACTTTTGTAATTAGGATCACAAAGTTTACCTTCCGGTTAGCTAGCTCTTTCCCATGACCCCAACTCATACACACGCTTACAGTGCTCAAAATTGGGGCTGGAGAGATGGCTTGGCCATTAAAGCACTTGCCTGTGAAGCCTAAGGACCCAGGTTCGATTGCCCAGGACCCACATAAGCCACATACCCAAGGTGGTACATGTGCCTGGAGTTTGTCTGTAGTGGTAAGAGGCCCTAGCATGCTCATTTCTCTCTAATAAACAAAAAGAATAAAAATAAATTTTTTTTAAAACATTGAACATCTGACTTCTTTTACCCTCAACATCTCTCATCTTATTTTCTCCTTTAGTTCCCCATCTTAGTAATAGGACCCAATCCAGCAGGAGTCACCTGTTTCCTTACCTTCCATAACCAGTTCTTGAGACCTACCAGTTTTATAGCAATTCAGTTCTAAAAATTATCTCAATTCTATCCCCCCTCCACGATGAGGTAGGTTCTCACCTTTCATGGCCCTTCAGACCTAACAGCTTTGCCCTCCTACTCCAGCTTCACTATATTCAAGTTTCTCCTGCTGCCCTGTGTTAACCAAAGGTACATATTACTTCAGTTCTTCCTCCCACTGAATCCACAGTAAGTCTTTCTGCTCCTTTCCTCAACTAAAACATGCAAATCCTTCAACACCTTCAGTTCCTCAAACCATCCCATCTTCTGCTTCAGGCCCCTTTCCATATGCTCCCCTCCACACCCACACATTCTCTCCACACTGCACAGCCAGTTCCTTCTTTCTCAATGACTTTGTGCCTAATGCAGACTCTTCTCACGTTTTCAATCCTGATCCTGTATTTGTTTCTTTTACAGGATTATGACCTAAATAAAAGTGTTCCTATTAGCATATCTATCCTAAAGGCCTGGCACTCAACAAATATCTTTAAGGTAAGTGGGCTGAAAGGTAGGAAATATAAGCTCCATGGCAGGTTAGAAGGTCACATTTGAGGGAACAAAAGGCTACAAGCCATAACTCCTTACATGGATTCATCCATATTCACTACATATCTGGTTAGTATGTGGTGTTATGCCCAGTACTGGGATCATATAAACACATACAGGTCTGCCTGGACCCTACCTCAACATATGTGTCTGTGTGTGTGTGTTTGGCCTAGTTTTGTTTATTTTTTGTAGTCTTCTGATGCAACGTCTTATTACGTATGCCTGGCCTCCAACATGCAGTCCTCCCCCCTCAACTTCTAGAGCACTGGCACTACAGGCACACATCATGTCCAGCTGACAATTTTTTTTTTTTTTTTTTTTTTTTTGGTTTTTTGAGGCAGGGTCTCACTCTAACCCAGGCTGACCTGGGATTCACTATGGAGTCTCAGGGTGGCCTCGAACTCATGGCCATCCTCCTACCTCTGCCTCCCGAGTGCTGGGATTAAAGGCATGCGCCACCACGCCCGGCAGCTGACAAATTTTGACAAGACTAGAGGATAATATAAGATTCTCCAGAAGAGGGAACAGCAATAGAAATGGTCTAAAACACACTGGGATGCAGGGTATTGGGAATCATGGGCTGACAGACATTTAAGGTGAATTAATTATCTGACAGGATTGAAGAGGTACATAGGATGGCTTTTGGACAGGATTTGCTAATATTTAAGTTTCCCTAAAATGTCATTTTTTTTCCACACAGAATTTTGCTTTTCTAAATTCTTAACGCCCACCAAAGGTTTTCTTTCTAATCCTGTGCTATATTTAGTCACCTACTTAAGAACTAAAAAAATGCTGTTTTCTCATTTAAAAAAAAAAATCAAAACTGGCTTACTCAAGTAATGTTGTATTACATATTGTATTAGTTTTCTGAAATTCAACCAATAAGGTAGTATCTACCCTGTACATGCTGCAAAGATGGCCCAGGGGTTAAGGCGCTTGCCTGCAAAGCCTAACAAAGTGGGTTCAATTCCTCAGTACCCACACAAACCAGACTAAGTGGCACATGCATCTGGAGTTTCAATTGCAGTGACTAGAGGCCCCAGTGTACTCTCTCTACTTGCAAGTTTTGTTTTTTTTTAAAACAAACAAACTCAGGCTGGGGAGATGGTTTAGCAGTTAAGGAGCTTGCCTGTGAAGCCTAAGGACTCATGTCCAACTCTCCCGGTCCCATGTCAGCCAGACAATGATGCAAGCATGCAATGTGGCACATGCGCACAAGTGGGCGCATGTGTCTGGAGTTTGATTACAGTGGATAGAGAGAGACCCTGGCACGCCTATTCTCTCGTTAAAAAAAAAAAGCCAGTCTGTTGGGTGTCCCTCAAAAAAAAAAAAATCTTTCATGCAAAATAAAAATTCTCGTCTTTCAAATTACTTCTTATATTTGCTCAATCTACCAGTCAAGCCAAAGAACGCACTAAAATATCTAGCTAGGCGTGGTGACACATGCCTTTAATCCTAGCATTCAGGAGACAGAGGTAGGATCGCCATGAGTTTGAGGCCACCTTGAGACTACCTAGTGAATTCCAGGTCAGGCTGGCCTACCAGCAAGGCCCTACTTTGAAAAACAAAAACCAAAAAAGAATCTACTGCCGGGTGTGGTGGTGAACGCCTTTAATCCAGCCTTTAATCCCAGCTACCTCCCTTCTTTTTAAAACTAGTCTTCGAGTCATATTCAATCTCCCCTTTCCTATCACCCCAACCTGACAGAAACAAATATTCCTCTTAATGATCATTACCAAAGTACCTGTCTAGGTCCAATTTTCTCGCTTTCAATGTGGGCTGAATTTAGGAAGGGGCGGGGTCATCCTTGAGAAGCATCTGGTTGCAAGGAATAAAAACCACTCAAAACTAGTTTAAACGAGAGAATTTATTAGGCAAACAAAAGTTCTTGCAGAGATTTCAGCAACTGTAATGGGTCAACAGCTAGAGCCATATCTTTGTGAAGAAAGCATGCTGTAATCACAGATTGTAATTCTGGCTTCTGTAGGCTCATGAGGATGTCTCTCCTTGTATGCTGCATAAGGGACTAGAATGCGTGTTCATTTCTGCTGGCCTTTTGATCTTTATAGTCCTTTATGCTGGCCTCAAACTTATCGAGGACATGCTGGCAGACAGTCATGAGCTCGTTCAGGCCTTTCTGAAATGGCTCAATAGCTGGCAGCGCACCCCGTGTCTGAATGCGCAAATTAATTTTGCTCTCTGAAGGATGGGTCGTAGTGTAACCACAAAATTCCACTTCCGGGTTCTTCATGATCATGTACCGCAGAGAGTTTCCTAGGGTATGGTCCTCCTCGTGCAATACAAATGTCACACAATGTCTATCTGTTCCAGCTGCCTGGACCATTTCCAGGGCTGTCTTCCTCTCGCCTTCAGCCATTGAGGTCTTCAATCCTGATATTTTTCTACACACATATTTTTTTTTATAAGAATGAGATCATATGGAATATTTTGTGACTAGCTATAAATGTTACTACATTACAATAGCAACACATTAATCTATTCTAGCTACACAGGACTGCCAATCTCTCATTTTCCTGCCTCCACCCATAGACACTTAATAAACTAAGTACCTCCAGGTTTCTCCCTACTCCATTTGACCATCTACACTACCCACAAGGGAAGTTTTCTCAGCAAAACACAACATGAAATGTTTGAAAAACTATTCTTTTTTGGTAGAGCCACGAGGAAGGAGAATTAAAACAAGGTAGGTAGGCCCTGCTGGAAAATGAAAGGGGGGTGGACAGGCATAGAAGAACAGACTACTTTAGCATAAAAAATAGAAACCAGGGTTGGAGAGATGGCTTAGCGGCTAAGGCGTTTGGCTGCAAAGCCAAAGGACCCAGGTTCGACTCCTCAGGACCCACGTAAGCCAGATGCACAAGGCGGCGCATGCGTCTTGGGTTTGTTTACAGCTGCTGAAGGCCTTGGCGCACCCATTCTCTCAAATAAATAAACTTAAAAAAAATCGATACCAGAGACAATCAAGGCGCAGGCCAACTATGGCTTTCATCTAATTTGCAAGAGGTAAGTGAAGGAAGGCGAGGGAGGGGAAGAGTTTCGTACAGGGGTGTCCAACCTTTGGCTTCTCTGGGCCACATGGGATTGTCTTGGGTCACATTTTTTGCAATGAGGAAAGAGGGAGAGAAAGGACTAGGCGGATAGATCGCAGCAGTCTACAAGGAGAACCGCGAGCACCGGTTCCCGGGGACTCGAGGTGGCTCAACATGCGGGCACCACCGCTCGGGGGCCCGGTGCGTGACTTTACACGTGGCCGTTCCAACGAGGGTGGCAGTTTGGGAACCTGACTCTCTCATCTCCCGACTTCTCCCCGCTCCCGGCTAGCTAGTGCACCTCTGAACGTTTCTGTGTCAGAACATCCACCCGCACCTCCCTTCCCCACCTCCTCCGAGCCTGACGTTAGGCCTCGCTACCACGCCGGGCCGGGCCGGGCCGGGCCGGGCCTTCTCCGCCGCCGCCGCCGCCGCGAGCCCCCTCGGCTACCCGCTCCCCTGGGCCCGGAGCCGCCCTAGCTCCCCGCTCCGCCCGGCTTTCCTCCGCGGCTACCTCTCCAGTTCCTGGTCCTCTTCCATCGCGGGCGGCGGCTTCCGGGATGCTCAGGGAGCGCTGGCCCAAAGGAGACTCTGCCCCATAGCGCGCAGGACGCGGGCGAAGCAGGAAGGAAGAAAACGAGCCGAGGACGGAAGGAGGGGGGCGGAGCCGGCGCGGGGCGAAGGGGCGGGGCGAAGGGAGGGCTCCGTCTCCGAGGCCACGCCCCTCCCCACGCTCCGGCGCAGAGGCGGCGCGCGCACGTGCGCGCGCGGCGGCTCACCTGGCGCGTGCGCGCGCAGGAGCTTCGTCTTGGTGGGCGGGTGCGCCTCACAGCAGAGGTGCTGCCGAGCCCCCGGCGCCCGGGCACAGCCTTCGAGTACCTTCCTTAGGCGGCGGCGAAGGGCCTTTGCTGAGGACAGGCTTTTTACGTTTAGGGGTGATCAATACACCTTGGGAAAGGAAGGAACTGGTATAGGGAAGACATGAAACTGATTGGCAATGTCACAGCTTAAGAAGGCGTCGATCCCATTTGGCGTTCTTGACAAATATCCCAAGGGGATCAAAGGGCCGCGTTTGCCTTTCTCTTGGCCGGCGAGAGATCCGGGTGGTGGGAGCGGAAGGATGAGAATGAGTTTGGGAGAAAAGCTGTCCCCAGGCTTCCCAACGCCTTCCTCTTTCCCAGGATGCTTTCTTTTCTTTTTTGTTTTCTTTCTAGGGTGCTTTCTGACACTAGGGTCTGTCTTCTCCTACCTCCACGGACCGCGCAGGCTCCTTCAGCCTCACCTGCGGAACCGCCCTCACCTTTGTTCCCAGGTGTCCCCGCCCTTCCCTCCGTCCCCCACCTCCCCACTCCATTCCTTCAGGGACTCATGGGGTGTGTGTGTGGGGGGGGAGAGGGAATCAGCTCCTCCCCGCTCCCCTAGATCCCGGCCAGGCCCTGTCACCGGCCCTACCTCTGCTGTCCTCTAGCCCAACACACCTCCATCTCTGCTTTCCTGCACCAGCTTTGGCCACCCCCGTCTCCTGAGGCTTTGCCCACCCCCTCCCCCTCCCCAGCTGTTCCGCTCCCCTAGCTGCGCTCGGGGGTGCCCGCAGACACTTCCAGAGCGTCTCCTGCAAGGGGAATCAGGCGAGCGACGGAGACAGCCCCGAGCCATGGTGGTGGTGGGGGGGAGGGCAAGGCGGTGACGGGCGGAGTGGGGCTCAGTCTAACCCGAGAGTGACGGACCTGTTCACGCCGAGGGAGGAGGGCTGGGGAAGGGGGGGGGGGGGGAGAGGGTTCTGCGGCTTCTCGGATAGGCGGAATCGTCTCAGGCCCCGCCCACGTCCCGCCCTCCGCCGTCGCTGATTGGCTCAGGTGCGTGTCGGGTTGGGCCGCTCGGTCTCCCGGAGCTCGCCCCCGGGGGGTGTTGGAGAAAGGCAAGCGAGCCAGCAGGGGCGGTTGAGAAGTGAAGTCTTGGCCGGAGTTTGCTTCTTGCCAGGAAATCCGCGTCCACGAGTTCCCTCCCCAACACCACCACCACCACCACCGCCCGGGGCGGAGTGGAGACTTCTTCGGGGCGGCTGGCCGCGGAGAGCGAACGGCCGGGCGCGCTGGGGTGGCGTGGCGGGGAGACACCCCCGCCGACAGCCGCGCTTTTCCCTCCCCGGTGAGTTAACTTTGCCCGCGCCCTCTCTCGCCGGTTCCGGGCTCCAGCCTGCCCGTGCTCAGGTACGGTGGAGGTGTGTGTGTGTGGGGGGTTGTGAGGATCACCGCGCCCCGAGAGGCGCCGCCGCCGGTCCCGGGGTGGGGTGGGGGGACGCCGCGACCTCCGCGGCTCGCTGCGTCCCGGGCGGCTGCGTGCAGCAGGGTGCGGGGTGCAGGAGATCGGCCGCCCGGGTGGGAGTCTTGACCTTTTTTTTTTTTTTTTCCCCCTCTCCGCGTCGGTTGCTTGCTACGGAGGAAGGTGTGGGATTTTTGTCCCTTGTCGCGAATGAGACGGTGACACTAGCTGTCCTCACGTTAAATTCTGTGCCCCTGGACCGTGATGAGATCCATCTCCGCCCCAGCCTGTTGCCTGAGAAATTCTCAGCTTTCAGAGGGAGAGAGAGAGAGAGAGAGATTGATTTGACATTTTCCAAGGGGTAATTTCAAAATATGGATCTCGATTTGGAAGCATTTTGTGCACAAAGCATCACTCAGGAAATTCATCACTCGCTTTTCAAACCTCGTTGCCACGTTTTACACAGATTATACATATACATATACATATGTATATATATATGTAGTGTGTATGTATATAGATGTATGTATTATCTATATCTATATATAGCGTTCTGGTATTTCAGTTGGCTTTTAAGACCATGGATCGTTGTCAGGAGCCAAAGTACGCTTCAGCATGGCTTTGCTGTATTGATTTAAAAAAAAAAAAAAAAAAAGATCGCAGACGTCAAGAAAGCAAGCTCCATGAAAATCGGTGACCAGTGCAGTTGGAGGAAACAGTTGTGAGCTGCAGTTCATTGGAACCGCCTTCCCTTTAAGAATTTCACATTCTTGTAGCAACAGTACTTAGTTGGGAATTGGCCTTCTTCCCAGGACTGATTTTGATTTTTCTCTTGCCTGTACAGTGATAAACAGCATCGATGAAGTTGGGTCTCAGTAGATCAGTTCTGTTTACTTGATTCTCCCTGCCCCCAACCCCCCTGCCTTTGGTAAAAGGACTTTGGCAGATAAAGAAGGAAGGGGGTGGGTAGGATCTGGTGTTCTGTTTGGCTGTCAGTACTTTGCTGAGCCAGAAATAACAAAGTTTTGTATTAAAATGACTTGTCCCAGTCCCCACACGTAAGTTTTCCCATAGGCTCATGTCAGTCCTTTCGTGTGTTAACGTTCTAGTTCTGTTTCCTGTTCTTCTCATCAGTTTGAATTTTTTTAAATATTTTTATTTATTTATTTGCAATGAGAAAGAGAGAGAGAGATAGAAGAGGTAGACAGAGAATGAGCAGCCCAGGGCCTCCAGCTGCTGCAAAGGCACTCCAGATGCATGCACCACTTTGTGCATGTGTCTTTTATGTGGATACTGAGGAACCGAACTCTGGTCCATGGGCTTTGTAGGCAAGCACCTACCCCCTGAGCCCTCTCTCCAGCATCAGGTTTGAAATATTTCATTGATCTTTTGACCACTCTCTAGATGTCTCCTGCATGCTGGGCACTGATGGCTGGGTTAATCAATTCCTGCCCAGAAGCTGTTGCTCAGAGTACCTTATAGAAACTATACTTCAGTTTCACTAATTACCTGAAAGTAATTTGAACAAAGTACTGTGGGAACTTAAAAAAGTATTTCTGCCTGGAGTTTGTCAGAGAAGGGTTCACAGAGGCAATCTTGAGAGTGGTAGAGTGGTATGGGATTTTACTAGGAACATGCTTGAAGGGTGTGGCATTGGGTTCTGTGTCTATGGGTAGTGTGACTGAAGGACACAGTGCTTGAGTTTGAACTCAGGGCTGAGTGTTACCCATTCTATTTTTTATTTTTTTAAGATTTATATATTTATTTTTTATTGACAACTTCCATGACTGTAAACAATATCCCATGGTAGTTCCCTCTCTCCCCTCACTTTCCTCTTTGAAACCCCACTGTCCATCATATTCTCTTTCCCTCTCAATCAGTCTCTCTTTTATTTTGATGTCATTATCTTTTCCTCCTATTATGATGGTTTTGTGTAGGTAGTGTCAGGCACTGTGAAGTCATGGATATTCAGGCCATTTTGTGTATTTTTTAAAATTTTATTTATTTGCTAGCAGAGAGAGAGAGAGATTGAGGAGAGAGACAGACAGAGAGAGAATGGGCATGCCAGGGCCTCTAGGCACTGCAAACAAACTCCTGATGCACATGCCCCTTGTGCATCTGGCTTACATGGGTCCTGGGGAATCAAACCTGGGTCCTTTGGCTTCACAGGCCAATGTCTTAACCATTAAGCCATTTGTCCAGCCCCGTGTTACCCATTTTAGAGCTCATGGCACTTTGGCTTCTATACACTGGGCACCCAGTTATTTGTTGAGCTGACTTGAGCAGAACAGAATGAAGGATTTTGTGTATTGTATTAAGACGTTTGTACAGTGCGGTACTGTACACACAATCAGTGATACTGAGCTGCTGTTTTTGTTGTTGTTTTTTCAAGGTAGAGTCTCACTCTAGCCCAGGCTGACCCAGAATTCGCTGTGTAGTCTCGGTGGCCTTGAACTCATGGTGATCCTTGTACCTCTGCCTCCCAAGTGCTGGTATTAAAGGTGTGCGCCACCAAGCCTGGCCTGAGCTGTTCGTTTTGAGGAGCAAAATGTCGTGATAGCATTTGCATTCCAGGAGGAGAACTGCAGCAGTCTGGAGTTTGGTAGGGGTCCAGATGGGAGGTAGGAGACAGAATGTTATGAGGTAGAGGGTCTTTGTTCTGGGTTTGTGGATTCACCCAGGCTTTTGTCACTTGTTGGGCAATCTCTCGGTTCATTGGCTTCTTCTTCTCCTAGGGTTTGGAAACTTGAAATATGTCTGTTATGTAGAATAGTGCTTGGTATATAGAGAGGGCTTAGGCTGCTCATCGTTGGTCTTTGTGAAGGCAGTGGGAAGAAAGCCGATGTGGCATTTAGGAGGGATGACTGGGATAGACGAGGCTAGTGACTAGGTAGGGTTGTTGAGCTGGGCATGGGCGTGTACTAGTGAAGCTGGCTGTGGGGTCAGAACAGGGGGTCAGATTCTGTGAGCTGCCCTGAGTTTTTGATGACTATTCTGCCTGAGTTTTGACTCCCTGACACTTAGGAAAGAGTCATAGTACCTGTTTAGTAGGGTTTAAGGATCAAGTGAAATTATGCATGTAATGCCCTTGGCAGAGTTCTTGGTACGTTCCAAGTGCTGAATAAATATTAGTTGTTCCTTTAGTGTTGATGATGTTAGTGAGCTAGTGGAACGTTGGAGGGTATGACAAGGAGCAGCTAAAAACAATAACAGGGCCTGGAGAGGCGCCTCAGTGGTTAAAGCATTCGTGATAAAGCCTGATGGCCCAGGTTCTATTCCCCAGCAACCACGTCAAGCCAGACGCACAAAGTGGCACATGTGGCTGGATTTCACTTGCAGTGACAGGAGGCCCTGGTGTGCCCGTTCTGTCCCTCCCCCCTCTTTTCCTTCCTCCTCCCCTCCCTCTCTCTCAAATAAATGAATACAAAGAAGAAAAATACTTGAAAAATTAATGGTAGAGGTAGAGAAATGAAGATAAATTCTGTTTGGGACCAAGCCAGTGAGGTGCTGTGTGGATGGTTGAGGTGTCTGTCATGCTGTTGCTGGGTGCACGCAGCCACGAGGAGCCAGGGAGGAACAGGGAAGGAAAGAGTCGGTGTAAAGTCTTAGAGGATGTGTATGTGGTAAGCCCCAATGGAGCTTTGAAGGCAGGGAGGCAAAGTTTGGAGGGAGAGATGGAGTTTATAGTGCAGCAGTGGTAGGGGTGCTGACACTGAATATCGGGTGTCCAGAAATGCATTTTGGAGCTGGGCATCAGTCCAGAGGCTGAGGCAAGATGACTACCACAAGTCTGAGGCCAGTGTGAGGTGCATAGTGAAGCCCTGCCTTTGAAAAAAGAAAATGCATTCTGGCCCCCCTCAAAGAACTCCAGGTTCTTACAGTCTTATTGGCTCTGTTCTCTTTTTCTTCTTTCCCCGAATACCTTTTTAAAAATATTTTATTTATTTTTATTTGAGAGAGAGAGTGTGTGGGTGCGTCAGGGCCTCTAGCCACCACAAATGAACCTCAGCACATGTGCTGCCTTGTGCATATGGCTTTACATGAGTGCTGGGGACTTGAACCTGGGTCCTTAGACTTTGCAGGTAAGCAAGCGCCTTGCCCACTAAACCATCTGTCCAGCCCTCTAAATAATTTTTTATTATGTGATTTAACTGCTTGCTTCCAGGGCTACCGTCCATTCCAGACCCTCCTTCCTGTATGCAAGAAGGTTACTGGAAGAATCGTACTCCATAGGTTTTGTTCTACCAAGAAGCAGTGCTGTCTGAAAAATTACATGCGTACAGTTTATGTAGAATTGTAGTTTTAGAAGACTTCTACAGGTCTACACTGACCTCATGATATCTTTCAGCTTTGCTGTTACATGTTTCTTCTTCTCAGGAAATAGAAAACAGCTGAAAAATCTGTGGTCACGTGAGCTTTTTTGTTGGTTGGATTCAGAAAAACATGACTCTTGTCTTAGTGAGAAGTTATTCAGAGGAATTTTTTAGTGCTGATTTCAAAGAAACAAGTTTCTTTTAGAGTGTATGCTTCCTAGAGCAAAGATCCTATTCATTTACCTATTTATTGTAGAGAAAATGGGCATGCCACGGCTCCTAGCCATTGCAAACAAACTCCAGATGCATGCACCACCATGTGCATCTGGCTTACGTGGGTCCTGGGGAATTGAGCCTGGGTCCTTAGGCTTTGCAGGCAAACACCTTAACCGCTAAGCCATCCCTCCAGCTCAGATCCTCTGTTTTGTTCACTATAGCGTCCCCAAGAACTTTGAGAACTAAATACTGACGTATGCGTAGGCGAATGCGTGGATTGCTTGGCTTCGATTGGCTGTGGCCCTGGGCTTGTTCAGGTCTTTGGAGTCATCATTGGCCAGAGGGAAAAGCAAAGAGAACTGATCCAACCAGGAAACCTAGAGCCCTGTATGCGCTTATAAGAAGGTGCATCTGACCCAGCTGTTTTCATGCCTCATGCTGCAGTCACTTGCTTTGCACAGTTTATTGCCATAGTGGTTGGGCAGCGGTGAGGCGGGACAGACACAGGGAGACTGCTTTGTTTAGAGGCATCATGTTTTCTTCTCTTGGTTGCTAGCAGAACTGCAGGACCCTGAGCCTCTGGAATCTTGATAAGGACAGTTGGAAAGCTGGACAGAAATGTGGCTAGATAAGGTTTAAGCATTTAATCTTTATTTTCCTAGTCTGAAGGTTTCACATAATTAACTCTGGAAGTCAGTTTCTCTCAGTGGAGAAATTTTGAGCAGATTTTTTTTTTTTTCGTTCAGCGTTAGTCTAGGTGGGAAAGAAAGAAATGGAAACATGCAGAAAATAAGCAAGGGACACTAGGAAATAATCATTGTACATCAACTTAGAAAGTGTATTACCTTCATATGTAAACTGAATGACACTTTCATAGTTCTTAGAGAAGGAATAATCGTAAAGTTATTTTAAATAGGACTGAGGAGATAGCTCACTTGCTAAAAGTGCTTGCCTTGCAAGCATGAAGACCTGAGTTTGATTTCCAGTACACATGTAAAAATGCCATATATGGTGGTATGTGCTTGTACTTCCAGCACTGGGGAGGTGGAGACAGGAGGCTCTGGGGCTTGCTGGCCAGCCAGTCTTGTCTAATTGCTTGAAATCCAGGCCAGTGGGAGACCATGTGTCAAAAAGAAGGTAGGACGGGCTGGAGAGATGACTTAGCGGTTAAGGCGCTTGCCGGCAAAGCCAAAGAATCCCAGTTCGACTCTCCAGGTCCCATGTAAGCCAGATGCACAAGGTGGCACATGCATCTGGGGTTCATTTGCAGTGGCTGGAGGCTCTGGTGCACACATTCTCTCTCTGTCTCTCTTCCTCTTTCTCTCAAATAAATAAATAAAATATATCTAAAAAAAAAAAAGAAGCTGGGACAACAATACTGAAGATGACACCCAAGTTTATTCTGTGACTTCCACACTGCTAATCTTCAGTTAGTGAATTTAGAATTAATTCATTATTGGAATCCTTATCAGTTAAGCTTCATAAATAATTATTGAACAGATTAGAGGTTTTTTTTTTTTACTTAATTTTCTTTCAGTATTATGACCAGTGCCACTTTTCTTCATGATTTCAATATTGAAATTGAAAACATTTAATATTAAATTGAAAATACTGATTTTTTTTAAAGTATATTCACCAGTCCCCATGTATATGTCATGTGATCAACACTGAGTCGTGGGACACCAAAGATGGTTTTTGCCCTTAGAGAACTTAAAGTTTTAAATGGCATTCAGTGGAGGAGTTAGTCATTCAATGCAGGGTGACTAACACCCTTGACTTGTTGTTTCTTGGCTCATGAACTCCAAGGTCCTTCATGTCCACTGTATTTTTACATTCCCTTTGTACCTTGTCATTTCCCCAAATGTTGCACATTAGAAACATAAGCATCATTAAACTGTGTGCTGCTCTGATCACCTGCTGGTCCTTTTGCCCTTCGCATGTCTCCACTCGATAGCATAGAGCACTTTCTCCTCACGAAGGCCATTTGCCGTCTTTCCGGCCTGTCTCTCCTTCCTGTTGCATTAGAATCGTAGCCTTGGCTCGTCTGTTTGCATCTCATCTCAGACGCCTGGAGCATGCCTCGGCTGGTAGCTTTGCCCCTTTTGCACTTTTCATTGTACCCCTCCTGCTGGAGTAACACCCCTGTTCAGGTGAACCCCACTACTGCCCTGCATCTCTTCTTCTCAGTGCAAGGAGTTGTCTGTCAGCCCCCTCTGTTCCCCTCAGTCACTTGGAGACCTCTTGAGTGCTCTCACACTGACCCTGAGGCAGAATTCCTCACCCAGGTGAGTCACACAGCTCCAAACTGCGCTGAGCCCTTTGAAGAACCCGTGCGAGGTTGTGCTGCCCAGTACCTAGTCACGCTGGGGTGCTGAGCCTCGGAGATGTGGCTGCTTCTGCCTTGAGACACATAGTAAGTGAAAACACACACAAGACTTTGAAGATTCAGTATTTTAAAAGCCATTAAAATCTCACATTTTTTATATTGATTACATCTTGAATGATAATAATTTTAGATATATTGGATCAAACAACATTTAAAATTGCATTTACTGCCTGGTGTGGTGGCACATGCCTTTAATGCCAGCAGTTGGGAGCAGAGGTAGGTGGATCACTATGGTTCAAGGCCAGCCTGAGACTACACAGTGAATTCCAGGTCAGCCTAGGCTAGAGCGAGACCCTACCTGGAACCTACCCCCGCCCCCAAAAAAGTATTTACTTGTTTCTTTTTTTAAAAATTTTTTTTGTTTATTTTTATTTATTTATTTTGACAGTCACAGATAGAGAGAGAAAGAGGCAGAGAGAGAGAGAGAATGGGCAGCGCCAGGGCCTCCAGCCACTACAAACAAGTCCAGACACGTGCGCCCCTTGTGCATCTGGCTAACATGGGTCCTGGGGAATCGATCCTCGAACCTGGGTCCTTAGGCTTCACAGGCAAGCGCTTAACCGCTAAGCCATCTCTCCAGCCCTCTTTTTTTTTTTTAATTTACTTATTTGACAGAGTAAGGGGTGGGGGAGAGAGGAGAGGGAGAGAATGGATGCACCAGAGCCTCCAGCCACTGCAAATGAACTCCAGACGCATGCGCCCCCTTGTGCATCTGGCTAACGTGGGTCCTGGGGAATTGAACTTGGGTCCTTTGGCTTAGCAGGCAAACACCTTAACCGCTAAGCCATCCCTCTGGCCCTACTTGTTTGTTTCTTTTCTTTTCTTTTTTTTTTTTAGGCTTTCAAAAACAGTTTTCAATCCAGCATTTGAGAATCCTACTTGTTTCTTTTTTAAAGTGGGTATTAGAACATGTAGAATGATACATTTGGCTTACATGATATTCCTGTGGGACAGTGCTGGTAATAGGGTGTTATCTGGGGGTGAAAGGAGACTAACCTTATCACCACAGAATGGGTTATTTTATAAGTTGTAGCTGCAGGCCTGTGTGGATGGCTTTTGTCCACATATACCCTCCTCAGAGGAAGCAATTGAAGGCGGAAGCCACTCTTGAAGGAGTGTGTTGTTGGGAGAGTGGCCTGGCTGTGACTTGCCTGGTTCTAATGGGAATTTTATTCTTCATCGCTCATGGTTATTCCAAACTTTCATCATCCACAAACTCTTATCTATACCTCTTGTGCAGTCAATCATAACAATTTTTTTTTCTTGGTAGGGTCTCGCTCTAGCCCAGGCTGACCTGGAATTTACTATCTAGTCTCAGAGTGGCCTCGAGCTCACAGTAATTCTACCTCTGCCTCCCGAGTGCTGGAACTAAAGGCATGGCCACCGTGCCCAGCTAATCAACAAATTTTTAAATTTTAATATAATAAAGAATATTTTCAAAATGAATTAACATGTCATCAAAATAAGACTGCTAATGAAATTTAACATTCTTTTTTTTCCCCTTAGTATTTGAAATTTGGTGTAATAATTCACATACCGTATCCTAATTCAGAAGAAAAATTTCAGTGGTTTAATGAAAGGGAATTCTGCCTAAAGAATAGGAATTTAAGCCAGGCGTGGTGGCGCATGCCTTTAATCCCAGCATTTGGGAGGCAGAGGTAGGAGGATCCCCACAAGTTCGAGGCCACCCTGAGACTACATAGTGAATTCCAGGTCAGCCTGAGCTAGCGTGAGACCCTACCTTGGAAAACCGAAAAAAGGAACTTAACAGGAACATTTTTTATTGCTTCATATTTTTCCTAAGTATTTTCAGGTACATAGTGCTAAATATATTGTGGTCTCAAAACTTTTTCATCATACAAATACAAAACCTATACCTATTATATAGCTTTTCATTTCCCTCTCCTCCCAGCCTCTAGTTCTATGAATTTGACATTATGAATCATACACTTTTGTTTTTTGTTTGGTGGTGGTATGTATAACTAGTTTGTTCTGGGTAATAGAATTTTCTTATTTTGATGGTAGAAAAATACCGCATTGTGTGTAGTATATGGCTAGCCATTTATTTATTTATTTATTTTTGGTTTTTTGAGGTAGGGTCTCACTCTAGCTCAGGCTGGCCTGGAATTCACTATATAGTCTCAGGGTGGCCTCGAAGCTCACCATGATCCTCCTACTTCTGCCTCCCGAGTGCTGGGATTAAAGGCGTGTGCCACCACACCCGGCTTGGTTAGCCATTTAAATGTCAGAGGACATTTGGGCTTCTTTATGAGACCTTGTCTTTAATTTTTTTTTTTTTTTTTTTGGATTAGAAGTAGAAAAAAGGGTGGGAAAAGAAGTGGAATTGGTCATATTGCTCAAATATATTAGTTCTAGTTTTAATTTTTTTGAGGAACCTCGTGCTTTCTATAATGGTGCACCAACAATGTACAGTGAGTCCCATTTCTCCACAATCTCACCAACATGTTATTTTCCATTTTGTTGGATGCTAACTATCTTGATGTATATGAGGTAATACTTAACTGTGGTCTTGATTCACATGTCTCTGGTAATAAGTGATGTTGCATGTCTTGTCATGGTTAGTGACCATTTGTACATCATCTTTTTAGAAATGTCTTTTCTAGTTCTTTACCCATTTTTTTTTTTTCCCCGAGGTAGGGTCTTCCTCTAGCCTTGGCTGACCTGGCACTCACTCTGTAGACTCAGGCTGGCCTTGAACTCACAGGGATCCTCCTACCTCTGCCTCCCGAGTGCTGGGATTAAAGGAATGTGCCACTATTCCCAGCTCCACCCATCTTTTTGATAAATTTATTTTGTTTTTGGGTTACAGAAATTTTTTATGCATTCTGGATATTAACCTCTTGTCAGATCTATGACTTGTAAATAGTTTTTACCATTTCATAGATTGCATTTTCCTTGGATGTGCAAAAGATTTTAAGTTTCATGTTCTATTGCTTGTGCATTTGGGGTCGTATACATGAAATCCTTCTCAAATCCAGTGTTATGAAGCTTCTCTTTTTCTGAGAGTTTTATAGTTTTAGGTTTTATGTCAAGGTCGTCTTTAATCTATTTTGAGCCAATATTTATATAAAAGATAAAGAGCCGGGCGTGGTGGCGCACGCCTTTAATCCCAGCACTGGGGAGGCAGAGGTAGGAGGATCACCATGAATTCGAGGCCACCTTGAGACTCCATAGTGAATTCCAGGTCAGCCTGGGCTACAGTGAGACCCTACCTCGAAAAACCAAAACAAAAACCCAAATGAAATAAAAGATAAAGGTCCAAACAAAAGATTTTGATCATGTTTCTTAGACCTTGCTTATGGAAATAAGAGAGAAAATTATGAAATACATGAAATAATTTTAATTTGATTGGGTTAGAGCATAGTTCTCAAACGCTGCATGATTGTATATTTTATTGTGAATTTTTATGTTCATTTTGTTTCTATGCTTGTGAGACACTAATATGGAAACAATAGATTGAGCAGAAGCTAAAACCAGAACTACTGAGAGAAAGCCAGTTAGTTATCAGAGGATATGTGGTTGTGTCCTATGTCTATTACACAGTGCTGCAGTGGGTGGCTATTCTGTGAATGCTGTTTAATCGGCTTCAAAAGTATGCTCAGCATTAGTTCCCATATGAAATGTTTATTAACTCCATTAATTTCTCTAATTTTAGGGGTTGTCCTTTCATTATGCATGAGATACTTAATTTACTTAAATAAATTAATTTCAAATTTTGCTAAAAATAGACATAACTCTTTTGAGACTCTGGGTTTTTTTTTTTTTTTCCAGGTCTGTGGAGTACATTTAAATGACTTTTCTGTGTGCAAGGGAATATAATAACATTGAGAAACCTTTCAGGATTTATTCTATGAATCAGAATTTTGAAAAATGGCATAGGATATATTTATGGAAAGGCTTTTGAACTAATGAATGTATTTTGGAGAATACAGAATAGTGCCATAGTGTTTTTGGTTTTTCGAGGTAGGGTCTTACTCTAGTCGAGGCTGACCTGGAACTCACTATGTAGTCTCAGGGTGGCCTTGAACTCACGATCCACCTACCTCTGCCTCCCAAGTGCTGGGATTAAAGGTGTGCGCCACCACGCTCAGCATGCCATAGTTTTAATATGGTTTGAGCATGTCCCTAGTGTGGTTCTGCTGAGAGGTGATGGGACCTTGGATAGATGGCCTAATGGAAGATCTTTAGGTTAGTTGGGGACATCGTGGAGTTTGTTTATGATTTGTGTGTATGGACATGCACATGCATGACACGTTTATGGAGGTCAGATGACCACCTTAGGGTGATTGTTGGTCTTCACCTTCCACCTCTCTGAGACAGGGTCTTTCTTATTTGGCTTCTGGGAAGGTCAGATGAGCTTTGGGACTATTTTGACCCCACTTCCCATTGCTGTTAAAGACCCTCTGGCTTCATGTAGCTGTGGGGAAGCAACTCGGATGGGTGTGACGGGGTCATCTGTGCTCCAACGGGCTTGAGTCGCTTCCCCTCCCCCAGCCGTGCTGCCCGCAGACGTCTCTCGGCGGATGTCGCTGGTCCTGGCATCACCCACATCCTGGGGTCTCCACTGCAACAACATGCAGTTCATCTTCACAGCTTCACTCAGTGGCCCTGACCCTGTCTCACCTTGCTTAGCCCAGTGGCTCTCTGGAGTCCTGGTAAAGTGCCCCATGGCCCCCTTCATCTTGCATCTTCTGTTCCTCTAAAGCCAGTGCCACACGGGCCGTGCTGCCAGGTTGTGAGGCAGGAATGAAGGCCGCCACCCCGGGACAGCTGTAGCAGCCCGGGCATGCTAGTTTTGAGGAGCAGACGTCTCAGCATTCTTCCTTCAGGCCTTTTCCTTTCAAAAGAATTCACGCTCCTCCTGCTTTGAGCCTTCAGTAGGGTGAGCCTTGCCCTCAGGGATCTTTCCTAGTGTCCCAGTGAAGGAGAGTAGCTTTTCCTTACCAGTGGTACTTCTTCTAACAAAGCTTAAATGACCACAGTCTCTTGGCCTGGGACTTTAAATTTACTTTCAGTTCTTTCCATATCACACTTTATATTTTTCATATGTTTCTGCTCTGTTCTTTTCCCTCTTTTTCATTGTAGCTCTGAATCAGGGCAACAGAGAGAAACCATGCCACATGTGGCCTGTTGCAGTCCGGTTCACAGTGCTGGTAGAAATCACCCAACCAAGAGCAGCTTCTGGGAAAAAGATTTATTTTGGCTTACAGGCTCGAGGGGAAGCTCCACGATGGCAGGGGAAAACGATGGCATGAGCAGAGGGTGGACATCACCCCCTGGCCAACATAAGGTGGACCACAGCAACAGGAGGGTGTGCCAAACACTGGCAAGGGGAAACTGGTTTTAATACCCATAAGCCCGTCCCCAACAATACACTCCCTCCAGGAGGCATTAATTCCCAAATTTCCATCAGCTGGGAACCTAGCATTCAGAACACCTAAGTTTATGGGGGACACCTGAATCAAACCACCACATGGCCTCAATGCTTGAAATTTCCCCCACCAAATGCATTAGTCCATTCCATTTATTTATTTATTTATTTTGGTTTTTCGAGGTAGGGTCTCACTCTGGTCCAGGCTGACCTGGAATTCACTATGTAGTCTCAGGGTGGCCTCTAACTCACAGAGATCTTCCTACCTCTGTCTCCTGAGTGCTGGGATTAAAGGCGTGTGCCACCACGCCCGGCAGTCCTTTTCTTTTAAATGCAACTTTGTTCAAGTTCTCAGGACATGGGCAGCATGCATCCAGTTTCTTTGCCAAAATATTTTGATAAAGTCCTTTTCCCCATCTGAGTCAAGCCTCCACAGTCCACATTTCTCTCAGCCTTCTGGTCTTTGAAACTCACTAGAATGGATCACTGTGCTCTGCTTACATCATTGTAAGGCTCTCTGGTCCTGAGTTGTAAACACTTCCGTATTCTTCAGGCAAACCAATCCCAAAAGGCTAAGAACTATGTCAGGTTTATCACAGTAATGGCAAGGAGGCTCTCAGAGGCCACTGAACAAAGCTATGAAGATGAGCTATAAGCCCCAGGATGTTGGAGATGATAGAACTGTAAGGTTTCTGCCAAGGAAAGTTGTAGATTTGGAGTGGAACTTCCCCGAGAGAAGCACTACTGCAGGGCTGGAGCTGCCTGAGCCCTTTGGAGCCCAGATGATCCATTCTTGAGTTCCAGATGCCAGGCGTGGAGCTGTTAGATCTGGGCGTTGCCTATCAGGTTTGGTCTTGCTTGGGTCCGATCATTCCTTCCTGTGTATTTTTACCTTTTGGATTGGGAGTATTTTTTTTGTGCCTGTGCATGCTGAAGTATGTAATTTATTTTTTGATGTTAGAGGAGCTCTCAGTTAACAGCTTGCCTATGTCTCACAAGAGATTCTACACTTATACTTTTTTCTTTTTTATGGTTTTCCCAGGTAGGGTTTCACTCTAGCCCAGGCTGACCTGGAATTCACTATGTAAACTCAGGGTGGCTCCGAACTCACGGCTATCCACCTACCTCTGCCTCCCAAGTGGTGGGATTAAAGACGTGTACCACCACACCCGGCTTGCACTTATACTTTTAAACAGTGTTAGAAACTATGGGTACTTTGTAAATGGTACTGAATGCATTTTGCATTATGGGATGGCCATGAACATATAGGTATTAGGGGTGAAAGGTTATGACTTAAACATGGTATGTGTATCAGACTGCTTCCGGTTCGCTGAGATGAACTTCCAGATCAGGCACAGTTATGGAGGAAGGGATTTATTGAAGCTTACAGATCCAGGGGAAGTTCCATAATGGCAGAAGAAATTGGCCTGCCTTCGCAGGACCAAGCAGAGAGAGAGAAGTACAAGTCTAAAGGTCAAAAGCCACAGCACACTTCAGGAACTCCAGCCAGGCACACTTTGCATGTCTTTAGATTAAAATCTCAAACCCACCACCACACCTTAAGATCCACACAATGGCATTGCCTCCAGCCAGATGGCTAGAGATGCAAACTACAAACAAATAAACAACTGAATATATTGGGGGCCATCTATTCTATTCAAACCACCACATTCCGCCCCTGGCCCCCAATAGATTTATAACCATTACACATTGTAAATTGTA
The DNA here is from genome assembly GCA_036346955.1 of Dipus sagitta. Classification (NCBI taxonomy): domain Eukaryota; kingdom Metazoa; phylum Chordata; class Mammalia; order Rodentia; family Dipodidae; genus Dipus; species Dipus sagitta. Next base: position 9,862,574 of record CM070775.1, on the reverse strand, counting down.
CTCAGTTCAATTTCAAAGGCCCCCATAGTCTTGACCAATTTAAGATATGAAGACCTATAAAATCAAACAAGTTAAACACTTCTAACATGTAAAGGCACACAGTAAACATTTTCAACTGGTATAAGGCACAGCAAGGAGAGACTAAAACAATGCAAACTCAACCACCATCAAACAAACATCAAACTTCTGCAGTTCAAGTTCAATATACCCAGAGACTAACAGTCTCCAGACTTTCCAATTCCACCCCTCCAGCTGGGCAGAGTACCCGGGGAACACTTCCATCCCAGGCCAACAGTGTACTCTATGGTAGCCCTTGCACAGTCCTGGTATATACAAAACATCTTCAGGTCTTCATGCAAACCATGGTCCATCTTCCAAAGGCTCTTTCAGCCTATCAGGGCATCATGCCCTGCCTCATGCCACATCTCAGCAACAGCTCCTGGAACCATGTGCAATTCATGACCACTCTTCACATTTTCCAAAGGCTCTTTCATGCCTCATGCTGCATCTCAGCAGCGGCTCCTGGAAGCATGTGCAATTCACGGCCACTCCATGCATTTTTCATGCTTCTGAAACCAATACCAGGTGTGCAGGACACAGCCATATTCTTAATTCACAGATGAAATAAATCATAACCTTGAAAAGCAGGTTCCTTCTCCAGTCAACTCTTTCCAAAAGAGTTTGCATTTCTATGATAGTCCTTCCTCAGGCATCCTTTCCATTGTTTTAATGTAAAGCAGTTGGACCATCTTCCTTAAGATTGCTAATGTGTTTGACAATAGCAGATTCAGTAACCTAAAACCAGTCTCAGTGCCTGTAATTTTAACTTGCTTGAGGTTTTCCAGCTTAAAATCTTAAATCTCTCAGTCCAGTATCTCTAGCCAAGCACATCAGTCCATTACAAATTTAACCTTGATCAAACACTCTGGGCCTGGGCAGCAGGACGCAGCCAGCCCTTATGCCAGTAGCCCAGTTCTAACAAAGTCCTCTGCAGTCTTTCCTTCCCCTTAGAAAGCTCATAAGCCAAGCCTTGAAGTTCAGTGCTATCTGCACTTAGCATTCTCAGACTCTCATCAGAATAGTCCATAATACTTGGCTTACCACTCCAGACGACATCTTCAGTTGCAAGCACCAAGTCCATGCCTATTCCTCCAAAACAAAGGTTCCACAAGATCAACATCCACATAGTAAGGTTCATCTCACCCCACTCCTGGTACCAAATTCTGTATCAGACTGCTTCCGGTTCGCTGAGATGAACTTCCAGACCAGGCACAGTTATGGAGGAAGGGATTTATTGAAGCTTACAGATCCAGGGGAAGTTCCATAATGGCAGAAGAAATTGGCCTGCCTTCGCAGGACCAAGCAGAGAGAGAGAAGTACAAGTCTAAAGGTCAGAAGTCACAGCACACTTCAGGAACTCCAGCCAGGCACACTTTGCATATCTTTAGATTGAAATATGAAACCCACCACCACACCTTAAGATCCATACAATGGCATTGCCTCCAGCCAGATGGCTAGAGATGCAAACTACAAACAAATAAACAACTGAATATATTGGGGGCCATCTATTCTATTCAAACCACCACAGTATGTTTGGGTGTCAAGATGACAAGGGCTGGGCTTGTGATGGTTTATTTTGTCAACCTGACAGGACATACAGTCGACTGGCTGGCTGTGAGGCATTATCTTGCCTAGGTTAATGGAGGCGGGAAGACCCACCTTGCCTATGTATGGGGTCCCTTACTGTGTGCTCATCACTGGCTGCTTCCGCACCACATGCCCAGCTGCTTCACAGTTCCCTTGCCATGCATTCTCTGCTGTGATGGACTGCAGCCTCAAACCCGAAGCCAAAATAAGCCCTTGCTTCCTTACGTTGCTTCTCTGGTCAGGCATTTTGTCCCAGCAATAAGAAAATAACTGAATCAGCAAGCACCTTAAAGTAGTGAGCCACGCCCCAGTCCTGGAAGTGAGTTTTGAAGACAGCAAGTTCTCTTAAGAGCTTGACCCTGATCTGTGACTATTCTCTCTGGCTTCCAGTTTGGAGCTGTCTTACCCTGTCTTGTATGTTCCTGCCATGCTCTGTGAGATTCCCCCCCCCCACCATAGAGTCATATCTTGAATCTCCAGGACTGTGAAGTAAATAAACTTCTTCATAAAGATAGCCTGATTAAGGCATTCTTTAAACAACAAAACACGTTTGATACAGATGGAAAAACAGCACTCTTAAACATCACAGTGAGCTTTCAATTAAAAAAATGCTATTGGAGCCGGGTGGGGCAGCACACGCCTTTAATCCCAGCAGAAGTAGGAGGGTCACCGTGAGTTTGAGGCCGCCCTGAGACTACAAAGTTAATTCCAGGTCAGCCTGGGCCAGAGTGAGACCCTACCTCAAAAAAAAAAAAAAAAATGCTATCATCTTAACTGTTTTTCTTATAAAACGTTTATCTTTTATAAAATTCCTTGGTATAATTCTTTTTCTGTGGTTCGACTTTACTTTGAGTAATGAAGTTCATGCTAGAGGAAAGCAAAATAGACCATTAAGTAGTTCTTATTTCCTCCTAAGGTAGCATGAAAAACCTCAAGCTTAAAGCCTTATGACAAAGTAAAAGCTTATTATTACAAGTTATAGTTAAATAATAGTGTCAAATGAAAATAAATTTGATGATTGTTTAGGTCCTAAGACAGCTAGGTAGCTTACTTTTTTTTAAATGTATTTTTCCTTTAACTGTGATTACATATTTCCCTCCTGCAAGTGGATTTTGCTGGAATCTCTGTTATGTGCCAGGCTCTGGCGATAATTTGACAATGAGTAGGTAAGAGTTTACATGCTGGGGGGCAGGGGCCAGGAACATGTGTTACTATAAACATAAACAGGCAAGCAAATTTATGGGAGGTTAATATGATGATAAATGTTACAATGGTAGATGGTATAGTTAGATCTGAGCCATCCGTGACGGAAATCCACAGCTGGGGTCCAGATTGCCCGTGGTCTGTTTTTTTGTTTTGTTTTGTTTTTTTATTAATATAACCAGGACACTTTTTAAGCAATATTGCCAAAGAATGTAGGCCAGCATTACAGCCTTGTGTGTCCGAGGCTAGTGCTTTACCCCTGAGCCACACCCCCAGCTCCGGCAGTGTCATCTGTCCCTTGTGCCTTCTGAAACAGGTTTTGTCACTCAAGTGAAATGGCCGAAGAGCCAGAGAAGGAAGGAGTTAAGAGAAGCCGGGCATCTGGGAAATCGCTTCGCATTCTAGCTTCCTGAAGAAGATGGGGGTTTGTTTACTTCGCGTCTGTCAGCACCTCAGCATCTCTTCTGAGTTAAGCAAAACCAAACCCGCCAGTTAGTAGGGGAAAGGAAATTACTTTTGTCAATCCTTCTTGAATTCAGAGCTGTGTTTTGAATTGCCTTGCCTAGAAAATCATTCATATCATTCCATGAAACTAGCTCGCAACTTAGCTTATTTAAACTTAGCTTGTTTATTTGTCTTTTAAATTGATGTGTAAGACTTTTGTGCTCTGCTTTCTTTGGAACATAAGAATTTGGAGTGTGATCCATGACTCATCAGCTGACGTTGTGGTCCGCTTTTAGAAACAAAGAATGCGATAGTAGATTTCCCTCAAACAGCCCTGATGGAAGTAATACAAGAAAACACACAATTTGAGCTGGGGAGTTAGCTCACTCTTTAAAGTTGAGTTCAAGTTCCTGAAGCCACATAAAAAAAAAAAATGTTTGGGAGCCACGCCTTTAATCCCAGCACTCAGGAGGCAGAGGTAGGAGGATCACCATGAGTTCGAGGCCACCCTGAGACTACACAGTGAATTCCAGGTCAGCATGGGCTAGAGCGAGACCCTACCTTGAAAAACAAACAACAACAAAATGCTTGGTGTGGTGGTGTGCTCCTGTAATCCCCAGTGGGCGATGAACACGGGGGGGGGGGGGGGGGGGGAAGCACCTGAATCTCACTGGCTGACTAATCTAGCCTTCTTGGCAAGCTCCAGACCGAAGAGAGATCCTGTCTTCCCCCACCCCCACCTCCAAAAAAAAAAAAAAAAAAAGTGGATAAGCGAGGCCAGGAAGATAGTTTAGTTGGTAAAATGTTTGCCATGAAAGCATGAGGACCTGAGTTCAAATCCTCAGCACACAAGAGTGCAGCCGTGTGCACTTCTAATCCCAGTACTGGGCAAGCAGAGAGGGGGTGCTAGCCATCTAGTCTAACTGGATTCATGAGCTCTGGGTTCAGTGAGAGGCCGACTGAACAAACAAGATAGAGAGCGATTCCGGAAGACACATGTACTTGCCCCCCCCCAAACTCTCTCCCTCCTTCCCTCTCTCTCTCTCTCTCTCTCTCTCTCACACACACACACACACACTACAAAAGGGGGAGGGTAGATGACGCCTGTGAGGAACAATGGCCAAGGTTGCCCCCCTGGTCTCCAAAGGCATGTATGCCTGCACACTTACACATGCCCCTGCACACACCAAAACACACACAGTCTATGCATGTGCAGGTGTTGGGGTTATAGCTGGGAATGAATTTTAGAAGAGTATTACAATACTGGACATGTCAATGATTTTGAATAAAATAAGTAAAAATTTGTGTGTCTTATAAAAAGATTCTTACTGACTACAATACCCTGTGTTCCTCCAATTTTGGAGTTTGAAGTAACTTTGCAGATTAATATAATTTAGGCTTGCTTGGTTTACTTAATGTTTTGTTTTGTTTTTTGAGGTAGGGTCTCACTCTAGCCCAGGCTGACCTGGAATTCACTATGTCATATCAAGGTGGCCTCCAACTCACGGCGATCCTCCTACCTTTGCCTCCCAAGTGCTGGGATTAAAGGCGTGTGCCACCATGCCTGGCTCAACTTAATTTGTTTTTGAGGCATACAGATGAAGCAATGAAGAAAAAGTGGTTTGGGGTATATTCCATTTTCTGAGTTCTGTGAAATTGTTTTTATTTATTTATTTTAAATATTGTATTTATTTATTTGAGAGATATTTGAGAAAGGAAGACATATATATATAGAGAGAAAATGGGTGTGGCAGGGCCTCCAGCCACTGCAAACAAACTCCACATGCATGCACGCCTTTCTGCATCTGGCTTACATGTGTACTGGGAAATGGAACCTGAGACCTTAGGCTTTGCAAGCAAATGACTTAACTGCTAAGCCATCTCTCCAGCCCTTGTTTTTATTTTTATTTATTTATTTTCTGTTTCGAGGTAGGATCTCACCCTGCTCCAGGCTGACCTGGAATTGACTACGTAGTCTCAGGGTGGCCTCAAACTAACGGCGATCTAGCTACCTCTGCCTCCTGAGTGCTGGGATTAAAGGTGTGTGCCACCATGCCCGGCTTCACCATGAGTTCAAGGACACCCAGAAACTGCAGAACAATTCCAGGTCAGCCTGAGCTAGAGTGAGACCCTACCTCAAAAAAAAAAAAAAAAAAAAATACACTTAGCCAATGGGAAGGTAGATTCCAATGATAAAAGCTACAGTTTTATTCTTACACCAATGACAAGATGATTTCCCAAAAGAAACTCAGTGGGCTAGTTTTGATAAAATACAGGTGGGCGGCTAGGCATGGTAGCCCACCTCTGTAATCCCAGCACTGAGGAGGCAGAAGGAGGATCAATGAGTTCAAGGCTAATCTTAGCTACATGTAGTGAATTTGAACCAAACTGGACTACAGAAAACCCTGACTCAAAAAAATAAAATGGAGGACAGGAGAGATGGCTTAGTGGCTAAGGCATTTGCCTACAGAGCCAAAGGACCCCGGTTCGATTCCTCAGGACCCACGTAAGCCAGATACACAAGGGGGCGCATGCATCTGGAGTTCGTTTGCCAGTGGCTGGAGGCCCTGGCACACGCATTCACTCTCTCCTTCTCTCTGCCTCTTTGTATCTGTCTCAAATTAATAAATAAAAATAAACTAAAAAAAAAACTAAAAAGAATTTTTTTTCCAAATGCAGTTGCCCAGTCTTATAGAAACCATCCTTTTAGTTGCACCACCTGAAAGGGAAAACCTGGGCGCTTGGCAGTCCCCTCTCTCAGCACTGGGGAAGCTCGCCTTCTCTGTGCTCCGCTTCAGCTTCCGCGTTCGTTTTGGTTAGTGGTCTTACCAGCTGTTGTGGTGACATGCTTGGGAGGGTGAGTAGAGGGTGGGGGGTGAAACTGATTATTAGTTGCTAAGGCTGATGCCTGTAAAACTGTGCAATTTTTGACTTTTATAATGGGCTGTCAGCAAGGGCTCTGATTTTAGTTCCATCAAGCCCGTCTTGTAACACTTCAGTGAGAAGTGAACTTCTTGTTACCGTGTATTATTTATATGATGTTTCCTGAAAAGACTGTTTCTCCTACTAATTCAGTAGAAAACTGCAGTATTTTTAGGAGCAAGCATTAGAAGAGGTTCCAACACAGCCCACTAACATCTTAGCTGGGAGGTTATTTTCATAGACTCTTTGAGGGTGGGCCTATCTTCCCTCCTTTCCCTTTCTCTCCCGCCTTCCCTCCCTCCTCTGTAGTTAGTTTATGCGATAATATAACTTTTTACTTTTAAAAAATATTTTATTTATTTATTTGAGAGATAGAGAAACAGAGGAGAGAGAGACAGAGAGAGAGAGAGAGAGAGAATGTGTGCAGCCAGGGCCTCCAGCCACTGCAAACAAACTCCAGATGCATGTGCCACCTCATACATCTGGCTTTACGTGGGTACTGGGGAATCAAACCTGAGTCCTTAGGCTTAGCAGGCAAGCACCTTAACTGCTAAGCCATCTCCCCAGCCTCAACTTTTTATTATAAAAATAATATAGGGCTGGAGAGGTGGGCCCAGTGGTTAAAGGTACTTATTTGCAAAGCCTGCCAGCCTGGGTTCAATTCCCCAGTTCCTACATAAATACATACATAATACATAAATACATACATAAATGTGCACAAAGTGGCACATATGATTGAAGTTATTTTGTAGTAGCAAGAGGCCGTGGCATGCCCTTCTCTCTCTCTCTCTCTCTCTCTCTCTCTCTCTCTCTGTGCTGCAAAGAAGTAAATAAAATATTTTTAAAACTAATCTAATAATGGACCACTAGATAATAGATATTTGTAGATGATTTTTCATTGGAAACTCAATGTAATTGTTTTGTTGTAATGCAGATGTAGACAAGTAATGAAAAGAAAATGAGTATCAAGTCCACAGGGCCCATAGTGTGTCCTTGTTCCCACTCTTAATTATTGGACAGTTTTATCTACAGTGAAATTTATGAACTGTAAAATTTACAGTTCTCTTTATTGTGTCACAGAACTTCCACTAATCCCTCCTTGACCTCCTTTTTGCTTTACTCTGCATCAGGGAAGATGCCTTGGCTCTTCAAGTTTTTACTCACTTAACCTTTGTTTGTACTCTTAGGGGTCAAACTATTACCCAGAACATAGAATAAAAGATAGATACTTGGGCTGGAGAGACGGTCTACCAGTTAAGGTACTTGCCTGCAAAGTCTAATAACCTGAGTTGAATTCCCCAGAACCCAGGTAGAGCCAGATGCACAAAGTGGTGCATGCTTCTGGAGTTTGTTTGCAGTGGCTGGAGCCCTGGTATGCTCATTCTTTTTTCTCTGTCTCTTTCCCACCCCCAACCTTGCAAATAAATTAATTTAAAATATTTCTTAAAAAAAAAAAGATACCCAGGGGCTGGAGAGATGGCTTAGCCGTTAAGGCATTTGGCTGCAAAGCCAAAGGACCTCGGTTCAATTCCTCAGGATCCACGTAAGCCAGATGCGCAACGTGGCACTTGCATCTGGAGTTCCTTTGCAGTGGCTGGAAGCCATGGTGCACATATTCTGTCTCTCTCTCTCCCTCTCTCAAATAAATAAATAAAAATAAAAATATTTTTTTTTAAAAAAGACAGATACCCAAGATGAGGAAACATTTGCTGAGAATGTTCTGTTCTTCTCATTCATGGGGAGCATTTGCGCTGAGGGCTGCCGACACTGTCTGTCAGCTCTCCTGACCTGAGACTGTATTGTACATAGCAATAGCATGTGGCAGGCGTGTTCTACGTTTTGTTCACACAAACACATTTTTTTTTTTGCATGTTGCCCTCACAAACATATATTTTGAATTAATGGAAACATTTCAGGAAAATAAGTTGACTGTGGAGGGATCCTAATTGGATGTGTACTTTTGAGTGGAGGGATGTATAACCAGCCATTTTGTTCACTGAATCGAGTTTATCATTGTGAGGCGTAATGCTGTCCGGCTAGTCAGGAGGCATGTCTTTAAACTCTGTTCTATTACTGTTGCCACTTGCAGAAGAAACTAAGAACCATCTGCAGCAGGACCAGCCGCCTCTTGGCATGTTATAGACAGGTGACTGTGTCAAAGGAGACCTGGCGTGCTTACAGCCTGGTATTCACTATTTCTTTGTCATCAGGTAGATGGCACCACATTAATTTCAACAGTCACCCGCTGAGTTCTGTAATGGCTTTGATTATGTAAGCTATCCTACTGAAAATGGTCATAATATATCTAGCAATGATTCCCTCTTCTTTCGTAAAAAAAAAATTACTTACTTATTTGAGTGGGATGTGTGTGGTGCTTGGGAGCTTAGGGCCTCTTGCTGCAGCATATGAGTACCAGAGGCCTGTGCTGCTTCTGTGCCCAGCTTACATAGGTGGCATGGGAAGTGAACCCAGGCTGGCAGGCTTTTCAAGCAAGCACCTTTAGCCAATGAACCATCTTCCCAGCCTCTGATTCCCTCTTATTTCTAAGACAGTCTGCCGCTTTACAAGCTATTTCAGAATATACAGTTGTTTCAAGATCATTTTTTTTCTTAAGTTTTAAGAATGGCTTTTGGTGCTAGTCTTATTTCCCCAGAACTTAAAGACATTAATTTCAACAATACCTGTTGAAAAGATATTAAATTTTTTTCAATATAAGAACCAGGAATTAGGGCTGGAGGGATGCCTTAGCAGTTAAGGCGTTTGCCTGCAAAGCCAAAGGACCCAGGTTCCATTCCCCAGGGCCCACATAAGCCAAATGCACAAGGGGGCGCACGCGTCTGGAGTTCATTTGCAGTGGCTGGAGGCTCTGGCGCACCCATTCTCTCTCTCACTGTCTCTGACTCTTTCTTTCTCAAATAAATAAATAAAAATAAAGTTTAACAAAAAAGAAAAGAAACAGGAATTAAAATTTCAAGAGAGCCTGATAGTGTTCTGCTCAACAGATGTCATTCAATTCATTTTACAGGCCTGAATTATGGATTAAGTAAGCTATAAATTGTTAATGTTTTGAGTAGGAAAAGAATGGAAAGAAGTTATTTTGACACGTTTCCTAAGTAACAGTGCTAATATTTGACAGCATAATTTTTTCATGAAGTGGTAAAATCATAGTTTTAGTCACACGACTTTTAGAAAGAAACAGGCTTACGTAAAAGCGATCTCTAAGAGCTTACAGGGCTGCGAGATGGCTGAAGCAGTAAAGTGGTTGCTGCCCAAACATGAGTACTTGAAACTGGATCCCCAGCACCCACAGAAAATGCTAGCTTCCTGCCTAGCTTGTCTAGCAGTCAGCGAGCTCTAGGCTCAGTGAGAGACCCCGTCTGAAAGAATAAGGGGGCTAGTGATGAGGAAGACGCCTTACATGGACCTCTGGCCTCCACACTCAAGTACGTGCACATGTGCACATGCGTGTACACACACACACATGCACTGCAACACATTCACATGCAGGAATTAACATCATAGTTGCTTAATATTGCTCTACGTTTTATATAATGCTCCCTTTTTCTTCTGTCATGTAATTTTATAGATAGATTTCAACTTAAGTGGTCCAAGTGCTAATAGAACACAATACTAAAATTTTTTAGATATCAAATTTAAGCTGGGTATGGTGGCGCATGCCTTTAATCCCAGCACTTGAGAGGCAGAGGTAAGAGGGATCGCCATGAGTTCGAGGCCACCCTGAGACTGCATAATGAATTCCAGGTCAGCCTGGGCTAGAGTGAGACCCTACCCCCCCCCCAAAAAAAAAACAAAACAAAAAAAAATCAAATTTAAAAGACAGCACTAAATGTTAGCAGGGGGTCTGGAGAGATGGCTCAGCAGTTAAGGTGCTTGCATGCCAAACCTAACAACCTAGGTTGAATTCCCTAGTACCCACATAAAGCCAGATGCACAGTGACACATGCATCTGGAGGGTTTTGTTTTGTTTTGTTTTGTTTTGTTCGCAGTGGCTGGAGACCCAGGCACACCTATTCTCTGTCTGTCTCTCAAATATCTTTCTCTGCTTGCAAATAAATATAGTTTTTTTGTTGTATTTTTCAACATAGGGTTTCACTCTAGCCCAGGCTCACCTGGAATTCACTATGGAGTCTCATGGTGGCCTCGAAATCACAGTGATCCTCCTACCTCTGCCTCCCAAGTGCTGGGATCAAAGGCGTGCACCACTATGGCCCGGCTACAAATAAATATATATATTTTTAAAATGTTAGCAGGAATATGAAGCAACCAGAATTTTCAGGGAATATAAAATTATACAATGGCTTTGGGATCGCTCTGACAGTTAATTTAGCCTGTACCCTGTGACTCAGTCCTTCCACTTTTAGGTACTTACCCCAGAGAAAGGAAAACATAGCTTAATAGAAACTCTTGTTCATGATCATCAAAAACTGGAAGCAGTCCCATTGTCCGTGAGTAAGGAATATTGTATAAGGTACTCCTGAGAAATTGAAAGAAACAGACTAAAGTGGTATGCCACAAAGCAGGTGAGTCTCAAAGTCCTGCTGAGGGAAGAAGCCTTACCTAGAATTATACACACTTACTTCCATCTAGACCACTCCTCAGAATGGGCGAAACTCAGGATGCAAAGATATTAGAGGAACAGTTCCCTCCAGAGTGGAGGGTAGACAGTCCGTGGAAGGCAATAGCAGAGAATTCTTTTTGTTTTTAATCTTATCTATATCTTAGTAAATGTTACACAACTATATGCATTTTTCAAAAGTCCAATGAGTGTACACTTGAGATTTGTGTATTTAAATTTCACCTCCAAAATGTGAACAAATATGGAACCTCAGTTAATGACACGCCTGTTGTGATTGTATAAGGTGTGCTGACTTGCACAGTTCACGTTGACGTGCATGAAAGGATAGAAGGAAGAGTGGATGGCGCTGTGCTGAATCTGAGATGCCCGTGGTCTTACCAGCCACGTCTGTTTATTCATGAACGATGTATTATTTTACACATCGGGCCTCTCTCTGCTTAAGTGGTGTTTATTCTGATATCATATATGAACTTATGCCTGTCTGAGAATTTATCCCTATTGCTAATTACTCCACGACCACCTTATTTGAGAAGTTTTGGCCTAAAGCCGTTGTCATTCTAGCTTATCAGTGCAGTCTTCTTTCTCAGGGCCTGTCCTAGCTTTCCTGGGCAGTGTCTTCCGATCACGTGTGATCAATCTTGTGGCTTCCCTGGGCTTGTCTCACTTGTTCCTTATGCGATGCCACTTTTGGGTTTTCTTTAATGATAGGGAAGAGGGAGAGACAAATAAAATTTTCCCAGTTTCAGGACCCACTGAATGTGGACTTTGGAATTGTGTGGACCGGGGTTTGAATCTCATCTCTGTCACTTACAGCCAACCTCGTCTTCATACTCACTCAGCCTCATTTTTCTTACCTGTAAATCCCTGCTGGTATTTTATTGGGTTTGTTGAAATGATTAAATGAAGCAATCCTTATGAGCCAGTTAGAATGGTGCCTAGACTGTGAAGGAATAGTTAGAGCTGCAGGTGTCCGTATGTGTATGCGAGGCGGCAGCAAAGCCGTAAACTTACACAAAGTGCTTAGTGTAGTGATACCCTGAAGGACACCTGAGAACTGTGCCCTCCTCTCTGGGGACTTCAATCAGTTGGCTGCTATAGAAAAAAAAAAAAAAAAAAAGCACAGGCGTGGTGCTACCTTTGGTTTTTGTGCTAAGTGTTACCTTCATCCAGCCCCGATTTCCTTTTCCCAAGCCTGCTCGTTCTCTACTTGGTGCTTGTAGGAAAAGTGACCCGGTGCCTGTTTTGGAAACAGCCATTAGCTGTCTACTGAAGCTCACGTGTCTGGGGCTGCAGTGATTGGCTTTAGGTGGATGCGGGACCCAAGCTGAACCACTGAGGTCGGAGGATGAGATTCGGGTATTTCTTGGCGGTTTTGTAGAAGGCTGTGACTGCACTTTTAACACTGCTGGGGACAGCTGCCACACACCACCTGACTGCACCAAGACCCGAGAGCGAGGCTAGGAGAGAGTGCACGGTCAGCCACACCTAGCTGATTGTTCACTTCACACGGTCTCAGTCTGGTTTCCTGTCACATGACACTGAAAGAATCCGACACGTAGTTGCTCACCACCCAGTGTGGCGTCTATTAGTAGCATTGCTTAAGAGTTTTATTACTAATTTTACAGTAATGTTTCTATATCCCATTATCTACATATCTTTATACATCCCATACATATCAGTTGTTTACACGGTTAATGTTGTCATTAGATTTTGTTTGTATGTTTGTTTGTTTTGGTTTTTTGAGGTTTCAGGCTGACCTGGAACCTGGAACTCACAGTAATTCTCCTACCTCTGCCTCCCATGTGCTGGGACTAAAGGTGTGCGCCATCATGCCTGGTGATTTTGTTTTTTGAAGAAAGGGGCTATTGTGCTGTCTAGTACAGTAAGCATAGCCCTGTATGGTTATCAAGCATTTGAAATGTGTCTGGTCCCAAATCAGATGTGATATAAGCATAAAATAAATATTGGATTTCAGAGTCCTAGTATGAAGAAAGAGTTAAAATAGCTTTTTTTCCTCTTGTTGATTACATGGGAAAATGATTTTTGGTATACTGGATTAAAACACTTGTTATATATTATTAAAACATATCAGGCTGGAGAGAAGGCTCAGAGGTTAAAGACACTTGTTTGCAAAGCCTGATCACCCAGGTTTGATTCTCAGTACCCTTGTCTGTCTGTCTGTGTCCCTCTCTGCTTTCAAATAAGTACATTAAAATATTACGAAAAAACTGATATTTATTTCTTTTATCTTAATGTGACTTCTAGAGAATTTAAATTACCTGTGCCTCACATCATCTTCCTGTTGTGTCACTGGCTAATTAAAGGCTTTGTTCCAGACTGATCTCTGTAAGGGTAGGTCTGTTTACTTACTAACCAAACAACCACGTCTCCTAGCTTGGTGCTTGGCGTGCAGCAGAGAATCAACAAGTATTTGTTGGATGAGTTGTGAATTTTCTAGTGCTTGATTTCTGTGCCTGTTAGTGTACATGCCTTGTGCAGACTTCTTAATTGATAGGGAAACAACAGAAAGTGGTTTTAAAAAGCATAAGTCTAGCCAGGCGTGGTGGTGCATGCCTTTAATCCCAGCACTCAGGAGGCAGAAGTAGGAGGATTGCCGAGAGTTCGAGGCCACCCTGAGACTCCATAGTGAATTCCTGGTCAGCCTGGGCTAGAGTGAGACCCTACCTCGAAAAACAAACAAACAAAAAATAAAGCCGCATACATCTTCATCTTGACTATTTTTGTGGAAATGTAAGCAAAATATTATCAGAGTTTCTGTAGCACTTTGTATGATACCTGCTCCCATTGTTAACCAGCAGCCCCAAGTTTAAATATTTAGATAGATATTTCGTAAGAATAAAATTCAAAATATAAAATTTTAGTCTGACAGAAGTGGTTAAATATTTACTTTTCCCCCTCGATTCTTTTGAAATTCTTCCATTCCATTAAAATAGTTCATTGGAAAGAAAGCAAAAAGTTGCTAAAAATGAATACTGTTTTTGTTATCATCATCATTATCACTGTGGGGGGGGGGGGAGCGGGCATGCCACTGCATGTGGAGGTCAGAGGACAACCTTAGAGTGTTAATCTTCTCCTACCATTGTATACAGGATCCGTCTTGTTTTTGCTACTGTGAATGCCAGTCTGGCCGGCCGGCCGCCTCCACCTCCCATTGCCATAAGCACATTGGGAGTACAGGTGCACGTGACCCTTTGTGTCCTGCTTTCGCGGGTGCTGGGGATTTGGACACCCATCAGTAGGCTTGTGGAACAAGCCCTTTAACCACCGAGCCAACTTCCCTGCCCATTTGTTTATACTAGAGAGCTTTATTTATTTTATTTTATTTTTTTGAGAGATGGTCCCACTTTAGTCCAGGCTGGCCTTGAACTCAAGATGACCCTTCTGCCACAGTGAGGGCAGAGACTACAGGGGTGAGCCCCCATGCCTGGCCTTTACCTTTCATTTTTATTGTCTCTTCAATCTCTCTACCTTTTCTTTTTCTTTCTTTCTCTCTTTTTTTCTTTTTTAGGCAAGCCCAACAGATTGGCCTTTTTTTTTTTAATGAAAGAGAGGGAGGGAGGGAAGGAGAGAGGAAGGAAAGGGGGAGGGGTAATTGACACACCACGGCCTCCAGCCACTGTAATTAAACTCCAGACACATGTGCTACCTTGCATGCTTGCATCACCTTGCACATCTGGTTTACATGGGATCTGGAGAGTTGAACATGGCTTTGCAGGCCAGTGCCATTAACCGCTGAGCCATCTCTCCAACCCTCCCTATTTTTAAAATATTTTATTTTTATTTATTTATTCATTTGACAGAGAAAGAGGGGGAGAGAGAATGGGCGCGCCAGGGCCTCCAGCCACTGCAGACGAACTCCAGACGCGTGTGCCCCCTTGTGCATCTGGCTTATGTGAGTCCTGGGGAATCAAACCTGGGTCCTTAGGCTTTGCAGGCAGACTTCTTTACCGCTAAGCCATCCCTCCAGATCTAGCCCTCCCTTGTTTGAGACAAGGTCTAATGTAGCCCAGGCTTTTAATGAATGGGCCACCATACTCAGTTTTGTGAGGAAGGAACCCAGGGCTTTGTTCATTTTATGCATTATTTTCTTACTGCTGGGACACAAAGGAAATACAGGGTTTATTTCAGTTTCCAGTTTCCAGGAGAGGTCTCATCATGACAGGCAAAGTAGGGCAGGAAAAGGAAGATAGCTCACATCGTCACATCAGTGGGCAGAAGGGAACCAGGGCAAACAGGGCTATGCCGTAGCACTTCAAGCCCCCCTCTCCCCAGTGACCCGCTCCCTCCTCCAACCAGGCTTTACTTCCTAAAGGTTCTATATTCTTCCCAGACAACACCACCAACTAGGGATTAAGTATTCACATATGTGAGTCTATGGGGGACATTTGCATTCAAGCCACCATATATACATGCTAGGAAAGCACTCTGCCAACTAAGCTGCATTTTGCTCCATCTTCATTCTGTCATAGTGAATGCTCTATAGATGCTGATTGCCAGTTGGTTAGGACATAATTATACTGTCTGTAGCATAAGTGAACTTCCCTTGTTAAAACTACAAGTTCACGTTGCATTTAGTATGCATGCCAGTTGAAGTGGAGGCAGTCAGACCCACAATTACTTGCATAACCCAGAGCCCTGGGCAAGACCAGACCGGATGAGAGATTCCCTATCTTGAGAGATTCTCTTCCAAGGTAGGTGGCCCTGCATAGTGATGGTGTTCATCAAGGAAACACAAAGGTTCCTTTCGGTATCTTGTGTGCCTGGCCTAGGAAGAGGAGCGCTCTAAACCTGATTACTTTACAGACCCTTTTATACGTAAAGGAGGCATTCTGAGCCTGATTAAAAAACGTGTGCCCCCTTGCTTGTAAAGCCTGACAGCCCGGGATCAATGCCCCAGTACCCAAGTACTGAGTGGTGCATGTGTCTGGGGTGTGTTTGCAGTGGCAGGAGGCCCTGGTGCACCCATAGTCACTCCCCCTGTTTGTGACTCTCTTGTCTTTCTCTCAAATAAATAAAAATAAAATATTTTCAAAAAAGAATTTATAAAGAAATGTGTTGTTCCCCATGCACATGTAAGTGAGTGTTTTTCAGGAAGCTTTTGGGGAAATTGATAGCTCAAACTCTGAGCGGCTGCTCATAGTTTTGTGTTCATTCAAGTTGATTTTGGGATTTGAATACAGAAGCACAGTTACTTGATTTTTGTGAATGTAAAAGGAATATTAATTTTAAAGGCTCCATTTTATCACAGTAAAAAATCAGAAAATGAAAATAGAAGACTGTGGGAAATTTCTGTGAAATTAAAAATGAGTTCTACCTACCAGTTTGGCTCTTATATAAATAGCAATGTGTGTTTTCTTCTGGAAACTAGTATTTCTGATGCTAAGAATAGAATATATCTAACATCTATCAACTGTAGATCTATCATCCGTCTATTTATGTGAACCTGTGTCTACATATGTATACAAGGGCTGTTTGTGAATATATATACTTACACATATGTATGTATGTTTGTATATGTGTATGTATATCTTGGCTTGTGCAACCGCGACATAGTTACCATCTTTTATGTACAATATAGTCTTAAAAATTATTGCTCAGTGATCAGACTACTTGATTTGAATCATGTTTCCTTCAGCTTTTGGAACTTGGGCAAGTTACTTAGTGCTTCTTCCAGGTTCTTCACCTAAAAAACAAGGAAGAAGGTGACATTGATACCCAGCTTGGGTTCATCAGGAGGACTAAATCTGTTAATTTTCCATCTCGTTATTACCAGGTCTGATGCACTGTGAATTGACATTAACTGTCACAGTTATATCCCCAAGTCTGCTCCTGTGAGAAGTTGAAATTGGGTTGCCCCTGTGCACATCAGTCTGTGACTTGATGACATAAATCTTAGACCCTTCTGTTTAACGACAAAAATCCTGATGTTCTGTTCTCATCCCATATTCACTGTTCTCCTCAACCTTTTATTTGGTCACACTGGCTTCCTTTACGGAATTGGGCATTGGTATTTCCTACCTTTATCTGTGGGCTGTCCCCCAGCCCCCAGATGACATGCCAGCATGTCTGAGCTGAAAGAAGTCGTACAGACTGCATGCCAGTACCTTGGGTTTTCAAAGTGAAGGTCAGGGCCTCGGGGGGCCTACCATTCCTCCTGAGATGGACGTTTGGTGTAAATACTGAAAGAAGGACATCTTACTTCTCAACAAACTATAGTTCACGCTGAAATATTAAATGCACTATTTTGACTTTTCTGGAGCGAGCAGGCATTTTTTGGTGTGGGTGTGCATGTGTTTGCATGTGCGAGCGCAGGTGCACGTGCATGCCACCGCGTGTGTGGAAGTCGGGGACGGCTTTGGACGTAGTCCTTGCTTTGCCTTGTTGAGGCCTGGGTCTCCTGTCATGCACTGTTGCATGCGCCGGGCTCGCTGGCCCATGCCTTCCAGGAGCTTCTCCCATCTCCACCTCCTTTTTCACCCTGGGTGCCACACTGGGTTAGACACTTGCACTGGACAGCACAAGCAGCCGGCTTTCCACGCGCTCTGGCCTTCCAGACTTTGGCACTCACATGTGTGCACCAAGTGTTTAATCCTCCGAACCATCTCCCCAGCCACAAGGAAATGTTGGTGTTCATGTTAAGTTTTTGGTTTACGGGGAATGCAGGCGTACTTTGATGGGAAATGTTACTGAAAGTTCTTCTTTCATCTGACTGCTGGTTCGTGTACACTTATAATTTCTCTCAAACTCCCCCCCCCCAGCCTAAAGTACTGCTCCAGTCCCTTCCTCAGCAACCGTTCCTGGCGTGAGTTTACTTCAAGATCTCATGCCCGCTTATAATGTCTCATTCCTTAAAATTACTTTACTGACTTTTTTTTTTTTTTTTAGGTAGGGTCTCACCCTAGCCCAGGCTGACCTGGAACTCAATTCTGTAGTCCCAGGCTGGCCTCAAACTCACAGTGATCTTCCTACCTCTGCCTCCCAAGTGCTGAGATTAAAGGCCTCCTGAGTGCTGGGATTAAAGGCGTGCGCCCACATCTGGAGTTCGTTTACAGAGGCTGGAAGCTCTGGCGCACCCATTCTCTCTCTCTCTCTCTCTGCCTCCTTCTCTCCTTTGCTCTCAAATAAATAAATAAACAAAAATATTTTAAAGGCGTGCGCCACCACGCCCACCTCTAACATCAGTTTTATACCTTTTTTCATTTCTCCTTTAACACTGAAATTTGGTATTATTAGCTTGAGGCAATTTTGAATTATATAGTAGTAACACTGACTCATCTTGCCCTTCTCAATTATTAAACACACACCATACCTCATATTTTCTGGTTACATTAAAATAGCCACTAACATTTCATCTACTTTGAATATTATATTTATCCATAATATAATTGCAGTAGGTCTGATTGACTGTAAGTTACATCCATACATACATAACAATACTTTTCACATACATTTTTGTGTTGTTTCAACAACTACAAAGTATTACTAGGGAGCTACAGTCAGCATACAGAAGAGAAAAGCCCATGATATTAGCTGTTTGTACTATATCTTAGTAAGCATATGTTTCATAGCAAGAAATGTAAATAGAAGGTAATTGTGTTTTTTTTTATGTTTATTTTTTTGAGACAGAGCCTTGCTATATTGATCTGACTGTCCTGGAACTCATGATGTAGACCAGGCTGTCCTTGGACTTGAAGCCATCTTCCTACTTCTGCCCTGAGAGTGCTAGGATTACAAATGTGTGCCTCTGCAGAAGTAATTTTTTATGTGATTCTATTGTTTGTTTGTTTGTTTTTTCAAAAGATCACTGTTTTTTTTCCTAAGGAAAGACCTTGAAAAAAAAATAAGATGTATTTTACAAGTTCCCTTTACCAGATTTCCTGTTGGTAGAAAGCCTAGTTAGGTCTTAACTATTAAGAAGCATTTCTCCTCAGATGATGAATTTTGCATATTTAGTACAGGGAGAATGATAGAGGACTGCAGTGTTTCTAGAAGCTTACATCAGATATCCAATTTATACTTTATGCTAACCTACAGGGTCCCCCGCCCATAAGATACTAAGTTTTGTGTGTGTGTGTGTGTGTGTGTGTGCAAAAGAATTTGTTTTTGCATTTTTTGTTTGTTTGTTTGTTTGTTTGTTTTTGAGGTAGGGTCTCACTCTGGTCCAGGTTGACCTGGAATTAACTATGTAGTCTCAGGGTGGCCTTGAACTCATGGCGATCCTCCTACCTCTGCCTCCCAAGTGCTGGGATTAAAGGTGTGTGCCACCACGCCCAGGTCTTTTTGTTTGTTTTGAGAAAGTCTCTCTGTAGCCTAGTCTGGCCTTCTGCCTTAATCTCCCAAATGCTGCTGGGATTCTAGACATGTGACACCATGCCTGGTTTAGCAATATATTCTTTAATCTTATACTATTAGAAGTAAAACCACTGAAATATGTAGTGATTGTTACCACGTTTTTTTTTTTTGTTGTTGTTGTTGTTGTTGTTGTTTGGTTGGTTGGTTTGGTTTGGTTTGGTTTTTCGAGGTAGGGTTTCACTCGAGCCCAGTCTGACCTGGAATTCACTATGTAGTCTCAGGGTGGCATTGAACTCATCATGATCCTCCTACCTCTGCCTCCTGAGTGCTGGGATTAAAGGCGTGCACCACCACACCCGGCTGTGTTACTACTTTTAAAAATCCTTCTCATAAAATTTTATTTGTAGACCGAGACCCCCTCAGTGGTACAACAAATCCCAGTACCTTCAAGAACTGTCTTTGAGAAGCCTAAGGAGAATCTGCTTAAGGAGGCATGTTTTGCCAGGTGTTGTGATATACACCTAAGGCAGAAAGATCATAAATTCCCCTCTAATCCCAGCATTTGGGAGGCTAAGGCAGAAAGCTTTCAAGTTCCAGTGCAGGTCTCCAGCCCCCCTCTCACCTCCCCCGCAAAGGATATCCTACTTCTATCTGAAAATATTCCAGAAGCAAGCTTATTTTACAGTAAGATTTGCAGATACTTTAATCCTTATAAATAGATAGTGTCAATCTCAAGTTAAAGATAAATTGAGGCAATGAGTAGGAATGATAAGAATAGCAGACATCATCAGAGTTATATGTCTGTGATCCAGAGTGAAAGCTTTGCCAAAGGAGAAACAAAACAAGACACAGAATCCTCTGAGCCCTTCCTCCTGGTCTGTTCGACACACATTTCCTATGATACATTAACTAGTTGCCATTTTGGTCTATGTGTGACCCACTTATGCAAATGGATACTGATATTACTTAACAGACCTTACCACTGTTGAGTGAACAGATCTACTTGAAGTTTTAACATGTTTGCTTGTTTGTTTATTTATTTATTTATTTGCAAGCAGAGACAGGATATGAGGGGGGGTATGGGTGCGCCAGGGCATCCTGCCACCGCAAATTCGAAGTTCTAAATTGTTAAAGCTAGGCTATGACTGAGATGACTATTAGAATTGTGGCACTCTTGAACCTAGCCAAAGGTCCTGACCAATCTTACCATGTTTTGCTTCTTTCTTGAAAGAACTCCTCTGAGCCCTGAAATTCGGTTGTACTGCCTGGAGAAGACCCTGAGTCCCCCAGGCCCTCGTGTCCAGCTCCTCACACTTGGTCATTTCGGACCCTAAGTATTGGTTCTTATTAGCTTTCTAATGAGTTTGGTATTTGAATAATCTAGCCAACAGCAGATTAGTAGCAACAAACTATAATTGAACAAATATCAAGGAAGGTAGCAGAGAAACAAAAACGTAGACAAAACTGTTCCTTTTTGTGGAGAACTGATAAATATCATTAGGCAAAAATAAATAAATAAATAAATATCATTAGGCATTAGAGAAATTTTTGTGATTGGTATTTTCTGCTTGTGATAGGGAAGTGCATAATCTAAAAGCAGCCTAGAGACAGGAGGGGGAGGGTTACAGGGCAGGATGGGTGTGTGCTGACAAGGAGGAAAAGTGAGGCAGAGGAGTAAGCAGGAGAGATCGAGAGAGAAAGGAGGGGAGACAGCAAGAAGGTCCCACCGCGTGCGAGACAGGCACAGAGAGCAGCGTGCTGAGACAGGAAGCTGTAAGCAGTCTGGCCGGCGGAAGAACTCTCAGAGGGGAAGATGAACGTTGCTGGCGCATGAAGTGTAGTCAGCTCAGGAAATGAAATGAACAGAGCCGGTTTGGAAGGCTGACATTCCTGGTTGAAGAATTGAGCTTTAATTTGTAGAAACAATCAGAGGTTACAGAGGAGTCTCTCTTCAGTAGAGAAAACCTATCAATGGGTTTTAGATTCTGTGTTTTTGTTTTGTTTTGTTTTGTTTTTTGAGATAGGGTCTCACTCTAGCCCAGGCTGACCTGGAATTCAGTATGGAGTCTCAGGGTGGCCTTGAACTCACAGCGATCCTCCTACCTCTGCCTCCCGAGTGCTGGGATTAAAGGCGTGCGCCACCACGCCTGGCAGATACTATGTTTTGAGGGGTGAATAAGAGGGAGAAAAGACTAGAAAAGCTTTTTTTTTTTAAATGTGTATTTATTTATTTTATTGAGCGAGAAAGAGGGAGAAAGAAAAGGGAGAGAATGGGTGCGAGGGCCTCAAGCCACTGCAAATGAACTCTAGACATGTGTGCCACCCTGTGCATCTGGTTCACATGGATACTGGGGAATCGACCCTACCTGGGTCTTTAGGCTGAGAAGCCTTAACTGATAAGCCATCTCTCCGTCCCTAGGAAAGTTTTTTTTTGTTGTTGTTTTTTGTTTTTTTTTGTTTTTTTGGTTTTTCAAGGTAGGTTCTCACTCTAGCCCAGGCTGGCCTGGAATTCACTACGGAGTCTCAGGGTGGCCTCAAACTCACAGCAATCCTCCTACCTCTATGTCCCAAGTGCTGGGATTAAAGGCGTGCGCCACCACCCCTGGCTTCTAGAAAAGCTTTTAAGTGACTGCTGAACAAGTACAAACTATAACAGGCCAGACTCAGCTGAGAGTACTGAAGGGAATGGGGAGGTTGGGGGAAAGGAGGCCTAAATAACACAGAGAGAGTCAAAGGGAGAAACAGGCTTTTCTGCTTCTAGTTAAGGAATACTAGTGCTAGGAGTGTAGAAATGCCATAAGAGTGTCATTTAGAGATCCTTTATGTCCTCAGTTCTGCTGTGGTGGATTCAGTCAGCCTCAGACCAAAAATGCCTGGGAAAAATTCATGAAAATTCCAAAAGCACTTGAGTCTGTTACACACTTAAGTATTGCTGAGACCATGCAAACGCAATGCTGTGAGGCTTTGAACTAGATATGGTAAATAATTTAGTGGCGTCTATCCAGGCGGATGTGTGTATATTCTCTACAAGTGTTGTACCATTTTATGTAAAGGATTTGAGCATCTATAAATGTTGTTGCTGATAATATGCTGTAAGCTGGACGTTCAAATACCATTGTTCTGTAGATACCGAGGGACTATGTAAAGACCCCCCCCCATTTTTTTTTTAACAGAAATAAGCATCAAATAATACTTTAGTTGCTGGGAGAAAAGTAAGGTGGAACTGTTTTCATACTGCATGCCAATCAAAGTAGACATAACCAAAATTATTTAAGCTGTAAAAATGAGGGAAATAGGTATAAATCTTTATCCCTGTTGCTATAAAGAAAACAATGAAAGTAATGGAAGAACTTTCAGAAAAGGAACATGAATGTATTCTATTACATGAAAATTGACAACTTCTTTATGCCAGTAGACAAAAGTCAAGAGGAGGTTTTGGAAAAAGTAATCCTAATGTAACAGAGGGTTGTTACTATAAATATTGAGCTCATATTAACTGATAGAAAAACACTACAGAGAAAAATGGCAGCAAATGGCATTTCATAAAAGAAATAAAAGTGACAATCAAATTTAAAATCAAAAATTCAAATTCAGGGCTGGAGAGATGGCTTAGCGGTTAAGGCGCTTGCCTGCAAAGCCAAAGGATCCCGGTTTGATTCTCCAGGACCCACTTACACCAGATACACAAGGGGACTCATACATCTGGAGTTTGTTTGCAGTGGCTGGAGTCCCTAGAATGCCCATGGTGTCTCTCTCACTCTCTACCTCTTTCTCTGTCAAATAAATAAATAAAAATTATATATTTTAGAAATTTTAAAAATTCAAAGAAAATATTGCCTTTCAGTATATAAATATTAACGTTACCAGGATTGAAAACCTTTTGGAAGAAGCTAACACACGTGGCTCATGAGAATCAAAACCTTGTTCACTATTCTGGAGGGCAGTGTTTTTTTAAGATAGGGTCTCGCTCTGTAGCCCCGACTGACTTGGAATTCACTATGTAGTCTCAGGGTGGCCTGGAACTCACAGCGATTCAAGTGCTGGAATTAAAGGCGTGCACCACCATGTCTGGCTAAGAACATAATCTGGCCTATTGAAGTAAAGGTAGCAAGTAAGGGAAATATATATGTTTCTCCCTGAATCTACAGTTAGTTGTACTTTATTTTTGATGCATGGAGGGCAGTTTTGTAACGTAAAGTCATAAGACTTCCATTTCACTCTGGCCCAGTAATTTGACTTTTTGGACGGTTACTTATAAGAACAGAACAGTGACCTAAGAAAGCAAGCATAGTTTCAAGAGCAGGAAGCAAGTGATAGTTTCAAAAGCGAGAGGGGCGGGAGACACACGGGGGGGGCATTTGACAGCGAGGAGCGGCCATCACACACAGCAGGTTCATGACCGTCATCCCGCCAATCTTAGTGGCTAATGGCAATGGAAGTCCTTTGGCGGGAGCTGGAGACTACAAACATGGCCTGGTAATCCATTCCAAATAGTGGGGTGGGAATGAAGATTGAGGAAAGGATAGTCATTATTTTAGCTACCTGGGTCTGTGGTGTGTATGTAGTGTGCGCGCATGTTTGTATGTGTGCGCAAATGTGCATATGTGTGTGTGCGTGTGGAGGCCAGAGGTGGATGTCACCTGTCTTCCTTGCTTGCTCTTCACTTTATTTACTGAGGGAAGGGGTCTCCCTTGAACCCAGAGTTTGCCGATTCTGCTAGTCTGACCTGCTGTCTCTCCCTGAGGCTTACAGACAGCCCCCTGGCATTTATGCGGGTGTTGGGGGTCTCAGCTAAGGCCCTCACATTTGCATAGCAAGTGTTTTAACACTGGGCCATCTCCCCAACCCCTGTCTTTCATTTTTAAAGTTGTTAAGACATGAATTTGTTTTAGTGACAGGGAGATGTTGAAGACAGTTGAAGTAAATGACACGTTGCCAAGGGAATGGGATATCAAACCCAAGAGAGGGCAAGGTCTATGCAAGAGGAAGGGCTCTAAAGATACAGAGAGACACAGCCGGGCATGGTGGCACACGCTTTTAATCCCAGCAGTTGGGAAGCAGAGGTAGGAGGATTATCATGAGTTCGAGGCCAGCCTGAGACTACATAGTGAATTTCAGGTCAGCCTGGACTAGAGTGAGACCCCTACCTTCAAAAACCAAAACAAACAAAAGATATATAGAGAGACAAACAATAAGCTTGCACACGAGAGTGAACAGTACTGTCTTCTGTCACGGAGACTCAGAAACTGTCACCTCCTATAGTCTTCATTTCCCCAGAATATGCAGTTTCCCCTGTTCATATATTGTAATATCCTAAAAGAATTGCCTCTGCCCTAGTTCCTCCTTTTCACTTTTCTCATTCCCTGAGGCTGCATCCAAACTCTATCGAGGTCACTAGTGAATTCCATGTTGCTAAATCCAATGCTTAATTCTCAGTCCTAATCTTATTTAACTGGCCTGCCTGCAAGATTTGGTTCAATTGGTTTCCCCTCTTTGAACCTTCATTTAGTCTCTCCACATCACACTCTTCAGCTTGGTTTGCTCTTCAGTTCCCAAACCTGTGAACAGAAGTTTCCGGAGGCAGACACTGAACACTTCCCCCACCCCATCAGAACTCTTAGGTATCCACTCTCCTTTGGGGATCTTGGCTAAAGATTTTCCATGCTGTTTGTGCGCCAGAGCCTGTGGTTTAACTGTCCATCTAGTGCCTCTTCTTAGAGGTCACACAGGCTTTTGAGAGTTACCTGCTGACCTCCCGCGCACCTTGGGAGCCCGCTCTGTTACACACCCGAGCATCTGTGCTCCTCTGTTTCTAGCTGTGGTGGTTTGAATGCAAATGTATGTCCCCTGTAGTCAGGGAATCTTTGATTAAGATTGAACTTGCAGGGGCTCGAGAGCTGGCTTAGCGGATAAGGCACTTGCCTGCAAAGCCAAAGGACTCAGGTTCAACTCCCCAGGACCCACATAAGCCAGATGCACAAGGTTGCGCATGTTCTGCCCAGTTCTCAGCACCCCCAGTGACCACCAAGGAGAACCATACACGTATGCAAGGGCAAGGAGCTTTATTTCGCGCTTAAGCTCGGTGTCTTGACTTCACCAACGCAGTGGATCCCTACCAGAGCCCCGAGCAGCAGGGGGGGGGGGGTTTATAGGGATTTGAGCAAAATAGGGAATGGGTACATGATTGGTTGATTTCTTAGGACATTGGCTGCAAATTTGGTGGGCGGGAGCTAGGTAACTAAGCAACCTCTGCTGTGATTGGCTAAACAAGCAGCAATAACATTTGTATGTGATTTGATTGGCCGGGGCAGGGAGGTAGGAGGGACAAATCTCTCAATTGGCCGGGGCGGGGAGGTAGGAGGGACAAGTCTTTGGCAAGTCTCAGGTGTCTTGGGCAGAGGGAGAGCTGCCCTTTTGTTCCTTTCTTTAAACTGAAACTTGGAGGTTAGGTCTAACCAGGGCAGCGCTCTACTGAAGCTTGTCGTGGCATCGTTCATTTTCTGGGTCTTTCAGCGCATGCATCTGGAGTTCGTTTGCAGTGGCTGGAGGCCCTGACGCGCTCATTCTCTCTTTCTGTCTCTCTCTCCCTCCCTCTCTCTTTCTCAAATAAATAAATAAATAAATAAATATGTTAAATAAATAAATAAAAAGATTGAACTTGCAGGGCTGGAGAGATGGCTTAGCAGTTAAGGCACTTGCCTGCAAAGCCAAAGGCTCCAGGTTCTATTCCCCAGTGCCCACATAACCCAGATGCACAAAGTGGTGCATGCTTCTGGAGTTCATTTGCAGTGGCTGGAGCGCCCATTGTCTCTCCATCTGCGTCTCTCTCTCTCTCTCTCTCAAATAATAAGTAAATAAATAAAAATTAAAACATTTTTTAAAAGATTGAATATGCAGCTTGAGTCTCTGGTGAGTGGAGCCCTGCTGGGGAAGAGGTGTGTCACTGGGGTGGGCTTGTCCTTCGGTGTATAGAGTGCAGTTGGGGTCTAGCTGTTCTCGACTGCGTCTGTTGGTTCCTCTCTCTATGCTGTAGATGCTGGAGTGAGCCAACGGTAACACTGTGATGGAACTTCCCCTGGAGTCTCTGAGCCTGAAGTAAACCCTTACCTCTCAAAACCTACACTTAGGGTCAGATGTTTGTGCCAACAAGAGAAGTAACTGCCACACTGTCTTTCCAGTTGTCTAGGCCCAAATGCTTGGAGTCATTCTTGACTTGTTTGCCATCAGTTCATATACAGCTTGCTTATCAGCAAATCATATGCCATCTTGTTCGTCAGCGGATCACACTGGGTTTGCTTTCACAATACAATGTATCTAAAATTGAATCATTTCCCACTGTGTCTGCTTTGAAGCTTGCAGTTAAATCAGCCTCCTCTCGTGCTTGGCATATTTCAGGAGGCCTCTGCCCCTTCGGGGTGCTTTTAGGACTTCTCCTACAGTAGAAGCACGGCATGGGGGGTGGCCCCGGGGACCACTCTTTGAGCCTTGCTCATTGCTCACGCTGACCCTCCTCCGTGCCTAGAAGACTCCAGGCTCATGCGCACCTTACGGCCTTTCTATTCAACTCATCTATCTGCACATAACAAGCTTTTTGCACAAGAGATTTTTTTGCACAAGATATTTTGGTGGTTTGATTCAGGTGTCCCCCGTAAACTTGGGTGTCTGACTGCTAGGTTCCCAGCTGATGGAGATTTGGGAATTAATACCTCCTGGAGGGGCGGGCTTATGGGTATTACAGCCAGTGTCCCCTTGTCAGTGCTTGGCACACTCTTCTGTCACCATTGTCCACCTTTGTTGGGCCCCGGGGGTGATGTCCACCCTCTGCTCACGCCGTCGTTTTCCCTGCCATTGTGGAGTTTCCCCTCGAGTGTGTAAGCCAAAATAAAGCCTTTTTTCCCACAAGCTGCTCTTGGTCAGGTGATTGCTGTCAGCATTGCAAACCTGACCAAAACTATACCCATATGACTTTCTAGTCACTTCTTAACTTCAGTTCAAATGCCACTGAGTTTTCACCCATCACCCTATTTCAAGAGCTGCCGCCTTCTACTGCTTTATTTTCCCTGACTTGCTTTCTTTTGCTCTGTAATGCTTTTTAGCGTCTAAAATACTACAAAGTTGGGAATGTAGATTAGTGGTGAGGACGTGTGCTTAGCATACAGAAGGCCTATCTACAGCCATGAAAAACAGAATGCATATTTTATTTATTTATTTTTCTCTTCTCACTGCCCAAACCAAATGTGAACTCCACAAGGACTTTTTTTCCCCTAAATTTCCAAGCATAGAGAGAGAGAAGAGAGACAGAGAGAATGGACATGCCAGGACCCCCAGCTGCTACAAACTCTTGATACATTTACCTCTCTGTGCATCTGGCTTTATGTGGGTACTGGGGACTTGAACCCAGGTTGTTAGGCCTTGCAAGCAAGCACCTTAACTACTGAGCTATCTCTCTACCCCTGTCTTTTTTTAAAATCTTTGGTCAGGGCTGAACTTTTTTTGTAATCTTTGTCCAGCTATAGTCTTTTTAAAAAAAGATGTGTGTGTGTGTGTGATTTATTTTTATTTGAGAGAGAGAATGGGCATGCCAGGGCCTCTAGCCACTGCAAACGAACTCCAGGCACATGTGCCATCTTGTGCATCTGGCTTTACATGGGTACCGGGGAATTGAATCTGGGTCCTTAGGCTTTGCAAGCAAGTACCTTCTCTTCTGAGCCACCTCTCCAGCTTTCCAACTATAGTCTTTTGACTAGATTTTCAGTACCAGACATGTAGTCCCTCCTGTGTTGCCTTTTAAGACCCAAATAAACCAACTCCATTCATCCTTCAAGCTGTCCGCAGCAACATCTGCTGTAGCGTCTTACCTGGGAACCAGGAGAGCTGCTCGGTCTCCTCTTACAACACTGTTGCATCTTGTGTTGGCCTGGCATAATGAAACTACAGAAGTGTTCAGTTGTGTGTCTCACACTACTCCTGCATACGTGTGCTGCCGTCTGTGAAAACGGGAGTCTGCAGGTCAAGGTATTTAAAGTGTTTGGTACTATGCCAACAAAGCAAGAGCAAAAAGGAACTGAACAAAGACTCCAAGACAGACTGCTGGATAGCAGTAAACAAAACGGTTTCTTTTGGTTTAGGCCAAAGCAAAATAAACGTGTGCTCAAAAGCACCTTTCTAGAGGGATGGAATTTTAGGAGTTGTTTTCTAGCTTGGCCCACTTCTTTCCAGGCAAAGGTATTAAAGAGCTGGATAGAGGTGGTGCCGAGCGGCCTTTTCAGTGAGAACTAGGTGACTCCTGAGCCTCCCTCCTGATGACCAGCCTAGTGGGAGAATAAGGCTGTCTAGCCATCCTGCCACCACCCTCTGCATCATTAATTAGAGACAGATTAATACCAGGATGCTCTGTGGCTCATAAAGCGTGTGCTAATGAAACTTGTACGTCTTAGTAAGCCTGTGACGGGCAGGTGGCATTTCTACTCCACACCGGAGGAAACTGAAGTTGTTTTTCACCGCAGTGACGCACATTAGGTCATATTGCTGGTGAGGGCCGAGCTCAAATGTGCACCTGGAGCCCTGACTTTAAATCTGTGCTCTTTGGTGACCTTTCCTGCCTTCAGTGGTTTGGACCAAAAGTTACAGGAATTAGCAATTGAAAAAAAAAATAAATACTACTTTGCCAATAAGAATTAATCAATAACCTGAAGACAACTATATTTTAGAATTTCTTGTGAAAGGAGTTAAACATTTTGAAAACTTTCACCCAACCATTAGAAAATCAGTGATTAAACTTGGAGCCTTTGTTTTTAAAATGGGCACTATATCATAGCAGCAGATAACACAATAATGAACTGTATTTTCCATATATTTTTTTCCACCCCCATCATTTGCATATTGTGTGATACTATGAATTATTCTCCAAGACATAAGGAATTGCCCACTTAGCTGGCTGATGCTGAGTGTCCTGGAGAAGAGTTAAGTGCTGTAGGCTTCTATAGAATAAAGTTCTTTCCACAGAGGCCTTTTTTGTTTTGTTTTGAGATAGAGAGAATGCGCATGCCAGGGCTTCTAGCCCCTGCACGAACTCCAGATGCATGCACCACCAAGTACATCTGGTTTATGTGGGCACTAGGGAATCGAACCGGGGTTCTTCGGCTTCGCAGGTAAGCACCTTAACCACTTAGCCACCTCTCCAGCCCTAATTTAGTATAATTTTTCTAAAAGTGGCTGGCCTTGAACTCCCGATTCTCCTGCTTGTACCCCCCAAATGCTGAGATTACACATGTGTCCTCACATCCATCCAGCCACAGAATTTTTTTTTTTTTAAAGAAGGATCTCAGTCTAGCCCAGCCTGACCTGGAATTCACTATGTCTCAGGGTTTAAAGGTGTTTGCCACCACGCAAGCTTACACAGATACTGGCATAAATGTCTGCTCAGCTATGTAGAAAGCTTTGTATGCCATTTATTATGTCTTTTTCAAAATTGTTTTGTACAAATTCTATGTTATTCTCAGGCAATATAATTTAGTGTATTTTTTATTATTTATTTATTTTTAAAAATATTTTATTTTTATTTATTTATTTGACAGAGAAAGAGGGGGAGAAGGAGAGAGAGAGAAAGAGAGAGAGAGAGAATGGGCACACCAAGGCCTCCAGCCACTATAGACGAACTCCAGACACGTATACCCCATTGTACATCTGGCTAACGTGGGTCCTGGGGAATCAAACCAGAATCCTTTAGCGTTGCAGGCAAACGCCTTAATTGCTAAGCTATCCCTCCAGCCCTATTTTTACTTTTTATCAGAGAGAATTAGCACACCAGGGCCTCTAACTACTGAAATTGAACTCCAGATGCATGCACCATCTTGTGAGCATGTGCGACCTCGCGCGCTTGCATCACCTTTTGTGTCTGGCTTACATAGGACCTGGAGAGTTGAACATGAGTCCTTCGGCTTTGCAGGCAAGCACCTTAACCACTAAGCTATCTCTCCAGCCCTAATTTAGTATAATTTTTTTTAATTTTTATTTATTTATTTGAGAGAGAAAGAGGGAGAGAGAGAGAGAGAGAATGGACACGTCAGGGCTTCCAGCCACTGCAAACTAACTCCAGACACATGTGCCCCTGTGCATCTGGCTTATGTGGGTTCTAGGGAATCGAACCTGAGTCTTTTGGCTTTGTAGGCAAATGCCTTAACCACTAAGCCATCTCTCCAGCACTAGTATAATTTTTTAAGTGGAATTTAAGTATGACTGAGTTGAGGCATTGTGCATTTGACCTAGTATGGTTTTTACTTTTATCCTTGTATACTACACACAGTTTTTCATCATTGCTACATGGCTCAAAGTTTAGAACTAAAGAGAGAAGGGTATTTGAAATTTGTAACTTCTTACTTGCCACAAAGTCATTGCTTTTAATAGAATAGTTAAGATTATTAAAGTTACCAAGAAATGGGCTGGAGAGATGGCTTAGTGGTTAAAGTGTTTGCCTGCAGAACCAAAGGACCTCGGTTCGATTCCCCAGGACCCACGTTAGCCAGATGCACAAGGGGCCGCATGTGTCTGGAGTTCGTTTGCAGCGGCTGGAGATCCTGGCGCACCCATTATCTCTCTCTGTCTCTCTCTCTCCCTCCCTCCCTCTTTCTCTCTCAAAATAAATAAATAAAATTTTTAAAAAAGTTACCAAGACATAAGAGCATGTTAGAACTAAAAGGCTAGTATGATATCATCAGTAGTTTATTGTGCACAAAAATTTATAAAATCATAAATGACATTGTAAATTCCTATGGGAAGAGAGAGAAGAAGAGGACATTGTGTAAGCAAAGCTATTAGTTTAAAGGCAAGAAGCCAGGGCAGCGGAGTGTCAGGAGACATTTGATGAACAGGTGGTACTGAGAAAATGAGTTGTGGCTGACCTAGTTACCCAGCTGGCATAGTTCTGGGCTTTGACTTCATAGCTTCTAACATTTTTATGTTTTGCTCACTAATTTTGTAGATTATTACATATGGATACATCTAATCGCAAGTAGCACCTTTTGAAAAATGTGTGTGTGTGTGTGTGTGTGTGTGTGTGTGTGTGTATTGGCATGCCAAGGTCTTTTGCTGCTGCAAACAAGTGACTGTCCAGCTTTATGTGGGTGCTAGGGAGTTGAACCTGGGTTAACAGGCTTTGTAAGCAAACACCTTTAACTGCTGAGTTATTTCCCTACCCCAGTAGCACCTTAAAAATGAGTCTAAAGTAATTTTTGAAAAATATTTGAGGGCTGGAGAGATGGCTCCGCAGTTAAGGCACTTGCTTGCAAAGACTGATGACCTGGGTTCAGTTCCCCAGCACCTACATTAAGCCAGGTGCACCAAGTGTCGCATATGTCTGGAGTTTGTTTGCAGTGGCAAGAGGCCCTGTTGCGGCCATTTTCTCTCCGTCCCTGTCCCTCCCTCCCCCTTCTTCTCCCTGTCCTTCTCCTTGCAAATAAATAAGTTTAGAAGCTATTTGAGATGATTTTTTAAATATTGCTGAAAGGGGATAGGAGGTAAGTAGCGAAATGCACAGGATTAGTCTTGTGAAGAAAAATGAGAAAGTTGTAAACGTGATGTTTAAGATGATTGTTGATGGTTTCCTATTGCTAGTGTTATGTATTAGGAAATAAAAGTTGATTAACAGCACTTGGGAGGCAGAGGTAGGAGAATCGCTGTGAATTCGAGGCCACCCTGAGACTATATAGTGAATTCCAGGTCAGCCTTGGCTAGAGTAAGACCCTAACTTTAAAAAAAAAAAAAAAGTTGATTAAGAATAGAATTTATATACAGCACCCATATTACATACTAACTAAACTCTGCTACCTCTGCCTCCCGAGTGCTGGGATTAAAGGCGTGCCCCACCACGCCCGGCATAACTGCACATTTTTATATAGCAGACCTGTGTCTTCTGTCAGAAAAGGCTCTGGGACAGCCTTGGTTTTCTGTTGCTATGTAAATAATGGAAGAAGTTACCTTATAAAGAGGAAGGCTGATTTTGGCTCCCAATTGTAGACATTCAAGTCGGCGATCTCCTGTCCATGTTGCTCTAGGTGAGCCAGTGCAGCATGGTGGACGCGCTTGGCAAGGGTGGGTGCAGAGAAAGGAGGGGGCCGGGGTCCTAGGCCCCACTTACAGGATCCGCCACCTCCCACAGCACCGCAGTGAGGAACACGGGCCTCTGGGAGACATGGAAAATCCAAACTAGTCAGTGGGCCTCATCCTAGCATTGTGCCCTTTTCAGGGTTTGTTTTTCCCCTAAAAGGATGGTTGGCTGGTGGCTGGTCCTTCTAAGAGAAGCATGGGACCCCCTTAGCGCTCTGTATCGGTCATTCACCCCATTCCCTTCCTTACAAGGTCACTGTAGTATTTTCCTGAAATTGCATGTGCCCGTATAACAAATTGGAAAACAGAACCAGATGTAAGAGTCCAAAAATGTAAAATAGTATTTCTCTTCTCCTCCACCTCTGTGTGTGTGTGTGTGTGTGTGTGTGTGTGTGTAGACTGTCACTATTGGTTGCTCTGCACTGCTGTAATTGGTTTAGAAACATAAACCAGTGTAGAAGGCAGCTTTGTGATGTAGAGATTGGGCAGGCTGTGCGCACCAGTGACCCATTCCTCCTTCACCGCTGGAGGTGCTGTAAACATTCAAGTGTGTCCACTCCCGTGGGAAGCAGGTTGTAACTTCACTGGGGTTGATGGCCAGAGTGCAGCCGCACAGTCTTTCCATGGTTGCAGGCTGGGCTTTTGTTTGTTTGCTGTTTTGTTTTTAGAAATTGCCAAACTGCCAGATGTGGTGGCGCACGCCTTTAATCCCAGCACTGGGGAGGCAGAGGTAGGAGGATCACCATGAGTTCGAGGCCACCCTGAGACTACATAGTGAATTCCAGGTCAGCCTGGGCTAGAGTGAGACTCTACCTCAAAAAACTAAAACAAACAACAAAAAAAACCCAGAAATTATTTTCCTTCCAGAGTGGCTAAATGAATCCTGCAATTAAAAAGTTTGACAACCACTGCTTTATACAATGCTGTTGTCAAAGCTAATATGTAATATAAACAGTAAGAAATTTTTTCTTATGTTGATATCAAGTAAATGCAACTTTTCTTAACCTTTTGAAGACTAAAGGAATTAATGTCTCTTCTTTGTTGGTTTGCAAATTACAGGGTAGCAACCAATATGTAAATTGCTTTGCAGGGCCACAAAGAAATGTAATTTTTTTCTTGTACATTTACATAGTTATATTTCAGGCTCACAAGTGAGCCTGAGAACATATTTTCTTTTAGTGTATAATTCGTGCCAAGAAGTAGAAATAACAAAAGATTAAAAAAAAAAAAAAAAAGACACCATCTTAACCCACATCTTACCCTCCAGAAAGAGACACATGCACAGCAAAAGGGTCATATAGAAGTTGTTGAAGTGAAGATGTGTGTAAGGAGGCGCAGAAACCAACCAGGAAGGGAAGTGTCACCAAAAGTAGGAAGGAGGCGCCAGGAGGAACGGGGCCGTGAGGAGCTGGACAGGAGGGTGAGAGAGAAGAGGGCATCCTTGGGTGCTAGGCGTTGACGCATGCGTCACAGGGACCACAGATGTTTCCTGTCTGACAGACTTTGGTGGCAGCATTTAGTACATGATCTTTCTGCCCTGCCCTGGATCTCCTAGGCTAGGCTAGTGAGGACTTCCTAAATCTGAGTCTGATGCAGCATGATGAGATGGTATCTGAAAACACCTAGTGTGGATGGTGGTGAAAAGCTGTAGATCTTTGTGAATGTCTATCAGGATATTCTTGTCCCATAAGTTGGGGAGAGTGGTATGTTAGTCAGAGCTGGAGTTATGCGGAATAGATTATGACTTTATACCTCCTTTTCTGGTGCTGGCATTTTTTCAATGTATTGTTTAAAATGCCTTACACTAGTCCCAGCCAACTTACTACCTTCTTTCTCTTAACTATTTTGGTAATATTGCTAAACATTTAAATAATGTACTTGGAAAGATACATAATATGCTGTATTTTATATCTGTACTTTGAGAAATATTTGAGACTTTTCTACTTACCTTGTATCTTAGTATCTTAAACTGTCCTTAGATATTATATATTGTGTCTGAAATTAAAATTATTAATGACAAGCATATCCTTCCCTAGACATACATGTGGTTTTTGTCTCCTGCATTTGCCAAGAATGAGAATATTGTCATGTAGTTGATGGTCATTCAGCTTCTCTTTGATCTCTGACTGTTTTTTGTGGTTCTAACGAAATCCAGAAGCTGGAAACTTCATAAAGAAAAAGAAATTTATGGGCTGCAGAGATGGCTTAGCAGTTAAAGCGCTTGCCTGCAAAGCCAAATGACCCAGGTTCGATTCCCCAGGACCTATGTAAGCCAGATGCACACGGTGGCGCATGCGCCTGGAGTATGTTTGCAGCGGCTGAAGGCTCTGGCGTGCCCAGTCTCCCTCCCTCCACCCTCCTCTGTCCCTCTTTCTCTCTTAAATAAAATGAAAAGCATTACTTGTAAAGTATTACTTTAAAAAAGAAGAAAAAGAAGTTTAGTTCACTGGGTTTGGGAGGCTGGGGATCCACGGGCTACCTGGCCTTGGGCTGCATCATGGAGTAACAAAAACGGAAGGGAAAATGGCCTCCAGAAGAAGGGGTCACATGGTGAGGCGGAAACCGAGAATTCACGGCCACACTTGCTCGTTTTGTTTTGTTTTGCTTAGGTAGGGTCCCACTCTAGCCCAGACGGACCTGGAATTCACTATGTAGTCTCAGGGTGGCCTTGAACTCATAGCTGATCCACCTACCTCTGCCTCCCTAGTGCTGAGATTAAAAGCCTGTGCTGCTACACCCGCTCTTTTTTTTTTTTTACCCACTCTTTCTTGAGGGAATTAACCAGGATCTTGTAAGAATCTACTAGTCTTCTCCTAGGGAGATGCCTTCCCCCACCTAAATAACTTCCACTAGACATCACCTCCACGCCTCCACGCTGGGGGCCCAGCTTCTAGCATATGAACCTTTAAGGGACACACTCAACCCGTACGCTAGCAAACTCACTGGTTCAGTGCAAGTAGGCGCAGGGACTTACAGTCTGCCGGGCTGGGAGTACAGGGGAACGGGTTAGGGGTGGAAGTTGGGGCAGGCCGCCTTTCTCTGCACAGAACTTTCTCTGCAGCTTCCATGGTACTTCACCTCGTTTCTGCAATCACGTAATTTACCATAGCTATTGTGAAGCAAGAAGGAACTAGATTGTTCCTCTTACTAAATGTTAAGTTGTCTAGCTTCACATACATCATAAATCTTTCCCAACTTTTACTTACCTTTATTAATAGCTAGTACTTAGCACTCAGGACATGTCAGGGACTATTTTAAGCAGCTGCACTATTCTTTCTGAGGCCTTAGCTACAGACATTGTTATTCCCGTTTTCCATCTGGCAAGCAATCAGGAATTTAGTAAGGTTGCCAAGTGTAGTAAGCGACAAAGCAAGGACCTGGCCCTCAGACCTGCCTGTACTCTTGTCTTTTCTCTCTCTCTCTCTCTCTCTCTCTTTGAAGTAGGGTTTCACTCTAGCTCATGCTGACCTGGAATTCACTCTGTAGTCTCAGGGTGGCCTCGAACTCACAGCGATCCTCCTACCTCTGCTGGGATTAAAGGCGTGCCCACCATGCCTTCCTGTGTCTGTGCGCTTAACTACTTGTGCCGGCAGCTCAGTCTTCCTTGGATGGTGGCATGGAGGTATTTCGGGGGTGGTAATAATGCAGTTATTATTTGGTATTTTTAAATGGGAACATGTTCGTTTTCTTCATGAAAAGATTTTGTGATTAATGCAAGAACTAAAGTTAGAGACTTAGAAAATAGCCAAAAATAATAAGATAAGTGCTTTCTTAGTCATCATGTGGGAGGCTAAAGCTACTGTATATTTTCTTGAGGAAAATTGGAATAAGCACGGTGTGAATTTTCTTGTAAACTGAGTGGGACATAAGAGAGTAGAAATTCTGCTAGTTAAGTGCCAAACAGAAGCTGCCTGCCTGCGGAGATCCGCGGTGTTCCTCTCTTAAATCTCCTGCGTCTCACGGTGACATTTAATGGGAAGATGTTCAGAAGCCAAGACAAGCCTGTGAGGAGCAGGCTGGGTGCAGGAGCCTTCGCTGTCCTGATACTGACACTGATGGCAGCTTAGGTCGCAGATGCTATGGTTCACCAAAAAGCAGTATCTGGGGACCTAGCCGTCCTGCCTGAATCCTGTCACAGTTCCCCCATTACACAGCCATTAGTGGTAACTCTTAAAATGTTGATATTTTTTGTTTCTGTGTTTGGTGTATTTATTATGTAATGCATGGTCTCTCTGTGCGTAGACCGGGTTGACCTTGAATTTGCAACCTTCCTGCCTCACTCTCCCCAAGTGCTGAGATTACAGGTGCACCACCATGCCCAATTTTGTATTCTTTTTAAAAATAATTACTCTGGGGCTGGAGAGATGGCTTAGTGGGTTAAGGTTCTTGCCTGCAAAGCCTCAGGACCCAGGTTCGATTCTCCAGTACCATGTAAGCCAGATGCACAATGTGGTGCATGTTTCTACTTTGTTTGCAGTGGCTAGAGACCCTGGCGCACCCATTCTCCCTCCCTTTCTCTCTCTCTCTCTCTACACACACACACACACACACACACACACACACACACACACATCTGCCTCTTTCTCCCTATCTCAAATAAATACCTTTAAAATAAAGAAAGAAATACTCTGAATAAAATAGCAAATACTCCTGTGGTTAGAGGAAAATGTTATTGTTAAAATACAAACACCAGCCGGGCATGGTGGCGCACGCCTTTAATCCCAGCACTCAGGAGGCAGAGGTAGGAGGATCACCATGAGTTCGAGGCCACCGTGAGACGACATAATGGATTCCAGGTCAGCTTGGGCTAGAGTGAGACCCTACCTCAGGAAAAAAAATAAATAAAAAATACAACACCAGTAGAATCCATGTGGTGTCCTGTTCTTTCTGTTCAGTTTCTTTCCTGACATGTTTGCCTCCTTCACATTTTCTGAATGTGTTTTGCAGCCTCCAACCCCTCTGACTTGTTAGCTGGCTGATGCTACAGCCAGTGCTCGCTCTCTGAGATGCCCT
Source organism: Dipus sagitta (assembly GCA_036346955.1). Taxonomy (NCBI): domain Eukaryota; kingdom Metazoa; phylum Chordata; class Mammalia; order Rodentia; family Dipodidae; genus Dipus; species Dipus sagitta. Next base: position 9,825,331 of record CM070775.1, on the reverse strand, counting down.
TCTCTGTCCGCCACCCCTGGCTGATGCTTCCTGTCACAGCTGAACACTACACCCCTCCCCCCTTGCGAACGTATTTCTCAACACAAAGCCAGTGTAATTAAACCCGAGTTCTCATCTTTCCCATATTCACATGCTATTCCGTGCACAACTTTTTTAGAGTGCTTAGGTACAATTTTAACAACGGGGTTTCCTAACTGTCCTCTTCCCTTTCTTCTGTCTGTGTTCAATGCTCAGCACTTTACGGAGGCTCTGTATGTGTTTACAGGAGGAACGCGGAGCACTGTGGCCTTTGGAGTCTTATTTACTTATTGGTTTTTCGAGGTAGGGTCCCACTCTAGCTCAGGCTGACCTGAAATTCACTATGGAGTCTCAGGGTGGCCTTGAACTCACTGTGATCCTTCTACCTCTGCCTCCCGAGTGCTGGGATCAAAGGTGTGCGCCACCATGCCCGGCTGGAGTTCTATTTTTTGATAAGTGCTGCCTATACCTGTACAAGTATGGAAGCCCATACGTCAGGGAAAATGTTCTCTGCAAGGGCTTGCACTCAGCTGCTAGAAAGTCTTGCATTGCCAAAAGTATGCATACTCACGCACACACAGAGAAAGCAAGACCAAGTGGGAGCATGGGATAATCTGAGGTGGAACTAATTTATCATGTCCCATCTGTTTCACTGATTTAGAATAGGTGTTTGTTTTTTAGTGGATTAAATAGTATTTATAGAGTCTACACAGATGTTATTTTTGCATGTTATATATCTTTCTATAATCTGTTATATAGGGAAAATACATTCAAATCATATATGTTTTGAAATGTATTTTACACCACAGTATGGCACAAAGGCCATTTTTGTTAAGAAACTGAATTATCCTTGACTACATTTAGCAAGCTTTGTCTGATACTATAAATGCCCAAGACCAAGCAGAGTCAAAGAGCCACGGCTGGAACAATAAATACAAAAACATTAATATTTCACAAATTGCACTCTTAGCATACTGTGGAAATGAGTTAACTACCATCGGACAGTGAAGTGTTGGCAGATTTTAGTAAACGAAACAGTCATTTTTATGTCACATCACATAACAAATGATGTCTCTGCTTTTAATTACAAGTTCAGTTTTCATTAATATCTTGGCAATGTAAGTCATTCTTTCTCATCTGAAAGTTATTTTACTTTATTGTTTTGTGACTCATTTACTACCTGATCTAATAAACTAATTTTTACTAAAAAAAAATAGTATTATGTTGACATTTTAACCTATGTAGGTTGACACTAATTACTTCTCTTTGTTTGTACTGTTTATCTAGAAAGCAGACCTTGGTTTTAGATAGCCCCATTCCTGACTGTTGAAGGAAGCCAAGCCTTCAGGGAGACCCCATGAGGACACAGACTCTTCTGCACTGAGAATGGGGACGACAAGCGAGGAGATGGGGTCCGTGGAACAGACCTGCTCGTCCTCCTCCTCCCTCAACCCCCTGTGCTTCGAGTGTGGCCAGCAGCACTGGACGCGAGAAAACCACTTGTACAATTACCAGGGCGACGTGGACGATGACCTCGTCTGCCACATCTGCCTTCAGCCCTTGCTGCAGCCGCTCGATACGCCCTGCGGACACACGTTCTGCTACAAGTGCCTCAGGAACTTTTTACAAGAGAAGGACTTCTGTCCGCTGGACCGGAAGAGACTGCATTTCAAGTTGTGTAAGAAATCTAGCATCCTAGTTCATAAACTTCTAGACAAATTGTTAGTGTTGTGTCCATTTTCTTCAGTGTGCCAAGAGGTAATGCAACGCTGCGATCTAGAGGCACATCTTAAAAACAGGTAAGCACAAGATAGAACGGAGAGCGAGCTCGTTAGGCCGTACCGAAGGGTTGGATCAAACTAATGAATCAAAATTGAACATACTGGGCCAGGCATGGGGCCTCATGCCTGTATTCCCAGCACTGACAGGCTGAAGCAAGAGGATTGAGAATTTGATGCTAGCCTAGGCTAATGGTGAGACAGACTCTGTCTTAGAAAATCTTTAAAAGACAATAAAAATACCTGGGCGTGTTGGCACATGCCTGTAATCCCAGCACTTGGGAGGCAGAGGTAGGAAGATTGCTGTGAGTTCGAGGCCACCCTGAGACTACATAGTGAATTCCAGGTCAGCCTGAGGTAGGGTGAGTGCCTACCTGGAAAACCAAAAACAAAAAAGACAATTAAAAAAACAAAAAAAAAGACAATAAAAGCACAAGTAAATGGACAAACTAAGTTAGATATGTGATACATGAGTTGCATTGAACAATATGTAATGTTCTCATGTGTGTGTTTATAGGCACACGCGTGCCATATTCATGTTTCATGTGTGTGGAGGCCAGAGGACGGCTTCAGGGTGTTTGCCTTCTTCTACCACGTTTGAGATCTGGATCTCTCTTTTTTTTGTTTTGTTTTCGAGGTAGGCTCTCACTCTAGTCCAGGCTGACCTGGAGTTCACTATGTAGTCTCAGGGTGGCCTTGAACTGAAGGCGATCCTGAGACAGGATCTCTCTTATTTGGCCACTGGGAAGGCCACACCAGCTGGCCGCCATCTTCAGTCTTCTGACCCCACCTGCCACTGCTGTAGGTGCTTTGGGATTACATGGGCCACTTTCTGTGTCCATTCATCAGGCTCGCAGAGCCAGCGCTAAGCTCCAGCCTCTGTGAACTACTGAGCTATCTCCTTAGCCTCAATGTTACTTATCAAAAGCATTAATGCAGGGCCAGGCTTAGTGGCACACACCTTTAATCCCAGCATTTAGTGGAGGCAGAGGCAGGAGGATCACTGTGAGTTCAAGGCCACCCTGAGACTACAGAGCTAATTCCAGGTCAGCCTGAGCTAGAGTGAAACCCTACCTTAAAAAACATTAATGCAAAAGCTATAGTAAGCAGGTACCATTTGATACCTATACCATTTAACTTAAATTCAAATGTGCAATAGGAGCTGCGACATTGGTGGTATAGTGGTGAGCATACCTGCCTTCCAAATGTGTGATAAGATACGTGTATATATACATATGTGTGTGTGTATACACATGTGTGTGTATGTGTATGTAGACATATTTACAAAGCAATTTAACATTTTAAAGCTAAATGTAAAATCTCCTTTTATCTGGTTTATTATCCTAAGAAAATAATACAATACAAGGAAAAATTGTACATAAAGATGCTTACTACAAGCCAAGCATGGTAGTGCACACCTTTAATCCCAGTACTCAGGAGGCAGAGGTAGGAGGATCACTGTGAGTTCGAGGCCAGTCTGGAATTACAGAGTGAGTTACAGGTCAGCTTGGGCTAGAGCAAAACTTTGCCTCAAAAAAAAAGCAACAACAAAAACAAAAAGATGCTTACTAAATAATAATGTATGTTTTAGTCAATTATAATCAAATGATGTAATAAAGGGTTTCATATATGATAGTATATCCACTCAGTGGTATACTATGCAATGAATAAAAATTATAATTTGGGGACTAGAGAGATGGCTTAGAGGTTAAGGTGCATGCCTGTGAAGCCTAAGGACCCAGGTTCAATTCTCCAGGTCCCATATAAGCCAGATGCACATGGTGGCGCATGCATCTGGAGTTCATTTGCAGTGGCTAGAGGCCTTGGCGCGCCCATTATCTCTCTCTCTTCCTCTCTCTCTGACTCTAATAAATAAATAAATAAATAAATAAGAATAAATCTTTTAAAAAATCATAATTTTGTTGAGGAAAGTATATAAATAAGTTGGTTGGTTTAACATGCTGAGATCCTGTAGAGATTCTGTGCACACGGGCTTGACGAGATAAGAACTAGGAATTGGACAACTAAACGTTTAGCGTGGGTTTTCGGCCAGGTCACATTCTCTGCTACTACGTAGTGGTCAGTATCCCACACATACATGGAGTACATGCCCATTGCATTCTAAAACGTCAGTGTGCTAAGGAGATCTCATTTTAGTCATTAGATACAATTAAGAATGGCAAACATGAACTGCAGGGATGGTTTAGCGGTTAAAGCGTTGGCCTGCAAAGCCGAAGGATCCAGGTTCAGTTCCCCAGGACCCACGTTAGCCAGATGCACAAGGTGGCACATGTGTCTGGAGTTCATTTTTAGTGGCTGGAGGCCCTGGCACGCCCATTCTCTCTCTTTTTCTCTATCAAATAAATAAATAATAAAATATTTTTAAAAAAAGAATGGCAAACGTGTCAGGCATGGTGGTGCACGCCTTTAATCCCAGCACTCGGGAGGCAAAGGTAGGAGGATTGCTGTGAGTTTGAGGCCACCCTGAGATTACATAGTGAAGTCCAGGTCAGCCTGGGCTAGAGCAAAGACCTACCTTGAAAAACCAGAAGAAAAAAAAAAAAAAGATTGGCAAACGTTAAGGACCAAAGAGGTGGTGGTTCAAGAACAGCAGGTGTGAGCTGGAGAGATGGCTTAGCGGTTATGCGCTTGCCTGTGAAGCCTAAGGACACCGGTTCGAGGCTCGATTTCCCAGGACCCACGTTAGCCAGATGCACAAGGGGGCGCACGCGTCTGGAGTTCGTTTGCAGTGGCTGGAGGCTGTGGCGCGCTCATTCTCTCTCTCTCTCTCTCTGTGTGTGTGTGTGTGTCTCCCTCTTTCTCTGTCTGTTGCTCTCAAATAAATAAAATAAACAACAAAAAAATTAAAAACAAAAATTTTTAAAGAACAGCAGGCATGCTTAGCATGGACACGTGCCAGCTGAGCATGTGTCGGTTTGAGTCCCTATACTGCAAAAAAAAAAAAGTTATTAAAATGTTAGAAACATCTAGATTTATAGAAAAACCACTTAACCCAAACTGTGTCGCATCAAACCAGGGTCTAAGAAAGAGACGAGTCGATAGATTAACACATATGTGATGTGTCTTCTGTCCCAGAAGGCACTGTCTGAACATCTGAGCCTCACCCACAGGCCTTGGAACTGGCATCAGACCTGAATGTGCTGGTCTACAGCAGGCCTAATTAGGGCCTCTCCTTCCATCTTATATCCCATTTGAAAAGACATTTGATGAGTAGTATCACCTTTCTCTGGTTTTGATTAAAAACCTTGAGATTCAGGCCGGAGAGATGGCTTAATGGTTAATGCGCATGCCTGCAAAGCCTAAGGACCCCAGTTTGATGCTCCAGGACCCACGTAAGCCATACGCACATGGTGGTGCACGCGTCTGGAGTTCGTTTGCAGCTAGAAGCCCTGGCCCGCTCATTCTCTCTCTCTTTTCCCCTCTCTCTGTCTCTAATACATAAAAATAAAATCTTTTTTTTAAAAAAACAAACCTTGAGATTGAAGTCGATGTATTTATTATCCAGCACGACTCCAAAGACAGAGCTCATCTTTTCAGCAGACGTTTTTTAATCTGCGGTGCGCCGTGCACATCTCCGCTAAGTAGTCCCGGCAGGCTGGTAGCAAGTTAGAGTCTACTGCCAGCTTGTAAATTCTAGGCCAGGACCATTTCTTTATAGTCTGTGGATTCTCTTGCCAAAGTTGATAGTCATCTAAAGTTTATTCGGTTTTTGTTGTTGATTTTGACTGGAAACCCGAGATTGGCTGAGACTTGTCAGTTGGAGAGCCTGAAGGTAGCCTTTCCAGCTTGGCAGCCGTAAGTTGTCTCAAGTTCCTACACGGTGGCCCAGTGTCCCAGGGAACGAGGCAGGTGCCGCGAGGTGGCGTGTGACTAGCCCGATGTCACGTGGCAACTCTTCTGCTGGAGCTCTGTAGGCCCACCCAGATCCAGGAGGAGGGGACACCAACTTCTTGTGGTGAGAGGAGAGGAAAAGATGGCATCATGAGGGATGAAACATGAGTATCGGTAACTGTGGCTCCCCTTACACAAACCTTTTGTCAGAAGTTGATGTTTCTTCCTGTTTCATTGACATTCTTGGCATTTCCGCACCAGCAGCAGTGAGTCACCTCACGTGAGTTAGACAGCTGTGCACCTGTGTGTCCTTGTCACCACTGCTCCAGATGGTACATTGGGCCCGGCTAGCCAGCCTGAAGCTTACAGGGTCCACTGCTGGTTAAGACTGTTGGCGACTTGGTTAAGACTGTTGGCTCTTTCCAGCATCCTGACAGCTCGTCAACAGGGAGGAGGCTCCCAGCTCAGCTCCAGCTCGATTTCTCAGTGACCTGTAGCCCAAGCATGTGCAGTCTTCAGCAGTAGGGTCTCACCAACTAGTTCTGGTGGGCAACCAAGAGCCTTGGTAATAGCCTATAAAGTTCATTTTTGTTTGTTTGTTTATTATTTTTATTTTGAGAGAGAGAAAGAGGCAGAGAGAGAGAATGGGAGTGCCAGAACCTTCAGCCTGCTGTGAATGAATTCCAGACGCGTGCGCCCCCTTGTGTGTACGTGTGACATTGCGTGCTTGCCTCACTGTGCGTCTAGCTACATGGGACCTGGAGATTTGAACATAAGTTCCAAGGCTTTGCAGGCAAGTGCTGTAACCACTAAGCCATCTCTCCAGCCCCGGCCTGTAATGTTTTGAGGGCAGCAGGAACCTCCCTGGCCAACAACTCTCTGGAAGATATTCTACTCTTGGCACCAACATGTTTCTAGTAATAATAGGCTTCTAGGCTCAGCATTACTCACCTCCACAAGATCAACAGGGGGTGCATGTGTCTGGAGTTTGTTTGCAGTACCTGAATGCCCTGCCATGCCCATTCTCTCTTGTTTCTCTCTGCCTCTTTCTCTTTCTCTCTCAAATGAAAAAAAAAAAAAAAAAAGTCTTTAAAAACAAAACTTACATTGGAGTGGGAAAGTTCCCACTGGTGGTTCAAGAACAGCAGGTGTGAGCTGGAGAGATGGCTTAGCGGTTATGCGCTTGCCTGTGAAGCCTAAGGACACCGGTTCGAGGCTCGATTTCCCAGGACCCACGTTAGCCAGATGCACAAGGGGGCGCACGCGTCTGGAGTTCGTTTGCAGTGGCTGGAGGCTGTGGCGCGCTCATTCTCTCTCTCTCTCTCTCTGTGTGTGTGTGTGTGTCTCCCTCTTTCTCTGTCTGTTGCTCTCAAATAAATAAAATAAACAACAAAAAAATTAAAAACAAAAATTTTTAAAGAACAGCAGGCATGCTTAGCATGGACACGTGCCAGCTGAGCATGTGTCGGTTTGAGTCCCTACACTGCAAAAAAAAAAAAGTTATTAAAATGTTAGAAACATCTAGATTTATAGAAAAACCACTTAACCCAAACTGTGTCGCATCAAACCAGGGTCTAAGAAAGAGACGAGTCGATAGATTAACACATATGTGACGTGTCTTCTGTCCCAGAAGGCACTGTCTGAACATCTGAGCCTCACCCACAGGCCTTGGAACTGGCATCAGACCTGAATGTGCTGGTCTACAGCAGGCCTAATTAGGGCCTCTCCTTCCATCTTATATCCCATTTGAAAAGACATTTGATGAGTAGTATCACCTTTCTCTGGTTTTGATTAAAAACCTTGAGATTCAGGCCGGAGAGATGGCTTAATGGTTAATGCGCATGCCTGCAAAGCCTAAGGACCCCAGTTTGATGCTCCAGGACCCACGTAAGCCAGACGCACATGGTGGTGCACGCGTCTGGAGTTCGTTTGCAGCTAGAAGCCCTGGCCCGCTCATTCTCTCTCTCTTTTCCCCTCTCTCTGTCTCTAATACATAAAAATAAAATCTTTTTTTTAAAAAAACAAACCTTGAGATTGAAGTCGATGTATTTATTATCCAGCACGACTCCAAAGACAGAGCTCATCTTTTCAGCAGACGTTTTTTAATCTGCGGTGCGCCGTGCACATCTCTGCTAAGTAGTCCCGGCAGGCTGGTAGCAAGTTAGAGTCTACTGCCAGCTTGTAAATTCTAGGCCAGGACCATTTCTTTATAGTCTGTGGATTCTCTTGCCAAAGTTGATAGTCATCTAAAGTTTATTCGGTTTTTGTTGTTGATTTTGACTGGAAACCCGAGATTGGCTGAGACTTGTCAGTTGGAGAGCCTGAAGGTAGCCTTTCCAGCTTGGCAGCCGTAAGTTGTCTCAAGTTCCTACACGGTGGCCCAGTGTCCCAGGGAACGAGGCAGGTGCCGCGAGGTGGCGTGTGACTAGCCCGATGTCACGTGGCAACTCTTCTGCTGGAGCGCTGTTGGAAGCGGTGTAGGCCCACCCAGATCCAGGAGGAGGGGACACCAACTTCTTTTGGTGAGAGGAGAGGAAAAACTGGCATCATGAGGGATGAAACATGCGTATCGGTAACTGTGGCTCCCCTTAACACAAACCTTTTGTCAGAAGTTGATGTTTCTTCCTGTTTCATTGACATTCTTGGGATTTCCGCATCAGCAGCAGTGAGTCACCTCACGTGAGTTAGACAGCTGTGCACCTGTGTGTTCTTGTCACCACTGCTCCAGATGGTACATTGGGCCCGGCTAGCCAGCCTGAAGCTTACAGGGTCCACTGCTGGTTAAGACTGTTGGCGACTTGGTTAAGACTGTTGGCTCTTTCCAGCATCCTGACAGCTCATCAACAGGGAGGAGGCTCCCAGCTCAGCTCCAGCTCGATTTCTCAGTGACCTGCAGCCCAAGCATGTGCAGTCTTCAGCAGTAGGGTCTCACCAACTAGTTCTGGTGGGCAACCAAGAGCCTTGGTAATAGCCTATAAAGCTCGTTTTGTTTTTTTTTTTTTAATATTTTTTTGTTATTTTTATTTATTTATTTGAGAGCAACAGAGAGAAAGAGGCAGATAGAGAGGGAGAGAGAATGGGCGCGCCAGGGCCTCCAGCCACTGCAAACGAACTCCAGACGCGTGCGCCCCCTTGTGCATCTGGCTAACGTGGGTCCTGGGGAGTCGAGCCTCGAACCGAGGTCCTTAGGCTTCACAGGCAAGTGCTTAACCGCTAAGCCATCTCTCCAGCCCAAAGCTCGTTTTTGTTTGTTTGTTTTTATTATTTTTATTTTGAGAGAGAGAGAACGAGGCAGAGAGAGAGAGAGAATGGCCGTGCCAGGACCTTGAGCCTGCTGTGAACGAACTCCAGTCGCGTGCGCCCCCTTGTGCGTACGTGTGACATTGCGTGCTTGCCTCACTGTGCGTCTAGCTACATGGGACCTGGAGATTTGAACATAAGTTCCAAGGCTTTGCAGGCAAGTGCTGTAACCACTAAGCCATCTCTCCAGCCCCAGCCTGTAATGTTTTGAGGGCAGCAGGAACCTCCCTGGCCAACAACTCTCTGGAAGATATTCTACTCTTGGCACCAACATGTTTCTAGTAATAATAGGCTTCTGGGCTCAGCATTACTCACCTCCACAAGATCAACAGGGGGTGCATGTGTCTGGAGTTTGTTTGCAGTACCTGAAGGCCCTGCCATGCCCATTCTCTCTTGTTTCTCTCTGCCTCTTTCTCTTTCTCTCTCAAATGAAAAAAAAAAAAAAAAAAGTCTTTAAAAACAAAACTTACATTGGAGTGGAAAAGTTCCCACTGCTGAGTAACACAGTAAGTCACTCTCGTCAGAGAGTAAAATCTGCAGGCTGGAGAGATGGCTTAGCAGTTAAGCGCTTGCCTGTGAAGCCTAAGGACCCCAGTTCGAGGCTCGATTTCCCAGGACCCACGTTAGCCAGATGCACAAGGGGGCGCATACATAGAGTTTGTTTGCAGAGGCTGGAGGCCCTGCCGTGCCCATTCTCTCTCTCTCTGTCTGTTGCTCTTAAATAAATAAAAAATAAACAAACAGAGAGTAAAACCTGGCCATGTGTTTGTGGGGCTCTGGTATAAGCAAGTCTAACGCGCTGCCTGTCATCAGAGTAAGCGTGTGTACATGTAGAGTGCGCTGTACTCGGTAACAAACGACTTCCTGCTGTGTTCTCACTTTCCATCATTACTTTCGTGTACACTCTTAATTATTAAAAATGTCTACTATTGCACAATATTCTGTGTTGCACAATCAGCAGCCTCTTACATCTTGGGTTTTGTTGTTGTTTTGCTTCATTTTTTTGCCACATCTCTTGAGTCACGTCACGGCCATCTCAAGTGATTGGCCGTACTCTTGCATTGCGTGAGTACACTCTGTGATGTTGACCTGATGAAAACAGTGCTACATCTGTCAGAAAATTTTTATGTGGCCTTTGTGTTTGAAGGATAACCCTATTGGATTGGGCGTTTGCGCTGTAGTCTGTCTGCTCTCCTTATGGTTTTTAATCGCTACCCTTGCGCCCCTCCACCTGATGCCGACTAGCCTGCGCCTTCCGAAGAGCACCAGCAGGAGACCACCGAGGACCTTTTTCATGTGATGACTTTTCTTGTCACTTCTCAAGAGTCTTTGTCTTTTCTCAGCTTGATGTGATATGTCTAGATGTGAATATCTACTAGGTGTTTTTTTTTTTTTTAACTTGGAGTGTGTGGTAGGTGAATGTTAAAATCAAATTTAGTGCTTTTTTTTTTTTAACCATGTCTTCAAATATGTCTCTCTTAAGGGACTCCCATTATGTATATAATGAAGATGTCTCACCTGGCTCTGAGGCTATTTTTTTCTTCCTTTTTATTGCTGTTCATTAGACTAATTAATCTCAGTTAACCTGTCAGTCTCCTGATTTATTCTTGCTAAATCCCCCTGTTAAAGCTTCTCAAGTAAATTTTCATTTCATGTATTGTACTTTTCAACTCTAGAGTTTCTGTTTAGCTCTCTGTTAGAGTGATGTATTCTCTCTTGCTGCTAAGACATATGCTCAGACTTTCCTTTGGTTATGCAGGTGTGCTTTCTCCTTAATTCTAGAACATATCCAAGAGAGCTGGCTTAAGTCCGGTGTTTAAATCCTATGTTTAGGCTTCTTTGGGAATAATCTCTTTTGATTGCTTTCTCCTGTGTATGGACAGGACATACTGGTTCTCTGCATACTGAGCACTGGATATTTTTATTTAACATGAAGTGGCAAGTCTGTAAGTTAAACCTGCCCCCAGGGTTTTACTCATTTAGTTTCGGGTGTTGTTTTCTTTCTTTCCTTCCCCTTCCTTCCTTCCTTCCTTCCTTCCTTCCTTCCTTCCTTCTTTCTTTCTTTTGAGACAAGGCCCTGCTAAATAGCTCAGACTGACATGAAACTCACAGCCCTCCTGCCTTAGCCTCCAAATGGTAGAATTACAGGCACATGCCAACATGACTAGTTTTTGTTTGTTTTTTTAATTTTGAGACCAACTGTCAGTAAATTGCCCAGGTTAGCCTTGAAATCAGTATATACCCCAGTTAGACCTTGAATTTGTATTCCTTCCTCCCTCGTAGCTGAGATTACATGCCTGCATCACTAGGCCCAACTTTTTTTTTTCTTCCTTTTCTCTAAGACAGGGTCATACTGTGTAGCCCAAACTGGTCTAGACTTTGCTATCTGTCTTGGAATTTGGCAATCTTCCTGCCTCCTCTACCAAGTGCTGGGATTATAGACATGTGCCACCAAGCCTGCTCTGGGACTTACTCATTCTCTCTGTCTCTCTCTCTCTCTGCGCATGCACACACACACGTGCACATGCACACACACGTGCACACGCACACACATGCGCCATGGTGCGTGTGTGGAGGTCAGAAGACCACCTCATGCATCAGCGCCAGCCTTCCTCCTCGTTTTGAGGCGTGGCGCTCGCCGTCCCCAGACCTTCCCAGCATTTTCCCTGTCTCCGCCTCTCTCTTTGCCGCAGGCGCACTGGGATTACAGGTGTTCATGCAGCCATCACCCCGCGTTTTGGGTAGATTCTGGGGATCCAAGCTCAGGTCCTTAGACTTGTACAGCAAGCGCGTTCTCTACTGAGCCATCTCGCCAGCCCGCTTAGTTTTTAACAGCTGTGAGATGCAGTTCACGTATTAAAAATTCATCTATTTAAAGTGTACAATTCATCAGGGTTTTTTTTGTTTGTTTGTTTATATATTCACAGAACTGTGCACCATCATAGTCAATTTAGAGAACATTTCAACCCCCTAAGGGGAACCCATAACCCATTACTGGCCATTCCCATTCTCATACGCTCAAGTTTTGATTGAGCTGACCTAACCCTCTTTTCCCTTAAACCCTATAATATCTGTTGCTTGTTCGTGTGTGTATTGGTTTGGCTTTGGCTTTGTGATGCAGGATCTCTCTGTTCCAGGCAGACCCGGAGCTCCTTCCGTAACCCGGGCTGGCTTCGCGCTCATTGCAGTTCTCCAACCTCAGCCTCCCAAGTGCTGGTATTAAAGGCTATCTCACCCGGCTCCCATTGTTTTGTAGGTTGTGTATGTGACAACAACAGAATTATGTTTATTGTAATGTAGGGTTTTGCTCCCATCATTGAAAGTGTTCTTTCTCCAGTCGTCATTATCTTTCCTGGTAACTTATTTATTTATTTATTTTTTGCTTTGCTTTGCTTGAATGACAGAATCTATGTCACCCAGGCTGGACTTGAACTCCCCATCTTCCTGCATCTGCCTCTGAGTGCTGAAGAGTAAACGTGTGCCACCACATGCAGCTAGACCGTCACCTTCTAATTGACAGAGCAAACAGTGTTTATCCTTATTTTTGTGCCCATCCATGTGTGTATATTGTCACATGTAATCCTATGGGTCCCCCAGTTCTTCTCTCTCGCCTCTCTGTTGGAGATTGAACCTAGAGCCCTATGCGTGCTGGGCAAGCACTGTACTACTATGCTACATCCCCACGCAGTCTGTCTGAGAAGACTGATATACCTTTTTACCACATGCACTGGCGGCTGGACACTGAGAAATAAAGCTGACCTGAGGTGGAAGCCTGCTCCCTACTAGCCGGTTTGTCACAGAGCCAGGCAAGACTGGTGCAGTGGCATAACTGTTATGGGAGCAACCATCTGCTCTGTGATTGAGGCCCGCTCAGCAGGAGGGAGTATTGAAAACCTGTTCAAAAGCCTGTGGCTTGGAAGGTCGCATGCCCTAGGCAGGGAAACTACTGTTGTCTGGCTAAATGGATGGGCTGTTTCCATCACATTGCCCTCTGAATACTTATGTTTATCCATCACATTACCCTCTGAATACTTATGTTTATCCATCACATTGCCCTCTGAATACTTATGCTTATGCCCACAGACTAGTGCTGCTCTCACTTCTAGTTAAAGAATCTTCTCTCTATAGATGCCACTAACTACTGGGGAGACGCAAGACTCATCAGGGTTCTGAGAAGTGACAGTTAAGTGCTCAGTGGCAAATGAGTCATGTCTGTCACACCTGCCAGGGCTCAGGGAACACTGTGGAAGAGGTGCAGGAAAGAATGCAAGAGCCCGCGCATGGGGAGGAGTGCTTAGGAGGGAATGCTGACTGCTGGCCGCAAAGTGGCCATGGCATTCACACCTCCCAGCAGCCGTGGTTTCCTGCACATTATTGGGCCCAAGAACATGCCATCGGGGATGATGGAGGAAGGCAAGCGAGAAAGAGGGGCGGAGGGAGGGAGGAAGGAAATCAAAATGGGAGAACTAATTGGAAAGGAGAAGGGGCTCAGTGAAAAGGGGGATCAGGAGGGGAGACAAAAGGAAGTAATGGGAGTGGACTATGATCAAACACATTCTGAACATGTATGAAAATTATCAATACAAAATGGTTTAAAAAAACAAAAAACAACGGCTGTCTGTCTTCCTCTCATGGTCTTCTGCGGGGTGGCTCTAGCTCAGCTAACTCAGCTGGTCATCCTGTTCACATACCCATGTTCCCAGAGGGTCTGTGCACAGCCTTCCTTTCCTAACGCTGGACGAGATCATTCGTCCATGTCGTTACCTGATCCCATTGTGCACTTTGAGACTGCTCTTTCCACCAGTACCCTGTTGTTAGTCACTTGTTGTCTCGTTGGTAAAGTGAGTATATCTCTGTCTTCCCTCTCTTGCAGCCTTAGGCTATAATTTTTAAGATCTTTTATAGTGCCTGTAATAGCTATAGGATAGGCCTTCGTTCATGGAGGCTTAGGACTGGTAGTGAAGCTCATTCCCGTGTGTTCACAGTCTGCTATTTCTTCCTGTGTTCCTGGACTACTTTTCAATTGAAGATGAGATGGAACCCTTGTAGATGTTTGTGTGTGGCATATTTTGGGAATTAATTTTTTATTTCTTGGTGTTTTCATGGCAGGGTCTCACTGTAGCCCAGGCTGGCCTCAAACTCACAGTGATCTTCCTCGGCCTCCCCAAGTGCTGGGATTAAAAGCATGAGCCACCATGCCCCGCTTAAACTTTATTTTAGTGTACAAAGTGATGGGTTTCATCATGGCGTTTTCATTGCACTGTGTTCTTAGCCCCTCCCCCAGTCTCCCAACTTACTCTCCTGGCTGGTCCCCTTCCTACCCTGCAATAGCCACCCCCCCACCTTCTGTTTTGATGTCGCATGCATGCTGTTACCCTCTCTTCCTCTAAGATTTTTGCTGCCTCCCATGTTTCCTGTCTTACTTTCTGAACCAATACACACACACACATTTAAGTCTAGATTCCACATACAAGGGCCAGTGTGCAGTGTTGATTTGTCTTTGAGTGTCGGGCTTGTTTTGCTCTATGATCTCTGGCTCTGTCCATTTTCCTACAAATGCCATGACTTCATTTTTCTTTATGGCTGAGAAAAATTCCATTATGTATAAGCACCACATTTTCTTCTCTTGCATGTGTGTACCTGTGACCATGTGTGTGGGGATGCACGTGAGGAGCTGTGCAGGCATGTGAGGATGCATGTTTGCGGAGGTCAGAAGTCCATGTTGCTGTCTTCCTCGGTCACCTTGTTCATGGAGAGAGGAGCTCGCTGACCCCATCAACTGGTCTAACTAGCTAGCTTGCTCCAGGGATCCATCTGCCTCTCAGCATCCCAAATGCTAGGGTTGCGGGCAGACACAGCCCATGCCCAGCGTTTTCATGGGTCCTGGGGAGCCAAACTCAGGTCCACATTTGAGGGGTAAGCACTTTCCTGGCTGAGCATAGCCAGAGCCCCTGGTACCACATTTTCCTGCTCCATTTATCAGTAGATGTGCATGCAGAATGGTTCCATTCCTGGCTGTCACGAATAGTGTAACAGTAAACAGAGCATGTCTGGGCGGGGGTGTTAACTGGAGTCCTTTTATGCCGCCCAGAAATAGTATAGCTGGGTCATGAAAATTCTAGTTTAAGGCTTCTGTTTGTTTGTTTTTTGGCTTTTTGAGGTAGGGTCTCGCTCTAGCCCAGGCTGACCTGGAATTCACTATGCGGTCTCAGGGTGGCCTTGAACTCACAAAGGCTGCCTTCCCACCCGCCGTGCATAAAGCTTCTTCCCTCCTCACAACCTCGCCAGTGTCCTTGGTGGCATTCTCACTGGGAGAGGTGTGATCTCAAAGCAGCTTTAATTTGTAAGGATACTTAACACATTTTCAAATATTTTTAATAATTTGTTATTTGCAAGGAGAGAGAGAGAATGAGAATGGGTCCCCCAGGGGCCTCCAGCCGCTGCAAACAAACCCGATGCTTGCTACTTTGTGCATATGGATTGACATAGGCACTGGGGAATCGAACCGGGGTCATTTATAGGCAAGTGCCATAACCACTGAGCTATCTCTTCAGCCCCATTTTCCAATATTCATTGACCATTTATATTTCTTGTTTTGAGACCTTTCTGTTCTGTTCCTTAGCCCATTTATTGAATGAATGGCTTGGGTTTTGGTGTTTAGTTTTTGCAGTTCACTATATATTCCAGATAGTAATCACCTGCCTTACATATAACTGGGTAAGATTCCATTTCCCATTCTGTAGAAATCACTCTGATGTTTTTTCCCCTGTGGGGCGGAAAGTTTTTAATTTCATGGAATCTTTTTTTTTTTTTTTTAGTGAGTTCTTGGGATTATGGAAATAAAACCTTTTTGGTCACAATGTTTTTGTCATATAGAAATTATCTCAATTTTTTCCCCATGTTCTAGTTTTCAAAAACACTTATGAGGCCTTTTTGTTTTGTTTTGTTTTGTTTTGTTTTCGAGGTAGGATTTCACTCTGGCTCAGGCTGACCTGGAACTCACTATGTAGTGTCAGGGTGGCCTCGATGGCGATCCTCCTCCCTCTGCCTCCTTAGTGCTGGGGTTAAAGGCGTGCGCCACCACACCCGGCTTTCATCAGGCTTTTTTGCAAGGACAGTCCCTGGAGAGCTGCACAACACTGCAAGTGCCACCATTGCAGTGCTAATTTCATAGGCTAAGAGCTACATTTTTTGTCTCCTTCCATGTTTAGCATGAAGCAAGTTGTTTGGGCCTCAGTTGTGCCTGTTGCAGGTTGTAAAGCATCTGTTTGTGTTCACACCACTGTTTACTGAGTGTGATTGGGCCCCAGGGTAAAGCATCTGTTTGTGTTCACACCACTGTTTACTGAGTGTGATTGGGCCCCAGGGTAAAGCATCTGTTTGTGTTCACACCACTGTTTACTGAGTGTGATTGGGCCCCAGGGTAAAGCATCTGTTTGTGTTCACAACACTGTTTACTGAGTGTGATTGGGCCCCAGGGTAAAGCATCTGTTTGTGTTCACAACACTGTTTACTGAGTGTGATTGGGCCCCACGGTAAAGCAGCATCGGGGGCATCCCGTGACCCCTTGGTTGAGAAGTCTGATTTGTAAGCAGGGTTATGTGATCTGAACTTTACCAACTCCTGCAGTACAGACAACACATCGAATACTTTCTGGTCACCTGTAGATACCTGAGTATGTGTGTTTGCTAAAGTCGTCTTTAAGATGCACGCTGGCCTCGCTGGTCCTTCTCCGGACTTTGATATGTGAAGGGAAGTAGTAAGAACCTAGTCTGAGTAGAGATCAGGACCTGAATGGTGTGTTTCCAGGTCCTTTTTGTACAAAAGCCATTGTCATTTTTGTTTCTTTGAGGTGTAAGCTTATTAACCAGCCCCCTCCCCCCCTTTTTTTTGGCTTTTCTTTTGAAATCATCTGGAACCCCCCTGCTCCTCTTTCTAGATGCCCTGGAGCCTCGCATCGGAGAGTTGCTCTAGAGAGAAGGAGCGCCAGCAAAGCGCACGCAGAGCTTGAGAGTGAAGGTGGACCCGTCCTAATAGACCCTGCGGGTGGTTCGCCTCCAGAACCGGATTGCTTGGGCTCGGAGACGGGCACCGCGCCTGCTGAGCGAAATCTGACATCTGCACCACATCCTGGGTGGACCGAGGAGCCCGGCCTGGACAATCCCGCCTTCGAGGAGAGCATCGGGGCAGACAGTACGTGCAGATCACCTCCTGGCATATACCTCCTCTACTTCTCCTTCCCACTACTCATCCAACATGCGCTTTTGTCCCATCTTAAAAAGGTGGCACGCACACCTCGAACCCCAGCACTTGGGAGGCAGAGGTAGGAGGATCACTGTGAGTTCTAGGCCATCCTGGGACTATAGTGAGACCCTACCTTAAAAAAAATTAAAATTAAAAAATGAAAGTTTACATACCTCTTCATTCATTTCTCTACGCTGTAAAATTGTAGCTGTCTGAAATTTAAAAGCAAAATGTCTTACAACCTGGACGAAGGTGATGCTTCCTCATCCTTTGCCCATTGTAATAACTAGGCACTCGCATGGTCTTTTTGTTTGTGTGTGATCAGGAACATGTTTGCCTCTTGGCATAAGAAATCAACACCAAGAACAATAAAAACAACAGGAAGTGCTCAGATCTAGTGCTTACTCTTCACTACACCAAATATTTTCAGTTATTAGGTGTTTGAGTAATGACATTAGGAAACTTTTTTGAAACAGGTGAATAAAAAACAAAACACCTGAGTCTTAAGAGATTAAATGATCAAGCTTGGCAGCCAGAAGGTGGGTGGCAGCACATTATCTGACTTCACGAGCATACCTGTAACCACCACACGCCGCAGCCTGGCATCATGATCTCACATGTACCTCAGTGGTCGGCCCTGGCTGCTTCCTTCTAGAGCAAATTTTCTCTTACAAGGAACAAACTGTAGTATGTATTCCAACTGTTATCTCTTTAAGACTGAGTTTAAATTCTAACTTTTTAGGAGCTTGACTGTTCTCAACCCCTGTGGGGTTATATGCCACAGAGCGTGTATTTTCTTTCTACTGCCTTCCATGATTCGTGCTCATTTCGTGGTCCCGACTTCCTCTTACCAGCCAGGGGAGGTGACTTTTCTGCTAATGTTCCTTCTCTGCTCACGGTCGTGTCATGCAGTGAGCGATCTGATTCTCAGTAGTCACTGGCTTTCTCCTCACCGCCAGAGGAGGAAAGTCGGTAATGTTAACGCGGTGTTTTTGTCATCACAGTCTTCATGCAGTCATTGCGTACTTACTGATCGTGTAAAACGCTGTTCTTCCTCTCTTGTTTTTAACTTGGCAGCTATTCAACAGCCACTTAGTTTACCAGAAGGAGAAATCACCACCATTGAGATCCACCGGTCTAATCCATACATTCAGTTAGGAATTAGCATTGTGGGTGGCAATGAAACGCCGCTGATTAACATTGTCATCCAGGAAGTCTACCGGGATGGGGTCATTGCCAGAGACGGGAGGCTCCTGGCCGGAGACCAGATTCTTCAGGTATCACTTCTAATTATTCTGCTTATTTATGCCTTTTTGTTTATAAGTTTAAAGCTTGGAAAAGCTTGGGATGCCATGACACCTGAATATATAAAGACTTGTTTACAGCCGGGCGTGGTGGCGCACGCCTTTAATCCCAGCACTTGGGAGGCAGAGGTAGGAGGATTGCCATGAGTTCGAGGCCACCCTGAGATGATATAGTGAATTCCAGGTCAGCCTGAACTAGAGTGAGACCCTACCTCGCAAAACCAAAAAAAAAAAAAAAAAAAAAGACTTGTTTGTTGTTGTTTGTGGTAGGGTCTCACTCTAGCTCAGGCTGACCTGGAATTTACTCTGTAGTTTCAGGGTGGCCTTGAACTCATAGCAATCCTCGTACCTCTGCCTCCCAAGTGCTAGGATTAAAGGCATGCGCCACCATGCCCAGCTTGTTTTGGTATTTTATTCCTTCAATTTTAATTATTTTATTTTGGTGGAGTTTTTTTTTTTTTTTGAGCTAGGGTCTCACTATGTGGTCCAGGTTAGCTTCAAACTCATTATGTAGCCAGGTTGGCCTAGAACTTTTGATCCTCTTGCCTCAGTCTTTTTTTTCAATACTTTATTCATATACTTATAAGCAGAGATAGAGAGAGAATATGAATGGGTGCACCAGAGCCTCTAGCTGCTGCAAACCAACTCCAGACACATGCACCATTTTGTGTATCTGGCTTTACATATGTACTGGGGAACTGAACCTGGATCCTTAGGCTTTGCAGGCAAGTGCCTTAACCACTGAGTTCTCTCTCCAGCCCCTGCCTCAGTCTTTTTAAAAAATATTTTTAATTATTGACAACTTTCATAATTATAGACAATAAACCATGATAATTCCCCCCCATACACACACTTTTACCTTCACAATTCCACTCTCCATCATATCCCCTCTCCCTCTCAGTCAGTCTTTATTGGGGGGGGGGTCGAGGTAGGGTCTCACTGTAGCCCAGACTGACCTGGAATTCACTGTGTTGTTTCACAGTCTCTTTTATTTTGATGTCATCATCTTTTACTCCTATTATGCTGGTCTGTGTAAGTAGTGCCAGGCACCACAAGGTCATGGATATCCAGGCAATTTTGTGTGTGGAAAAATGCATTGTAAGGAGTCCTATACTTCCTTTGGCTTTTACATCCTTCCTGCCACCTCTTCTGCAATGAACCCTGAGCCTTAGAATGTGTGATAGAGATGTTTCAGTGCTGAGCACTCCTCTGTCACTTCTTCTCAGCACCATGGTGCCTTTTGAGTCATCCCAGAGGTCATCGCCATCTGATAAGAGAAGCTTCTCTAACCAAAAATGAGAGTAGCATTAATATATGTGCATGAACAATTTTAAAGTTGTTCATAGACTAAAATCAATAAAATTCAAGCTAACAGTATTCAAACCCAGCCAATACACAAAAGATAAGAAAATAAACAAGCCGGGTGTGGTGGCACATTCCTTTAATCCCAGCACTTTAGAGGCAGAGGTAGGAGGATTGCCATGAGTTCAAGGCCAGCCTGAGACTACATAGTGAATTCCAGGCCAGCCTGGACTAGAGCAAAATCCTACCTCAAAAAAATAAAGAAAACACACAAAACTCAAAGAAAAAAAAAACATAAAATTATCTGTCAGAGGCCTTGCAGATTGAAGGAGTTCAGGAGATCACAAACACCTGACCCAGAGCCTGTCCCATTACAGATGTTCAGAGGCTAATGACTGCACCTCAGACAGATTCATGGAGCTCTTAGGTATAATAAATTCCCAAAATTATACTCACCTACTTGGTGAATAAGTGAAGCTGAATATATTTTCTACGTGATATTACATGTCCAGGAATCTGTCACTATAACTGTTTCAAGGTTGTAAAGTTTACTGGGTAAATAATGCATAAATACTGAATTGTGCTTACTGAATTAAGTAGCATTCTTATGTGCTAAGGAATTAGAGTGGAGTTATAATTACAGACCCTAAGAGCCATTAATCTAAAATGATTGTATACTTGGAATGTGCTACTTTTCCATTTTTTTTTTTTTCTTTTTGGTTTTTCGAGGTAGGGTCTCACTCTAGCCCAGGCTGACCTGGAATTCACTATGGAGTCTCAGGGTGGCCTCGAACTCCCGGCAATCCTCCTACCTCTGCCTCCCAAGTGTTGGGATTAAAGACGTGCGCCACCATGCCTGGTTTACTTTTCCTTTTTTTAAAGGGGCGTGGAAGCGATGTGTTTCGGATTTCTTGGGCAAATAGAGATGTAGTCCAGTAGAATTTGAGTTTTGTTCTAGGGCTCGTACTCAATTTGTACCTGTCCTTGCGCTGAGGACTCGCTCCTTCTCGTGCCGCTCCTGTGAAGGAGGGTGTTGCAGTCAGGTTCGCATTGCTGGTAGAAATCACCCAACCAAGAGCAGCTTCTGGGACAAAAGAGACTTATTTTGGCTTACAGGCTTGAGGAGAAGCTCCACGATGGCAGAGGAAAACGATGGCATGAGCAGGGGGTGGACATCACCCCCTGGCCAACATCAGGTGGACAATAGCAACAGGAGAGTGTGCCAAACACTGGCAAGGGGAAGCTGGCTGTAACACCCATAAGCCCGCCCCCAATAATACACTCCCTCCAGGAGGCATTAATTCCCAAATCTCCATCAGCTGGGAACCTAACATTCAGACCACCTGGGTTTATGGGGGACACCTGAATCAAACCACCACAGAGGGTTAGCTCGCTGCGCAGGCTCAGGTAAGGAAACACTGGAGCAGATGTGTTTGCCTGAGGTTATCACTTAGCAACTCAGTAGCAGAAAGGAGGACTTTAATTGCAGATTATCATCAAAGCCTATGGTCCTAACTACCTCGCTCTACTTGATACAAGTCACTGTAAGTCACTGTTAGAAACTATATATTTTAAAGTGTCTTTAGAGTGGTTGCCTTTGTCAGTAGAATTGCATAGCATTTTTATAGTGTTGGTTAGATGTGTCATCTAACATTTTTACAAGTCAGAACATGAGCTCTCGTCATCCATCGGTCCTGATCATTAGGATTTCACTTCCTAGGTCAACAGCTATGACATCAGCAATGTGTCCCATAACTACGCCCGGGCTGTCCTTTCCCAGCCGTGCCCCTCGCTGAGCCTCACCGTGCTGAGGGAGAGACGCTTCGGCAGCCGGGCGCACGGCCACACTGACGGCGCCTCCCCGCGGGAGGACGTCTTCCAAGTGCTTCTGCACAAGCGGGACCCCGGGGAGCAGCTTGGCATCAAATTGGTCCGGAGGACAGATGAGCCGGGTGTTTTTATCCTTGATCTGCTGGAAGGGGGGCTGGCAGCCCAGGACGGCAGGCTCAGCAGCAACGACCGGGTCCTGGCCATCAACGGACACGACCTGAAGCACGGGACCCCGGAGCTCGCCGCCCAGATCATTCAGGTAAATGCCCAGGGGCGAGCTGTGATCCCCTGGAGCGGCGCTTGTTTCAACACGTTGGCACGAATGATCAGAACTCAGGAGTCCCTTGATGTTTCGTTGGAAAACCCGGCTTAGATACCTAAACTCTCCAACTAACCTGTGTCCCTGTCAACCTTAGGACTGGGTGTCTGTAGTGTAGGCTCTGCAGTTTCACATTCATTCCTCGTCTGACCTCTGGAGGTCCACGTGGTGAGGCAGGTATAGCAGAGAGCGATGGTGAGGCTCAGAGGAGCCCAGTCAGTGTTACAACTTTCCAGGTCTCTTATCTCCCATATAAGTGCTCAGGGAACGGGGCAGTTGTGGAAGGAAAATATTTTGTTATGAAGAATAATTTGGGGCTGGAGGGATGGCTTAGCGGTTAAGGCGCTTGCTTGCCTGCAAAGCCAAAGGATCCAGGTTCTACTCCCCAGGACCCACGTTAGCCAGATGCACAAGGGGGCGCACGTATGTGGAGTTCGTTTGCAGTGACTGGAGGCCCTGGCGTTCCCATTCTCTCTCTCTCTCTTCTCTGTCAAATAAATAAATAAAATACTTTAAAATTTTTATTAAAATTTTAAAAAAGAATAATTTGGGGCTGGAGAGGTGGTTGAGCAGGTAAAGGTGCTTGCTCACAGAGCCTGTAGCCTGGGTTCCCCGACATGCATGTAAAAAAGTGGCACAGCTGGGCATGGCACACGCCTTTAATCCCAGCACTTGGGAGGCCGAGGTAGGAGGATTGTCACAAGTTTTAGGCTACCCTGAGAGTACAGAGTGAATTCTAGGTCAGCCTGGGCTAGGACAAGACCCTCCCTCAGAAAAAAATACAGACATAAAAAGTGGCACAAACATCTGGTATTCATTTGCAGTAAGTGGTAAGAGACCCTGGCATGCACGTACATAGACAAGCACACACGTGCACTGGGCTAGAGAGATGGTTGAGTGGGTAAGGCGCTTGCCACTCACGGTGGAATGCCCAGGTTCAGTCTCTGGACCCCACATAAAGACGTGGAAGTCATGATGGGCTCCTGTAATCCTGGCACTCTGATGCCGATGACGAGGTGGGAGGCAGAGATGGGAAAATTCCCAGAAGCTCAAGGCGAGCCCAGCAAAGAATAGCAGAATGAGAACCCAGGTCAGGAAACCCTACCTGAAATGAGGCAGGCAGGCGAGAAAAAGCCTGAAAGTTGTCCTCTGACCGACCTACACACACCCATCGCATGTCTGTGCCCACACTCACACAAGGGCATATGCATACACACACAAAAATGAATAATTTAAATTTTAAAAAATAATAGTAATATGTTGGGCTCAGAGGGTAAGAAGAGTGCTTGCCATTGCAAGCCCAAGGACCTGTGTTCGCTCTCCTGCACCACCTGGAAAGCCAGGCACGGCCACACACTCCTGTGTCACTGTGCTGAAGAGGGTGAAGCTAGGGGAACCGCTGGGACCTGCTGCTCAGCGGCCTAATAGAAAAGCAGCAGCAGCAGCAGGTCGGGAAGAGAAGGACACCCATGTTCTACTGTGACCCCCGCACCCGTGCACACAGCGTGTACACATTGTATATACGCTGCATCCACGCACATGTACACAGTGTGTGCAGCTGTACACACAGTAGGCATATACCACGCGCACGCGCATACACACACACACACACACAAAGAAAAATATGTTGGGCTGCGAAGGTGGCTTGGTCAGGGGGAAAGCACTTGCTGTGTGTTGCAGTCCAGTTCACATTGCTGGTAGAAATCACCCAACCAAGAGCAGCTTCTGGGAAAAAGAGCTTTATTTTGGATTTCAGGCTTGACGGGAAGCTCCAGGATGGCATGAGCAGAGGGTGGACATCACCCCCTGGCCAACATAAGGTGGACAATAGCAACAGGAGAGTGTGCCAAACACTGGCAAGGGGAAACTGGCCATAACACCCATAAGCCCACCCCCAACAATGCACTCCCTCCAGGAGGCACTAATTCCCAAATCTCCATCAGCTGGGAACCCAGCCATTCTGAACACCTGAGTTTATGGGGACACCTGAATCAAACCACCACATTCCGCCCCTAGCCCCCATAAACTTATAACCATGCATGATTTAAAGTTAGGTGAATGCATTGCATTTTACAAGTCCCATAGTTTTTATCAATTCCAATGAGGTTCATACATCCCCATAGTCCAAGATCTTTTAACTGAGCCATAATACCAAAAAATAACCTCAAAAAAAAAAAAAACCCATAATGGCACAGAATAAATATTCACACTGCAAAAGATGGCACTGGGCATAGCAAAGAAACATTCAACCAATACAAGACTTAAAACAACCAGGGCAAATATCAAACTCTGCAGCTTCAAGTCCAATAACTCTAGCCAGTGACAAATCTCCAAATCCGATAATTCTAACCAGCAACAAAGTCTCTGGCATTCCAATTCCGCCCCTCCAGCTAGGCTACTCACAGTCCTGGAAAACTTCATCTGGCCGGCAGCTCCTTCGCAGCCATCTCGTGGTCCCGGCATCTCCACTGGGTCTCCACTGCAAGCCATGGTTCATCCTCATGGCCCCATGGGGTCTCCATGCAGGCATCCAACAAACCTGCTTCACATTCTCCATGGCCATTTCCAAAACACAAGACCGTGTTGCAAACTCAATGACCCGCTTTCCAGCATTTCTTATACTCCACAATGCCAGGTAGGGTGCCAATTTGTAATCCAGGGGGGAATAAAGCAGACTTTGAAGAACAGGACACTTCTTGAGCACTCAGGCCCCTTCAAAAGAATCGACATTCTTCCTGTTGCCCCAGTTCAGGTCAGCTGGCCCAGTCTCAAAGGTTGTAATCTCTCAATTGCAGCTGAACGGGCAGCAGTTCACCCAAAGATTTTTCTTTCTGTTTCATATCCCTCTGCTCACACCAGTTCATTTCTACGCAAAGCAACCCTGCACAACTTCCCAGGACATGGGCATAAGAACAAGTCTCACACAAACTACCAGCCCAGTCCAGGCAAAACTCTTTCTCACCCTCATAAGCCAAACCTCACAGTCCATAGTTCTTACTGCATTCAGGCCTTTCAACTCTGACCAGAATAGTCCATCAAGCTGTACTTACAGCACTGCAAGGCATCTCTTAGGCCAAGGTTCAAATCCTTCCACATTCCTCTTGAAAATCAGCTCCAAAAGGGCAAAGCCGCACAAGTGTCTAGCAGCAATCCCACTCCTCGGTACCACTTTACTGTTGCAGTCCGGTTCACATTGCTGGTAGAAATCACCCAACCAAGAGCAGCTTCTGGAAAAAAGGGCATTATTTTGGCTTTCAGGCTCGAAAGGAAGCTCCACGGTGGCAGGGGAAAACGATGGCATGAGCAGAGGGTGGACATCACCCCCTGGCCAACATAAGGTGGACAATAGCAGCAGGAGTGTGTGCCACACACTGGCAAGGGGAAACTGGCTATAATACCCATAACCCCGCCCCCAACAATACACTCCCTCCAGGAGGCGTTAATTCCCAAATCTCCATCAGCTGGGAACCTAGCATTCAGAACACCTGAGTTTATGGGGGACACCTGAATCAAACCCCCATGCTGTGCAAAAGTGAGGAGGACTCAATTTCAGGTCAAACCCACGTTAAGTGCTGCGCGCCAGTAATCCCAACACTCGGGAACCCAAGATGAGAGTCCCACAGCAAGCTCGTTAGCTAGACTTGTAAATCAGTGAGCTAGCTCTGGGTTCAGGAGAGAGATCCTGTCTCAATAAATACGATGGAGAGATAGAGAGTGATAAGAGGGAGATGTCTGATGTTAACCCAACATGCACTATATATATAAAATATATATACATGCCCCCCCAAAAGAAGGGTTTGTCACAGCTGAGTACAGTGGTGTGTGCATAGTCCCAGGTACATGGGAGGCTGGGGGGAGGGGGGGTGGGAAGGGGCAGGATAACCTGAACCTAGGAGTAGCGCAGGCCCAGCCAGGCCAATGTACTAAGATTACTCCTTGGACAAAAAAAGAAAAACTTGTCTCTGTAATGACTTTTTTTTTTTTAAGGAATTTAAAACTGTCAACACAAAATCTGTCCTCACAGTATCCCTGAGATGAAGTAAGGCTATTCATTATTAGAGAAGACATGTTTACAAGAAGAGCACAGAGACAGGCCAGCTGGAAACTCGGGCACAGATCTGCAGGTTCTGCTGCATGCCGTGGCTCTTAATGATAGAGGCCTGCACTACAGCGGTAAAGATGAGGAAGGGCGTTTGTCTTAATGTGATCGCAACAAAATGATATGGAGGTAACCAAGCACGGTATGATTGAGCATGGCATTGATGGTCACTGAGAAAATACATTTATGACCAGAATGAAGTAACAATAAAAACTTAGAGCTACGAAAATCCGAGCCTTGGCTCTGTTTATTGCATTGAAAGCCGGGCATTGGTCTCTCATTTTTTAGTCTTGGGGTTTAAAGAAATCAGATGCCTTAAAATTTCCTGAAACCACAGGCACCTTTAGGCCCCTTCCTGTGCACAGCAGGCCGCTGTCGGGCTACCAAAGCCGGTGTTGTCTTCCCTCCTGGGAGGGCCGGGGAGGGAGCCAGCAGTGTTTCAGGTTCTCTTTGAGGAAATAGAGGAGTCAGCTGCATCTTGTGAAGTGAAAAGGGAGAATAATAAAGCAGCAATAGATTGACTATATATATTTATATTTATACTGTAGGCATTTTTTTAAAGTTTTTATTTATTTGCAAGCAGAAGGAAGAAATGGGCAATCCAGGGCCTCTTGCCACTTCGTGCATCTGCCTTTGTATGGGTACTGGGGAATCCAACCTGGGCTGTCAGCTCTGCAAGAAAGCACCTTCAACTGCTCAGCCATTTCTTCAGCCCCCTAGGCAATTTTTTTGTTGTTGTGGTTTGAGACAGAATCACATGTAGCCCAGGCTAGCCTCAAAACTCACTGTGTAGCTGCCAAGAACCTGGAGCTCCCTCCACCTGCAGGGTGCTGAGCCTGGAGGTGTGTACCACCATGCCTGCTTCTGTGGCACTGGGGAGGGAACCCAGGGCCTTGTACATGCCTGGCTAGCCAAGAGCCCTGCCCACTGAGCTACATCCCCAGCCCAAGGCACTGTGTAAATACTCTGATTCCTAGGTGGTCCTCCATGAATTGCTAACCAAAATGGGGGAAATATATAGGTCGAAAGTATTTACTATTTTCCCTGGGTAGTACCTTATACTTGATTTTTATCAATATTTGCATTATTTTTGTAGTTCGATTTTTCCCAAACTCTGGCAAACTAAAGTTGCTTGATTTAAGGTTCTTTCTGAAAAATTAAAATCTTACTACTTTTGGATTATAAAAAAAAATGACATGTATTCCATGTCTAAAATGGAAAACAATGAAGATTTGCAGAAAATAAAGTTAAACCGTGGCCTAAAACACCCCAAGATGTCAACATCAGTTCAGATATTGTTCTGTATGTATCCACAGATGTATAATTCTGTTTTGACAAAAGTACTTACCTACGCATTTGTCTTAGAGGTCCTGAATTGATACGTTTATCTTTGTTAGCAACAGTTTGTTGGGGACATCTTAGATGAAAGTAGTGACAGACAGACACCGGAAGTGCTGCTGGCTGTTCAGTCATGTGCCGTGAGTTGTGTAATCATTCTCCCTGACTGACTCTCATGTTTGATGTTCAAGTTTAGCCACATTACAAAACTTCCTGCAGAAAGCTTGTGACTACTTATATTTCCAGCAATAGAACATGCCACTCACTTCTAAATTATAGATTCTTAGATTTACAGCTTACATTTTTTCATCTTGATTCTTTTTTATTTTTATATTTTATTTCTATTTATTTACATATTTGACAGAGAAAAGGGGAGAGAGAGAATGGGCGCACCAGGGCCTGCAGCCACTGCAGATGAACTCCACACATGTGTGTCCCCTTGTGCATCTGGCTAATGTAGGTCCTGGGGAATCGAACCTAGGTCCTTGGGCTTTGTAGGCAAACACCTTAACCACTCAGGCATCCCTCCAGCCCCTCATCTTGATTCTTTAAAAAATACTTTTGCATGAAGAGAGGTAGAGGGAGAGAGAGAATGGGTGTATCAGGGCCTGTAGCCACTGGAACTCCAGACATATGTGCCACGTTGTGTGTTTGGCTTTACGTGCATACTAGGGAATTGAACCCAGACAGGCAGGCTTTGTAAGCAAACAGCTTTACCTGCTGAGCCATCTCCCCAGCCCCAGCTAGTCTGATTTTTAACAGGAATTTGCTTATGTCTGAAATACTGAAAGATCAAGGCTTTGCTTCAGCTGTTAGATTTGTAAAAGCATTTTCAAGTAAAACTGAAATACTGATTTTTGGTTCTAAGTTGTAAACAGTAATGAAAATGAGTCTGACTACTGAAACACAATCCCGAGGAGAGTCATTCACCACTTCACACAGTCCAGTCACCTGACATGCCAGTGTTGTCAGTGTCAGGATTCTAGCGTTCTACCTTGGCATTTTCCCCTTAAACTCAGCCTAGAGATGACAGTTGTACACTGTGTCTCCCATAACTCTGAAGAATTGTCCGAAATTATTTAGAAGAATAAGATGTTTGAGTGGCAAATGATTTATAGTATAGACATTGTCAATTATGGGCTGGAGAGATGGCTTAGTGGTTAAGGCGCTTGCCTGCAAAGCATAAGGACTCATGTTCAACTCTCCAGGTCCCATGTAAACCAGGCGCATAGTGACACAAGCATGCAAGGTCACACATGCGCACAAGGGGGCACAAGGGGTCACACACACGTCTGGAGTTCTATTGTAGTGGCTGCATGCCCTGGCATGCCAATTCTCTCTCCCTTCACCTTGCATTTAAAAAACAAAAAGAAAAGCCAGACGGGCATGGTGGCGCACACCTTTAATCCCAGCACTTGGGAGGCAGAGGTAGGAGGACCACTGTGAGTTCGAGGCCACCCTGAGACTACAGAATGACTTCCAGGTCAGCCTGGGCTAGAGTGAGATCCTACCTCAAAAACAAACAAAAAGCCAATCTGCTGGGCTTACCTCAAAAGAAAATTGTCACTTACTTTTCAATTTAAGAGCTGAAAATAAAGTGATTGCTTAAGGTTGTTAACTTTAATCATGGGAAAGGTTTCTACTTGCTGTCACGATTCATGAAAGCAAGCTGTCAAAATTCCCCCCGAGGAATAATGGTAGTGTTGGGGCTGGTGGTCATGACCAGGAGAGTAAGCATCCCGCACCTCAGCTGTGTACTTGGGAGAGGTGAGGCCGTGCTTTCCAGTAAGACAGGTAGCGAGCCTCTCGATTGAAAACGATAGTCACGAGCTTCTGAAATAATTGCAGTCTTGATGACATGCGTGTGTTTCCGTGTCAGGCGTTTGAAAATATGAGCTAATGAACTTCTTCCCCCACGCCACTAGGTGCAGTCACTGTCCCCAGGCATGGTGGCAACAGGTCTGTACTCCCAGCATTCACATGGGCTGCTTAACAAAACCCTGTCTCGAAAAGGAAAGAACAAAGAGTAATCTTGATGACAGACCTCATTCGTGGTGGGTAGTAATGAGTGCGTGTTTTCTTCCAGGCCAGCGGAGAGAGGGTGACCCTAACAGTTGCGAGAGCGGGGAAGCCTCAGTGTGGCGGCGGCACCCGGGAAGCTGGGGCCCACAGCGTCAGCCAGCCCCACGCACAGCCGCCCCCCCACAGCAGACCAAGCTCACATAAGGTGAGGACTTGATTTTTTTTTTTTAACATGTGTGATACGTGTAACTCCAGGTGCGTGCAAGATCAAAAGACAGCCTCAAGTGTCAGCCCTCACCCTGCACCTTGTTTTGAGGCAGGGTTCTTGTATTTTGCCAGGCTAGCTGGCCCACGAACTTCTGTCTCCTCCCTTCTGGCAGTGGGGTGCACTGGAATTCCAGGTGCTCGCACATATGTCCAGGTGTGTACGGGTTCTGGGGATCCGAACTTGGGTCATCATCACTTGCATTACCCACTG
Source organism: Dipus sagitta (assembly GCA_036346955.1). Classification (NCBI taxonomy): domain Eukaryota; kingdom Metazoa; phylum Chordata; class Mammalia; order Rodentia; family Dipodidae; genus Dipus; species Dipus sagitta. The sequence goes on along the minus strand of CM070775.1, from coordinate 9,795,447 downwards.
AGCCATCTGCCCAGCCCAGTCTGGGGACACTTTCTTCTCTCATTTGCATCACCCTCAAAGGGTCATTGTTAGAACCTGGTAAGATTTAAGGTAGATTTTTCCATGCCAGTCACATCTTGGTACTGCGGCTCTTAAAAAGATTACACTTGAAGCTGCTGTTGTGCCAGAAAGGTGATGTGAAATGTGCAAATCGTGTCGGTTTCTCAGCCGGGAGGTAGTTATACTTGGCAGGGAGAGTTCCTGTGTCAAGGGATTGACACATGAGTTTTCATAAACACCCATTTGCTGAGCGCTACTTATAAGTGGAATTTTTGGGTTGCTTGTTTGTTTGTTTTTATTTGCCAGAGAGGGTGTGGGCATTCCAGGGCCTCTTGCCACTGCAATGCACTCCACGGGCATGCGCCACTTTGTACACCTGGCTTCACATGGGAACTCAGGAACTGAACCCAGGCCAGAAGCTTTGCAAGCAGGCTCTGAGCCTTCACCCCAGCCCAAGGAAGATGTTTAAGTGTAAGCATTGGGAATATGGTTGAAACATCACGAGAACCTCGGCAAGTCTGTGTTCAGCAATTGAGCGTGTTACCTTCAGCCACAAAGATATGTGAATACTAAAGATAGGAATAATGAGTTTTGGTAGGAACATGGATAGCATGTGTTTGAGGGATGGTTAGGATATCGTGTGTTTAGAGAAATATGGCCTTGAGTCACTAGAATCCCCGTCCATTGAGCTTACTTATGAAATCTTCGCATCACTACTAACTGGTTTATATGACATCCAGGATAACTGATCTATGACAGGAGAGAAGCCGTCCCACTTGAATTTCAAAACTCTAAAAGCGATGGTGCTTTAGCATTCTGGGTATGATTTATTTCATCTGATCACTTGTCGGAACTCAGCCTCCAGCAGGCAGGCAGTGTGAAGCAGTGATGGGGTGACCACCCCGTTATCTCTAAGTGCAAGCCAAATGAAGAGTGCTTCCAGAGCCGTTCTCCTGAAGTAAAATTGAAATCTCCACTGAACAAAACTTACTGATTGATCTGCTTGAACACCATAGGAAGCTATGTATGGGGCTGAAGTAGTTTTAGAATTTATGTATGTATCTATGTATGTATTTATTTATTTGAGAGGAAGAGAGAATGGGCACTCCAGGACCTGCAGACACTGTAAACGAACTTTGGACACATGCGCCCCCTTGTGCATCTGGCTAAAGTGGGTCCTGGGGAATCAAACCTGGGTCCTTTGGCTTTGCAGGCAAGCACCTTAACGGCTAAGCCATCCCTCCAGCCCTAGTTTTCAGATTTAAATACAACACTTGAGAATCTAATTCCCTTCAAAACCTATCACTGGTCTAGCTAGTTTGGCTCATCAGGCTTATCTGGTTCTCCAGGCTCAGATTTACCATTTGGTTAATGTTTGGTGGGATTTTCCCCACAGGCTTCTCGTTGCTGAACAAAAACCAGATCCTCTGGTGGAAGCCTGTAATGTTGCCTTTGCGTGTGAAAGGAGGTTCTGTTTTGAAGAGGGAGTGTTTGAACAGAATCTGTTTACACATGTAGTCCTTGCTTTACATGTTTTACAGAGACAGAGGCCAAAGTTGGTCGTTGGATCATTTTGTCATTGAATTTTACAATAATTTGAGGCAGGTATTTAGCAATTGTAGTTTAAGTTAAGTAATTTAAGAATTATTCTGAGGGCTAGGAAGAAGGCTCAACAGTTAAAGGCACTTGCTTGCAAAGCCTGAAAGGCTGGGTTCAATTCCCCCATACCCACATAAAGCATAAAACCAGATGCTCCAAGTGGCATGTGCATCTGGAGTTCTTTTGTAATGGGAAGAGGCCCCGACATGCCCATTCATATTTCCTCCTCCTCTTCCCTCTCCCCTTCCCCTCTCTCCTCTTTCTTTGCTTGCAAATAAATAAAAATAGTTTTTGAAATTGTATGTAATGATTCCAACATTCATATAGAGAACTCATTCATTTCAAAGTTTAATGTTATAATTCTTTTTTTTTTTTTTTTTTTTTTGGTTTTTCGAGGTAGGGTCTCACTCTAGCTCAGGCTGACCTGGAATTCACTCTGTAGTCTCAGGGTGGCCTCGAACTCTCGGCGATCCTCCTACCTCTGCCTCCCGAGTGCTGGGATTAAAGGCGTGCGCCACCACGCCCGGCTAATCCTGTTAATTTTTATTTTCTTTAATTTTACATGATATGGGCTAGAGAGAAGGCTTAGTAGACAAAGGGCTTGCAGTACTGGAGTTCGGTCCCTAGCACCCTCATAAATGCCAGGTGGGCATGGCAGCTCAGCCCTAGTCCCAGCACTTAGGAGGCAGAAACAGGGGGCCCTGGGGCAAGATGGCTTAGGTAGACTAGCGGGATCGATGAGTGCTGGGTTCAGATGAGACACCCCGCCTTGTACATAAAGTGGAGAGTGGAGGAAGACCCTTGACTCAGCCTCTGGCCTCCACACACACACCAGCACAAATGTGAACACGCATGCACACACCAAAGAAGGAAAAAGAAATACAATAAATTTTAAAAATCATTTCAACGAGGCTACATACAGGGTAGTTCCCAACTTCAGGTGTTCTCACCAGTCCTAGCTATATGTGTTAACTTAGCTGCTTATAACAGATTGCCTTCATCATGTCAAATTTCAGTTAAGAAAAATAAAGATGTCCCATGGTTAGCAAGTGCAAATTCACAAGAAACGCAAGCTGTTCAGATGGTTATAATCACCCAGAAAAGTTTCAGAACAGCACACGTTGGTCTACAGTCATGTCTCTCAGCAGCCGCTTGGGTGAACGTTTCCATAGCACTGAACTTGTAGAAAGTTCTTGAGTGTAATCACTGAAGTTTGGTTTGGTTTCCAGGCAGAAGTTTCATGTTCTTCAGGCACCCTGAAGAAAGAACCAGTTTTAATTGACTAAATACTCTAGGACTTGGACATTTAAATAAGTTTACTCAAAGCTAAGTGTCCCTGAATTATCTTTGTAATAACATCATGTTGTTTAGCAGTTAAAAACTTACCTGCTTATTAAAGTAATGTCATTAAAGGGCATATTACAATTTTGTGAGTATATTTCATATATTTTTACTTCACTGTCAGTAATTAGCTTGTTTACACAATCTGTAAACTCTTGGTAGGTGTTGGGCTAGGCATGTAGCTCAGTGTTGGAGTGCTCTCATGCACTCCCAAGGCTCTGGGTTCCATTCCAGTACATGGAAAAGACGGAAGTGTTGGAACCTTATGAGACATTAGCTTAATCTCAAAAGGTCTGAGACACTGCTACACTTGATTGTATAGTTCCTCATGGGCGCATGTGTGTAGTGTGAGCATGTAGTGTTCGCACTGCATGTACACAGACAAGATATATGTTTGTTAGTGTATAAGTACATACTTCCGGCATGCTTCCTCACGTGAAAAATGGTGCCAGTAATACCAGCCTTCAGCACCGTGGTGAGGATTGAATGAAGTAATGCATGTGGGCCTTCAGCTGTGGCAATGACTACCTCATGGTAGTTATTGCTGGTTAATAATTAATGTTGCATATGTATACCTCATTTGTTAACTAAATTCAAATTCAAAAGAAGTGGTATTTTTGCATGTTTGTGCGTGTGGAATGGGGACGGCATGGGAAACCGTATGAAAAACTTCAGACTCTAGGAGTGGAGCCCCAGTCAGAAGAGCACTTGCCTAGCATGCATGCAGCTCTGGGTTCATGCCCCAGCACCACATAAAACCAGGCATGATGGTGCACGCCTGTAACCTCAGCGCCCGGATGTCGAGGCCACTGCAGCTTTCGTGAAGATTTCAGAGGTCAACTTGCGTTTGCTTCGTGACTGAGTGCTGAAGATCCCCATCTGCAAGAAAGAAAAACTCTGTAGCTTTATTTCTGGTAGCTAGTAAAATAGCTTTTGTACCATTCTGCCATTCTTTCAAAGAATTGTGGAGAAACATGGAAGTGAAAGTAATTGGCTGGCCTTCAGAATCTTAAAACTCTTAAGAATTACCTGCTTTTAGCCGGGCATGGTGGCGCACGCCTTTAATCCCAGCACTCGGGAGGCAGAGGTAGGAGGATCACCGTGAGTTCGGGGCCACCCTGAGACTCCATAGTGAATTCCAGGTTAGCCTGGGCTAGAACGAGACCCTACCTCGAAAAAAAAAAAAAAAAAAAAAAGTCACTTTGTCAACGCCACCTCAGCTGACCACCTTAGTTTAGCTCCTTTCACCTCAGCTGCATGTTATTCATTACCCGGTTTTGTTGCTTCCTTTCGTGCTTCAGGATCTCACTCAGTGTGTTACGTGCCAAGAAAAGCACATTACTGTAAAGAAGGAGCCACACGAGTCCCTTGGAATGACAGTCGCAGGAGGCAGAGGGAGTAAGAGTGGTGAACTGCCCATCTTTGTGACCAGCGTGCCACCTCATGGCTGCCTTGCGCGAGATGGCAGAATCAAAAGAGGTAAGACACAGTCTTGGAAAATTCTACCACCTCTTATCCCCGAATGAAACTCAGATCTACAAAAATAAGAGGAACTACAACTTTAAGCACTGAGCCACCTCCCCAGCCCCAAATTGGATTTTTAAAAACTTTATGTTTTATTTATTTATTTGAGAGAGAGGGAAAGAGGCAGAGAGAGGGAGAGCCAGGGCCTCCAGCCACTGCAAACAAACTCCAGATGCGTGCACTTCCTTGTGCATCTGGCTTACATGGGTCCCGGGGAATCGAACTAAGGTCCTTTGGCTTTGCAGGCAAACACCTTAACCGCTAAAGCCATCTCTCCAGCCCCGAAACTGGATATTTTAAGTGGGTGTATTGAATGGTACATAAATTTTATCTCAATTAGGCTGCTATTTTTTAAGTTATTTGTCTAATGGCAGACATTAGGGGAAATTTATTTCATTCCTGTTACATTATTGTATTTCCAAGTTTTCAGTCATGCGAATCCTTTGCTTTAACAATCTGAAAATCAGACAATAAATTGGGAGAGGAGTATTTTCTGTAGACTTCATAGCACAAATGTCTGCTTCCTTCAAAACTAATCTTTGCTTTCCTAACTTTTTAATGTAATTCTCACTGGTATTTTTTCATTATAGTGCTTGAGAGAGGTTTTTTGCTTTTGTGTTTTTTACCCTCAAGCAAGGGAAGATGTGTCATTGTGTGGCCTGAGGGCAACGACTTTTCTGAGTGAAATGTGGGACCATCTGTACATATAAAATCGTGTACATATAAGATAGAATCTAGCCAGGCATGGTGGCGCACGCCTTTAATCCCAGCACTCAGGAGACAGAGGTAGGAGAGTCGCTGTGAGTTCAAGGCCAGCCTGGGCTAGAATGAGACCCTACCTCAAAAAAACAAAAAACAAAAAAAAAAATAGAAGCTACTGAAAATTTCTAAGAGTAAATGAGCAAATTGTTTTTGAATAGAAGGGACTCTAGGGCTGGAGAGATGGCTTAGCAGTTAAGGCACTTGCCTGCAAAGCTAAAGGACCTCAGTTCAATTCCCTAGGACCCACGTTAGCCAGATACACAAGGTGGCACATGTGTCTGGAGTTCATTTGCAGTGGCTGGAAGCCCTGGCCCGCCCATTCTTTCTCTCTCTCTCTTTTGCTCTGCCTCTTTCCCTCTCTCAAATAAATAAATGAAAATAAAATATATTAAAAAAAGAAGGACCTCTGGAAACCCCTGAAGCTCAAAGAATGGAAGTGATCGTGCCCAGGGCATGTACGAAGCTGAAGTTAAGCTAATGATTTTCACTTCTTGATATATCTACATGTTTCAGGCCACATTTTTGTCCTCTGTGGTATGACATTATTTCCAGTTTTCGAATTGTTTTGGAACGTTTTTCATAATCGGAAGAATTACTGCCATTGTTACAGAAATAATAAAGAGAGAGCCTTTCATCTCATCTAAGCTATCGAAACTAATAATTAGTGAATGAATTAATTTTCAGTCAAGATCTGCAGGGCAATAATCGCTTGGTGCTCACAGCATCCTTCTGGTTGTCTCCTCGCGGGCACAGGCGACGTGTTGTTGAATATCAACGGCATTGACCTGACCAGCCTGAGCCACAGTGAGGCCGTAGCCATGCTGAAGGCCAGCGCCGCTTCCCCGGCCGTCGTCCTCAAAGCGCTGGAGGTGCAGATCGCAGAGGAGGCAGCCCAGGCCTCGGACGAGCAGCCAGGTGCTTTGAGTGAGAATGAGTATGACGCCAGCTGGTCCCCGTCCTGGGTCATGTGGCTTGGCCTGCCAAGGTACTGACAGCTCTGTGCTGCTTAGGGCGTGATCCTGTTGGCTCTCTCCACCTGTGTGGCAGTCACTCACCCAGTGAGCGGAGGGCTTTAGCTGTCCACGAAGAGGGACAATTTCCTAGTTGTTTTGTCCTTTGGGACAAGATCTGACCCTGTAGCCGAGGCCGGCATGGAACTCACTCTGCAGCCCAGGCTAGCCTGAAATTTGTGATCACCCTGAAAAGTGGCAGAATGTACAACCCAGCTTATATTGGACTCAGGAGGCTCAAAGCCACTTTCTCTTAGCTGCTCTGTCCTTATAACGAATCCGTCGCTTCAGTGCTAACCACGACCAGCAGAATGTCGGGAGGTTGGCTGGAGTTGGGGTCACAGGGGTTTGGAATGGTCAGCGGCATCCCAGGGTGTGTGCCTTTCTCTAACCCACTGGGTCCGAGATAGAAAGAGTGCGTATCGCTGCTGTTCTGAATCTAAGGAAAGTTCTAAAAATTAAGTTTGTGAAGCATTTTGACTTAACAGAGTGTGAAAAGTAGTGATTCTTTTTTAAATATTTTATTTATTTATTTGAGTGAGAGAGAGAGAAAGAGGCAGATAGAGAGCTTGGGGGTGGAGAGATGGCTTAGCAGTTATCAAGGGGCTTGCCTGTGAAGCCTAAGGACCCAGCTTTAATTCCCCAGATCCACGTAAAGCCAGAAGCACAAGGGAACACGTGTCTGGAGTTCAGTTGCAGTGGCTAGAGGCCCTCGTGCACCCATTCTCTCTCCCCTTCCCTCTCTCTCTCTCAAATAAAAAAAATTGATTAAATAATTTTTTTTAAAAAAGGAGAGTTCACAGCATTGTGTGGTGTGCCAAGCAGAGTAAGGTCTTGGTTAAAACACAGGCAGTACAGTGCCATCTTATTTTTGGAGGGAGACTTTCTTCCCTGAGTATGCCAGAGAACTGCCTCTTTGTTTGTCAGAGAAGATTCAGGCAGGCAGCTTAAACAGACCTGACTACTGATTACACTTCAGAAACCTGTGCAGAAGAATCATGGACGGAATCTGCTCTCAGCACTGTCTCCTCAGTTCTCCCGTCAACTGTCCCTATAGAGCGATGACAGGCGTGTGAAGGAGGGCCGCTGCCGCCCTCTGTGCTCGCTCTGCTTAAGCTGCCTGCCTGGGTGCATGTAAGTGTGTAAATCCTCACTCAGGAGAGAAGACTAAGAAAAGGTGGAGAATTGAGTCAACCTAGGACTGCCTCTGTGTTGGAGAGTGGGCTGACAAAATAACATAGATCACCGCGCTTTAATCCCAGCTCTCGGGAGGCAGAGGTAGGAGGATCGCCGTGAGTTCAAGGCCACCCTGAGACCACATAATTAATTGGCTAGAGAGAGACCCTACCCCCCCCAAAAAAAAACAAAAATTAAATAATGTAGATGATCTTGGGGTATAGCTCAGTAGCAGAGCACTTGTCTGGTGCGTGTGAATGTGTGGATTTGATTTGCTCTCTGGCACCAATAATTTATAATACGAATGTCAAAATAAATAAAGTAGCCCTTTTTCTTTTTTACTTTTTTCAAGGGTGGTAAGTATACTATGTTGTGGAGTTCTAGCAAAGATAAATAGTCCATGAAAGCCTCTCTTCCTGTGTCTGATGTTTGTGGTTTTCCGCAGTGCCCTTCATAGCTGCCGTGATATAGTTTTGCGAAGAAGCTACTTGGGCAGCTGGGGTTTTAGTATCGTCGGTGGTTATGAAGAGAACCACACCAGCCAGCCTTTCTTCATCAAAACCATTGTGCTGGGGACCCCTGCCTACTATGACGGAAGACTGAAGTAAGTGTTGTCCTCACTAGTGGGGTTCTTGTGTTTGGCATGCCAGGCCTCGTGTAGCTCTTCCTGCCGTCTGGTTTTATGACTAAAGCTGCCCGTGACCCAGCCACTCCCATGCACCCATCAACTTAGCACCGACTACTTGTATATGACAGGGGTGGGCTGACTTACCATGACACAATGGGCATATACCGTTCATAAAGCCTAAACACCTGTCACCACCTTTCACGGACCAAGTTGGATGACTGAAGTATTTTTTAATGAATTATTGTTTGCAAAGAGAAAGTGGCACCTGGATGCTACAGTGGAAAACTGGTCAGACGTATGCTCTAGGCTAGTCTGCAATGATAAAAATGAACTAGCTGGTCTCTTAGCTAAGATGTCGCCCAGGCCTCAGTTAATTTGCATCCCATCCACTTGCAAAAAGAAATTGAAGTAGTTAGCAGTAACGTAGCATATTCATTCATGCTGTAAACAATCCAAGGACGTAAGGATGAGAAGGTCCTGAGATCCTTCGTCCACTCGTGGTCATTCTGCTTCGAGGACAGTGTTTGCGGCCAGTGGAAGGGAACCGCTCCAGACGTGGTTGTGTAGTCCCCGCGTTAGGGAGGCTGAGTCAAGACGATCTCAAATTCAAGAGCAGCCTGAGCTACATAGTGAGATCCTGTCTCAAGAACATGAATAAAGAAAGAGAGGAGGAAGTGCAGGTGTCACCCCAATTTAGTTCAACCCTCAGGTGTGTGAACTCTGGGAATGCAGAAATAATAACTCAGTAAGCCCCAGCACTCTGCCAGCTCACTGTGTGGGACTTAGGTTTAAAGCACAGATTGACTCTCCTACATATATCTTGCTTGGGCTAATATAAAAAATATCCGGCGTGTCCTTGAAGTTCCCCTGTCCATTACAGGAAGGGTTGGCCCAGGGGTAGTATTGATTGCTGCAGGAGAGCCAAAGTAGGCTTACAAGTTATTCCAGATGCTTCTCAAAGTAGATGATATACCATAGTTGCCGACAGTTAACCAGTAAATACAACTGTGATCTTCTTGCTAAACGGTTGTGACACCTTTAAGATAATAATGCTGCGTTTCTGCTTGCTCCTGGCCAGATGTGGAGACATGATTGTAGCTGTAAACGGCCTGTCGACTGTGGGCATGAGTCACTCTGCGCTGGTTCCCATGCTGAAAGAACAGAGAAACAAAGTCACACTGACAGTTATTTGTTGGCCTGGCAGCCTCGTCTAGATTTGGAAGTTGCTTTCTAGTTTTGCTTCTTGCTTCGTAGGTTTTTGAAAGAAACCCCTTTGGTGTCACGGTGTTTCTGTGTATTAGGAGCTCCTGGTACAGCTGGTAGCCACAGGGCCAAAAACCACCAAGAGCAACCTTCTAGGATTATTTAAATGGTTTCCCAGCATTCGCTACATTTCCTTTAGGTTGGAAGCAGTCTTCCGCTAGCCCTGGTGAGTTTGCATTTTCAGATCACTCTCGGTGGTCCTAATGTTGCCTGTCGTAAAGAACGAAGCCCACTGCACCTGTAACCCAGCGAGACTGAAGTGGGCGGTTCCTTGTTTTCAGTAACTCAGTCATCAAATGAGTTGTACACCGCCCAGCACTGGTGTCCGCACGGCCACCAGCAACGGCACTTCCTGTCCTTGCCACGCACAGAGCCACAAGCGGCATGGGTGACCACCACTGCTCACTTTCATTGGTGCCAACATTTCAGAACTTTATATTGTTCCTAAAGTGAATTTCTGGTTTATTTCTACTTTCATCTTCACTACTCCTCATGAAGACCTAAATCTGACACCACTGAAGAGATTTTTTTAAAAAAATAATAATAATAATGCGCTGTTATGAGACTAGTAGAGAATAAAAGATAATGTTATCCAGGGACAGAAGAGCCCAGGAAGTAACTGTCGCTTAGCGCTGGAGACAGTAAAGCTGCCGTTACTGGGACAGTCCCAAAGCAGTAAAGATTCATTTTCAAAGGAATGTTTTGCTACATAGGAAAAAGTTGAAGGTGTTTTTTGCTAAAAAATCATTTCTAGAGTTTATATTATATTTATTAGCAATCTTGTCAGGAAATGTTTTTGTGATTTATGCAATTAAACTAGATGATAAAAACCATATTGCTATTAAAGACATGTGCGCATGCACACATTACAGTTAAGTAGAAGGGAGACCTTTTTATTTTGTTCAGAAAGGAAGCTTTCTTAAGTGTTTTAGAACCTCTTGGTTTCTCATTATTTCTTTAAGTATGAGACCAAAAAGCTCTGTTTCTTTAAATCTGAGCTAATAGATTTTAGATGTTAATTTCTTTCAGTCGGCTTATGGTCATTAGACTATTTCATATTTTTTAAATGTTTTTGAAATGATGATTGCCCTTTATTCAACACAGCTGTCCTTTGGAGGGCACATTAAGGAAGTAGGAGAAAAGCATCTTTACCTGGTGGATCTTATATACATACTTGAAAAAAGTTTCACTGAGAAACCTAGTTCAGAATCTGAGCTAATTTACAAGTGACCTCTGTGATCAATGGTATTGATAATCAGAGAATGTATTTCAAAGTACTGCAGAATGTCATGGTGACACATGATCGCTTTGTTTTCAAACTCAGTAGTCACAGTGCCAGGGTTTATCATACCTATGACATATCGCTGATTATTCCAGTCAGGTTTGTAATGATTTTTTAAAACATCTCTTTGGAATAAGTAAGACTTGGCAACAGTCATTGCTTCTCACTTGTTCAGCCCCATAGCTACACTGTATGGTCAATCTGTAGTGAGGATACAGTGGAATGCCCCCTACAGTATATTACTGTTATATAGTGATTGGCTTTTGAAGCAATTTGATATTGAAGTGCTTTGATACTCTTAATTGACATGGAACAGTGTTTTGTTTTGTTTTGTTTTTTCCTGCTCCCCAAATAGAATTTTGTAATCAACTTTGCTATTTTTTTAAATGCTTTGTAAAAATGTGTCATCTCTTTGGGGAGTGGCCATCCATCAACAAATATCATAACTACTACTTTGTGATATATAAAATATATTGAACTTGGTGGTCTAATGCATATTTTGAAAAAAGAAATTTTTTCAATGTTATTTTTCTCATGAAAATCTCAGAGTCAGCTTAGCTATAGATTTTGTGAGAAAAGATGATCATTTTGGTCAGAATGATATTTGGCGATGGAAACTTGGTCATAATTTGTTACCGTTGGAATATTTGGATTTTTCATTTAAGCTTTTACAGTTGACTATTTTGATTTGTTCTGTGCCTTCAGTTTAAATTATTTCAGGGTTGTTTTGATGTGTTTAATCAATGATGTGATAATCATTCTGGATGGAAATAAATGTTACCCTCTGCATAAGAGCAGCACTGTTTTTCATGAACAGATGTTCACTGAGTCAGAGGTCCTTGGACCTGCACACTGCCCTCACAGCATGCCCTCTGGATCATGAGCCCACCGACTCACTCTCGTTCCTGCAGACAGAACATACAGATAGAACCTGACTGGTGATTTTACCTCCACAGCACATCTGCCACCTGCGTTGTTGAGCATGTGTAGCTGGCTATTGAGTCCCTGAAATGTGGCCAGTGCCGTGTTTGAAGTATCTTGGATACTATTGGCTTGTATGACATACACTATTAAGTTTCCCTGTGCTTTTTCTAATGTGGTTATTGAAACTTTTAAGTCACTTGAGTAGCTCACCTTAGGTTTCACTGTCACAGCATTTGCCAGGTCAAGCAATCCCGACATTGTGGTTTTTGTTCTCCCTGCATAAAATAATAATGATCATGAGGGCCGAGGAGATGGCTCAGTCCAGGTTCAACGCCCCAGCGCCCACATCAAGCTGGATGCGAAGAGACGCGTGCATCCGTGAGGTGCCAGCGCGCCTACAGCAGTGGGAAGCAGAGCCAGGAGACTCCGAAGCTCATGGGCCAGCTGCTCTGATGTTCCTCTACATCCTCGCCATCTGCTTGCAGCAGCAAAGACCCCCTTCTCAAAGAAGATGGAGCCCAGACGCCTTGAAGTTGTCTCTGACCTCCATCCACACAGGCGCCTTTGTACACGCACCCACACACATTCACTTACAAATAAGTAAATGAAAATTAGTAATAATGAACACAGCAGTAATAACAAAAAGAAAGTGGCCTGCCGCTATGCTGGTAGACTTAAGTTCAAGCCACAGCCTCTGGGTCTGACCCTCATCTGGCTTTCCACGCTGCTTCTTGATGCCACATGCCCTCCATTGCTCAGACGCCCAGGCCCCGCCTCCAGCACGCACTGTGGTGTTTCCTTACGCCATCGTTCAGCTCCACGTGTGATCCACGGGCCAGTGCTTGCCTCACTCAGCCATTATTCTTACAACTGTGTTACACAGTCAAGGTCTGGTTAGATGTCATTTTCAGACTATGGAAATTGCTGAGCAGCAGAAACTGCTGAGCAGCCGACATACGGTTCATGATAGTTAAACGTAGCAATTATGTCCCAAGAGAATGTAAAGCCTAAGGACCAGAGTTTGATTCCCTAGTACCCATGTAAAACCACATGTCCAAGATGGTGCATGCGTCTGGAGTTCATGTGCAGTGACTAGAGGCCCTGGCACACCCATTCTCTCCCTCTCTTTCTCTGCTTAATTCTTTCTCTATCGCTCTCTCTCTCTCTCTCAAATTAATTTTTTTTAAAAAAAGTTTGAAGAATGTGTGGAAAGTGGAAGTTTGGAGTGGTATTGATGGCAACATTGACCCAGGCAAGCAGCTTAACCACTAAGCCATCTCTCCAGCCCTAGCCCATTCTTTTTATCCAAGCTATTTACTTTCAAAATTTCCATTTTAATAACTGGGAATAAGGGAGCAGCCCTGGAGGTCCCTTCTAGATCCCATCTCTTAGTCGCAGTTGTTTATGTTGGTGATTCTCAAGTACACCTCAGTATTCATAGACCATCGAAAACTAGAACTTGACACTTGGATTCACTAAATTTTGCCTGGGCATAGTTTCTTTGGCTTCAGTGGTGACGTGAGATTCCAGCAGCTGTTAGTGCTGACACGTGCCAAGCATTGTTCACAAGCAAGTGCCCTTTGTGCCTCACTGCGAGCTCCCAAAGGAGAAGCCACGTTAACCCCAGGCCGTTCGGAACACGGGCACAGAGCTGGGGTCTGGTACTCCATGCTGCCGGAGCCGCCTGAGGCCAGGGCTCTGCATGCGCATGTTATGTTCTGCCCTCAAGCTGTGCCCCAGAGCCCACACTCAGAAGCTTGCTTTCTTTGGTTTGGGTGTGCCAGCACTGGCCCGGGAGCCTGGAATCCATCTAATATGCCTACCTTTCCATTGGACCTCTGCCCAAAGGAAAGACTGTGATGGTGACTCAGTGGAGTGCACACCACATCTAAAGGAGCCCGTCCCTGGAAAGTTCCCGGCTTTTTGGAAAGAATCTGTGGCTCTGATTTGTTTCTTCCGCCTCATGATGTCCCCTGGAGGCGAGAGCTTAAGGCAGCTGGTCACATTCAGTCCATGGTGAGGAAGCAGGGAGTGATGGCTGCTGGTGCCCTTTTTTGTTTTGTTTTGTTTTGTTTTTTGTTTTTTTTGAGATATAGTCTCACTCTAGCTCAGGCTGACCTGGAATTCACTCTGTAGTCTCAGGGTGGCCTCGAACTCACGGCAATCCTCCTACCTCTGCCTCCCAAGTGCTGGGATTAAAGGCGTGCGCCACCACGGCCGTGCCCTCTTTACATAATCCGAGACCTCAGTTCATGGAGTGGTGCCACCTGCAGTTAATGTGGGCTTTCCCACCTCAATGAACCTAACCAAGACAATCCCTCACAGGCATGCCCAGAGGCCAACCTAACCTAGAGAATTCCTCAAAGGCATTCCCCAGGGGTTACTGTTCTAGGTGATACTAGGTCCTGACAAGTCGACATTATAAACTATCAGAAGGTCTTTCACTGTAGTTCAGGCTGGCCTGGAACTCACTGTGTAGCCCCGGCTGATCTGTAACTCACAGCAGTCCTCCTACCTCAGCCTCATAGGTGCTAGGATTGGAGACTTGGGTCATCATACCCAACCAAGGGGTCACACGTCTGACCCTATCATCCTCCAGTCGGATCCTTATGGCCTACTGAAGATTCTATGGTTGACTTACATCTCCAGGGGATGTTTCACCTGTGGGCTTCAACCTGCCTTTGGGGCTTTACCCCACCACCCCCCAGCTGCTCCTGGAACTTTGCCTGCCCGTTTCATATCCACGTTTACTGCATTCTCTGACCCATGCTAGCCTGGACCACCTCTCTGTCTAAGGTCAAGTGCTTGCTTCCTCCTCTCACTGTTCCAGACTTGCCCGAGTTAGAATGGAGTGTTCTCTCTTTGCATCCACTACACTTTAACGTCTTCCCCCCCCCCTCGCCAACACAGCAAGGGAATGAGCCCCAGCTGACAGCCTGCTGCTGGGGCCACCTCCTTTGCCTAAGTGTTCTTGTCCAGCAGTTTGTCCAATGGTGTGTTTATTGTGTGCTTCTCACTTAGGAATGGAAGTGGACTTGCTCTCTCCTGCTCATGGTTTCTCACAGTGAGATGGTTCACTATCACCCCCCCTGGCCATCTTTGTTGCTGTCCTTCCTTTTATTTGAGGGGGGTGGTTGCAGAGAGGAAAAAGTGTAGGAATTTGTCTCTCATAGAACAGTAAAGATTAGAGAACAGGGCTGGAGAGATGGCTTGGCAGTTAAGGGGCTTGCCTGTGAAGCCAAAGGACCCATGTTTGACACTCCAGATCCCACGTAAGCCAGACACACAAAGGTGAGGCAAGCGCAAGGTTGCACATGCCCACTAGGTGGCACAAGCATCTGGAGTTCCATTGCAGTAGCTCAGGCCCTGGTGTGCCAATTCTCTCTCCCTCTTCTTTTCTCTCTCTCTCTCTTTCTAAAATAAATAAATAAATAAAAGATTAGAGAACAATCCAGACCGCATGCTTGGTATCCATGAGTAATCTGGAGGAAGAATACAAGTCAGGTAACTGGTTAGTCCCACCTCACGCCATGTTCTGCAAGTAGGGAAAGAGGGTAACAGAATCCCAGGAGTTTGGAGAATAACTAATAGCCAGTACCTAACCTGGGTGGGTGGGTGGGGGGGAATCTCCTCATTAGCTGTGTCGTGTTCTAGCGAATTCTGATGGTAGACAGAGTGACCATCCTTACTTGGGCTTCCTGGGTCTGAAGCCCATGGCTCCAGGTGCAGGCAGGGGTGGAGGTGGGGTGTCTGAGACCCCAAAAGCTTTAACATAGAGAGAGAGTGTGTGTGTGTGGGTATGGTTCTCTCCAGTGTAGCAGAAAGGCACAGGGTTGGAATAAAACAGAAAAGCAAGGTGGGTATCCATTGTCAACCTTCTCCACAGCCATTTCTCCATCCACCAGTAACCAAGACAGCAATTTGCCTTGCATGTGAGTGTAACATCTATGGTATAGGGCTCTTTGAATGTCGATGTCATTGAGGTTTTGATAATTACGCACCTTCAAAAGATGTTCAATGTAATTCTGATCATACTCTTCTAAAAAAGCCTCAGATTAAAAGCTCTCACTGGCTCTTTAGACCGTGGGCCTGCAATTATAGAAAATGAACTGCATTTTAGCTTTCCACTGAAATTAATAACAACGGTTCCCCAGTTGACTCTGTGAATAGTTAATGGAACAAACAGGATACTTCAGTACAATATGGGTTGGAAAGCCATTTGAGTGAGATTCTGGGTTTCAAATGGGAAAATAATTCATACAATGCAAACCTTTCCCTATGTCTTCTGTATGGTAGGAGTTCCTCTGTAACAGATTCTGAATGATGACCCATGCCTCGCTCAGTGAACACTCTGGTGAGCCCAAATTATTTACCACTAAACTTGCCAAAGAGGCAAAGGATTTATGTACTGAAAAGGACCAAGTATTACTGAACGCAGGTAAGAAGGCATAAATAAATGAAAAGACACCCGGGACAAAATGGCCCAAAGTAACCTACAAACTCAGTACAATTAATATCAGATTCCAATGCCATTTTTGTAAAATTAAGAAAATGCATCTTAAAATTATATTGAATGTAAAGGGATCCAAGATAGCCATGAATGTCCTGAGGAAAAATTAAAAAGGAGGGTCTGAGAAGGTGGCTCAATGGTTAAAGGCATTTATTTGCAAAGCCTGCTGGCCTGGGTTCAATTCCCCAGCCACTCACATAAAGCCAGACACAAAAGGTAGTGCATATCTGACATTTGCTTGCAGTGGCAAGAGACCATGTTCATGCGTGCATACATAATACATACATACACACAAATACATTAAAAAGTTAAAGCATCTTAAAAGTTGTCTATCAGTGTACTAACAAGACAGTAAAAAGACAGCTCAAAGGGGCTGGCGCGATCGCTCAGTGGTTAAGGTGCTTGCTTACAAAGTCTAACTACCAGAGTTCAATTCCCCAGTACCCATGTAAAGCCAGATGCACAAAGTGGCTCATGCATCTGGAGTTTGTAGCAGCTAGAGGTCCTGGCACTCCCACTTTCTCCCTCCCTCCCTCTCTGTCTGTCTCTCTCTCTCTTTTCCTTTCTCTCTCTCTCTCCTTGCAAATAAATAAACTATTTTCCAAAGAAAAGACAACTCAGAATGAGAAAAAAATGTTTGCAAGTCATATACCTGACAAGGAATTGATACCCAGAATACATAAGGCATAGATCACAACAAAAACCATGAAAGTGACAAAGGACCTGAATAGACATGTCTCCAGAGAGGACATACTGACCACCAGTGGGCAGATGCAAAGGCACTCAACATCACTAGCATTGGGGAAATGTAGGTGAAAGCTACAGGACACTACTACATACCAATTAGGAGAGCTAGTATGTTTAAAAAAAATGTAGGGGAAATGTGTAGAAATTGAAGCATTATGTAGCTACTATGGAATACAGTATTGTTGAAAATGGAATTGTCATATGAGCCGGAAGTTATAAGCATATCCCCCAAGCATCTAAAAGCAGGGACTCACAAGCTGGAGAGATGGCTCAGCGGTCAAGGCGCTTGCCTGTGAAGCCTAAGGACCCATGTTCAATCTCTCTCCAGATCCCACATAAGCCACATGCACAAAGGTGAGGCAAGTTCAAGGTCACATGTGCCCACTAGGTGGCCCAAGCGTCTGGAGTGCGACTACAATGGCTGAGGCCCTGGCATGCCAATTCTCTCTCTGTCTCTCTCCCTCCCTCTCTCTCTCTCTCTCTCTCTCTTGCTCTCTGGCCACCATGGGGAGACAGCTTCCTCTATCACACCCTCCCAGGGTCACCGTGTCTGGCTCCCCTCAGGCCCATGGCCATGCAGCCAGCCTGCATGGAATGAAACTCTGAAAATATGAGCAGAAATTAGTCTTTCCTCTTTTAAGTTGTTTTTCTCAGGTACTTTGTCACGCTGACAGAAAGATGACTAACATGACCACATTCTCAGCATTATTCATAGTGGCTAAAAGGTGAAGACACCCAAAGACCCATCAAGTTGATGAATGAAAACAAAGATGCCTCATTCTGACACATGCTACAATGTCGATGATCTTTGAGGATATTACTACTGAGTGAAATAAGCCACAAAAAAAAATTCTGTTATGATTTTTGCTTACCCAATGTACCCAGAATAGTCAAACTAATAGATAGGTACGAAGGCAGGTAGGTAGGTAGATAGATATAGATATATACATATATAGATATGTACATATCTATATGTGTACATATATAAATATATACAGAGAGGGAGAGAGAGCATAAAAATAGTTTTATAAGAAGAGAGAGAGCCGGGCATGGTGGCGCAAGCCTTTATTATCAGCACTCGGGAGGCAGAGGTAAGAGGATCACAATGAGTTCAAGGCCACCCTGAAACTACATAGTGAATTCCAGGTCAACCTAAACTAGAGTGAAACCCTACCTCGAAAAACCAAAAGAGAGAGAGAGAGAGAAATGAACTGTAGAGATGGCTTAGCAATTAAGGCTCTTACCTGTGAAGCCTAAGAACCCAAGTTTAATTCCCCAGGACCCACATAACCAGATGCACAAGGTGGCACATGCATCTGGAGTTCATTTACAGTGGCTGTAGGCCCTGGTGCACCCATTTCTGTCTCTCTCTTTCTTTCCCTCTCAAAATACATAAAATTTAAAAACAATAACAAGGGCTGGAGAGATGGCTTAGCAGTTAAGGCTTTTGCCTGCAAAGCCAAAGAACCTCAGTTCGATTCCCCAGGACCCACGTAAGCCAGATGAACAAGGGGGCGCATGTGTCTGGAGTTTGTTTGCAGAGGCTGGAGATCCTGGCGCACCCATTCTCTCTCTCCTTCTCTCTGCCTCTTTCTCTCTCTCTCTCTCAAATAAATAAATAAAAATAAAGTGTTTTTTTTTTAAAAAAATAATAATAAAGAGAGAGAGAGAGTAAAATGGTGGTTTCCAGCTTTGTGGTCTAGAGCTACTTAACAGGCCCTTATTCTTGTGTAGTGGGTAGTTTCAGCTTGGGAAGATGAAAACTTCTGAGGATCGGGCCCACCACCGTGAGAATGTATCTAATCCCACTGAACTTTACACTTGAAATTGGTTAAAGCTGGACATGGTGGCTCCCACCTGTAGTGTCAGCCCTTGGGAGGTTGATGTAGGAGAATTGCCTTATGTTTGAGGCCAGCATTGTCTATACAGTGAGTTCCAGGCCAGCTTGAGCTGCAATGTGAAACCTGGCTTAAAAATAAACTGAAAGAGAAGGCTGAGGGCTGGAGAGATGGTTCAGTGGTGAAGGCATTTGCCTGCAAAGCCTAAGGACCTGGGTTCGATTCCCCAGTACCCACGTAAGACAGTTCATTTGCTATAGCTAGAGGCCCTGGTGTACCCATTTTCTCTCTCTCTCTCTCTCCTCTCCCTCTTTCTCTCTGTCAAATAAATTATATATATATAGGTTTGAATCCATCAAGGAAGAATCCATTGATCACAGTCATTGGTGTCGGGTCACTTTCTAAAATGCCATCAGCTGGCAGCCAAGCTGCTAGTCAGGAGTCCCTGGAGTACATCTCGGATTCAAACTCTAACAGACAAAAAAAAAGTTCAAACCATAGCAGAACCCTTTAGTTCAGGGCATTCAGTTCTGACACTTTCATGCCAAATCCATAGTACTTGGTTGATGTTTTTTTTTTTTTTAATTTCATCATTGTGAAGTCTATAGACATAAAGAGAAAAATTTGAAATGTAAGTTCAAGGTAAGAGAAGGGTCTAAGTGACGCCAAAGATTTAAGCAACAGGAAGACAGAAAGCTCCTCCCAACCACTCCTCCTTTAGATATTCGTCCCAGTAAGACAACTTCCTTGTGACATTTGAGGCTGCGTCTTACCATACGCACTCACCTAGGGTGAGGTGAACCTCACCTTAGTGAGAGGCTGAGTGACAGCAACCCGACACCCAAACCAGGCATGACGTCATACGCTTGCAATCCCATCACTGGGGAGGCTAAGGGCAGCTTGCGTGTATAATGAAACCTTGTCAAAGAAAGAAAGAAAGGGACAGGAAGGGAGGGAGGGAGGAAAGAGAGAAAGAGCAAAGAAGGGAGAACGAGAGGGAAGGGAAGAAAAAGAAAAACATCCCACCCAGAATGAAATACAGGACAGGAAATTCATGGCCCTTGAGCTGTGGGCACCATGTGGGCATCTGACACTGTGTAATATTAGCACAGAATGACCCCTTGGCCTGCCTGAGCTGGGGATGAAATGGCCTGAAAGCCCATCTCTGTGGTGAAAATGGTTTAACAAAGTAGATTCTGAGGGGTGGAATGTTGTCGTTACCCTCAGCTAGTAAGACACGAGACTGAGTAGACACGGTCCGGGGTTCTGGCTCAGAGCGCTAGGCTTGGAGGTTTTGTTTTATTGTTGTTGTTTTGTTTTTTTTTTTTTTCCTTCAAAATGACACAAAACTAGGTGCTTAGAAAGTTAGACAACCAAATATTAGGGTTGGAAAGATTTTAATAAGCTGAAGCTGAAAGATTGAATGCTTAAAAAGGTAAAGTACCTCATTTAAGTTCAAATAATTAATTTCATAAGTGCAAAATGTGGGGGGTGGGGGGAGAGCCAGAATCATCATGATTTAGTACGAACAGATCCATGACGTGCTGTGGCCCATTCAGGAATGAGGGCAGCTCTCCTTAATGAACACTTGGTTGGGTCGACAGTCCCTGTAGGGTCTCTGCCCTGCCTGGCTGGCTGGCATTGTTCTCATGAGCCAAACTCGGCTGATGAACACAGTGCCCAGCGCCCATGCCATCTCCCCTGCCCATTCACAAGCAGAGGTATGACCGTGGTCACAGAAATGGCCGAAAGAACACCTTGGCAGTGACTTGAGAGTTTGCAGCAGGGAACCGGATCCCGAGAAGTGCAGCCCCCCCCGCCCGAGTCCCCATCTCCACCTTCCCATACTCACCCCTCCACTGGGTGCCAGGTAAGAAACTGTGGGCGGCGGGGCCGAGGAAAAGGGAAGTGTCGTTTCAGATGCCCAAAATAGTAAGAGGAGGACAGGAGACGAGAGGAGGCTTCTCAGCCTTACATGATCTTGGGGGAAGTCATTTCACTTTCGGGGCCCGAGCGTCCCCCAGCTGTTTCCTAGGGTGGCAAGTGTGACACACATACAGCATTGGGGTGTGCTCACTGAGGGGTCCACTGGACCTTCCCAGATGGACCGACACCTCCACCCTCTGCCCTACACCCTGGAA
This sequence comes from Dipus sagitta, assembly GCA_036346955.1. Classification (NCBI taxonomy): domain Eukaryota; kingdom Metazoa; phylum Chordata; class Mammalia; order Rodentia; family Dipodidae; genus Dipus; species Dipus sagitta. The sequence continues at coordinate 9,774,663 of CM070775.1, read as the reverse complement.
ATAGATAGCTCTGTTGTGAGTATCAGCGCTGGTGAAGGGGGAGGCAGGAAGAAGGCATCCCTCCAGAGGGAACCGAAGAGAATTCGCCACCAGACTCAGCCCTTCGTGGCACGCTGAGACTGTTTCGTTCAACCATGCATAGAACCTGTTTGACAGGTGTCTGGGAGCCAAAGACTGGGGTCAAGTAGGGTGTGTTATCCAGCTGTGGATACCACAGACTGTGTACTTCATAGAGAACAGAATCTTACCAGCTCACTGCTCTGGAAGCCAAAACGACCAAGACCTCAAGGTTCAGCCATTTTGATTCCTTGGATGCTGTGTCCTCGGAAGAGCAGGACTGCTCAGTCCTCTGCCAAGGGAAGGCCGAGGGCCAACGGTCAAAAGGAGGCTGGGGGCACCTTTGTATGATGCCATTAATTCTACCCAGGAGGACAGAGCTGCCAAGGCCTAATCATATCCTACCTTGCATACTCTTATAATGACAATTAAATTATAATGTGAATATTTAAAAAAACTTACTTTTTATTTATTTATTTGAGAGAGAGAAAGAGGCAGAGAGAGAAAGAGAGAGAGAGAGAGAGAGGGAATGGGCGCGCCAGGGCCTCCAGCGCTGCAAACGAACTTCAGACGCTGGGGAATCGAACCGAGGTCCTTTGGCTTTGCAGGCAAGCGCCTTAACCTCTAAGCCATCTCTCCAGCCCTAATGTGAATTCCTTGTGGGGTGGAAATGATGGGGAGCAACACAAATACCACTGCATGATATACTAGGATTTCCTGTGGGTGAGGGGTTGGCAGCTCGGCTTCCTGACAAATACTAGCTAATGACACCCTTGGGCATACCAGAGCTCCCAGGTCATCTCAGGGATTTGCAGGTGTGTGCGAAGGGGGTGTCAGGGCCTCTCGCTGCTGAAAATGAACACCAGATTCTTGTGCTGTTTTCTTATTTTTAGGCTTTGCATGGGTGGCTTGGGAATTGAATGTGGGCTGGCAGTAGGCTTTGCAAGCAAGTAACCTTTTCTATTTTGTTCTAGTTTTTCAAGGTAGGGTCTCACTTGAGTTCAGGGCTGTCCTAGAGTTCACTCAGCAGCCCAGGCTGGCCTCAAACTCATGGTGATCCTCCTGCCTCAGCATCCCAAGTGCTGGGATTAAAGGCATGCACCCCCCCTACCCAGCAAGCATCTTTATCTGCTGAGCTATCTTCCCAGCCCCCTGAGCCGGAGTCTCTTACCTAATCCCAGAGCCTGTCATTCTTTTTGCTAGCTCTGACAATTCCCAGGTCTCTCTGTTCCCTTATAGGACTAGGGTTACAGGCATATGTGGTCATGCTGCCCAGCTATTTAATGTGGGTTCTGGAGACAGTCAGACAGAATCAGACCCCCATCAGCTCTCATGCTTGTGTAGGAAGCATACTTAATAACTGAGCCATCTTCCCAGCCCCTTGTTTCAGAATTTTCTCCCTGGAGCCGGGCATGGTGGTGCACACCTTTAATCCCAGCACTTGGGAGGCAGAGGCAGGAGGATCACTGTGAGTTCGAGCCCACCCTGAGACTACATAGTGAATTCCAGGTCAGCCTGGGCTAGAGTGAGAGCCTTGAAAAACAAAACAAACAACAAACAAATTCTCCCAGGAGCTGTGAACACAGTTCAGTTGATAAAGCACTTGGTCTACCATGCCCAAGGCCCTGGGTTCTATCCCCAGCAACACATAAAACGAAGCATGGTGGCACATGCTTGCAATTCTAGCACTCAGAGGTGGAGACTAAAGGATCAGAAGTTCAAGGTCACCCTCAGCAACAGAGTGAGTGAAAGACCACACTGGATTACATGAGCATTTGTCTCAAACAATCAATTTTGTGGAGATCCGTTTCCTAAAACAGTTAGTTGGGGCTGGAGAGATGGCTTAGCGGTCAAAGCATTTACCTACGAAGCCTAAGGAACCAGGTTCAATTCTCCGGGACCCACGTAAGCCAGATGCACAAGGTGGCACATGCATCTGGAGTTCATTTGCAGCAGCCAGAGGCCCTGGCATGCCCGTTCTCTCTCTCTTTCTCTCTCTCTCCCCCACCCTCAAATAAATAATAAAATATGGGACTGGAGAGATGGCTTAGCAATTAATGTGCTTGCCTGCAAAGCCTAAGGACCCGGGGTTCGATTCCTCAGGGCCTACATAAGCCAAATGCACAAAGTGGCGCATGTGTCTGGAGTTCATTTGCAGTGCCTGGAGGCCATGGTACACCCATTCTGTCTCTCACTCTGTCTATCTCTATCTCCCTCTTTCTCTCTCTCAAATAAATAAAAGATTTTCAAAAGCTATATAAACCAGGCATGGTGCACATGCCTTTAATCCCAGAACTCAGGAGGCAGAGATAGAAGGATCGCCATGAATTCAAGGCCACCCTGAGACAACATAGTGAATTCCAGGTCAACCTGGGCTAGAGGGAAACCCTACCTCAAAAAAAAAAAAAAAAAAAAAAAAAAAAAAGCTATATAATAATGGCTTAAGAACAGGAAAAAAAAAATTAGGAGTAGGGATAGAGAGTGGCTCAGTGGATAAAGGGCTCACAGCTCGAGCTGGACTACCTCAATGTGATCTCCAGACCCCATGTAAAAAGTAGGAAGCTGGGCTGGAGAGATGGATCAGCAGTTAAGTGGCTTGCCTGCAAAGCCTAACAACCCAACTTCAATTCCCCACTATCCAAGTAAAGCCAGATGCACAAAGTGGTACATGTGTCTGGAGTTCATTTGCAGTGGCAGGAAGCCCTGGCTCACCCATTCTATTTGTTTCTCTTTTATCTCTTTTTTTAAATATTTTTTGGTTCATTTTTATTTATTTATTTGAGAGTGACAGAGAGAGAGAGAGAGGCAGATAGATAGAGAGAGAATGGGCGTGTCAGGGCTTCTAGCCACTGCAAACGAACTCCAGATGCGTGCGCCCCCTTGTGCATCTGGCTAACGTGGGTCCTGGGGAATTGAGCCTCAAACCAGAGTCCTTAGACTTCACAGGCAAGTGCTCAACTGCTAAGCCATCTCTCCAGCCCTCTTCTATCTCTTTATGCTTGCAAATAAATAAAAATATTTAAAAACTAAATAAAGTATAGATTTCTAATATATGCCTTAATTTTATGAGTGCTATTTTTGTTTTGTTTTTTCGAGGTAGGGTCTCACTCTAGCTCAGGCTGACCTGGAATTCACTATGTAGTCTCAGGGTGGGCTCGAACTCATGGTAATCCTCCTACCTCTGCCTCCCGAGTGCTGGGATTAAAGGCGTGCGCCACCACGCCCAGCCTTATGAGCGCTATTGTTATACATGTAAGTTTGTGTATTGTATGTGTATACAGGTGTGTGTGTGTGTGTGGTGTGTGTGTGTGTGTGTGTGGTATAGGCCAGATACAACGTTGGGTGTTGTCCTTAGGAATGATGTCTACTGTCCACCTTAAAAAAGAAACGAACATTTTATTTATTTGCAAGGAGAGAGAGAGAGAGAGAATGGGCCTCTAGCCACTGCAAATGAATTCCAGATGCATGTGCCACTATGCACTTGGCTTTATGCTGGTAGTGGGAAATTGAACCCGAATCGTTAGGCTTTGCAGGAAAGCACCTTAACCACTGAGCCATCTCTCCAGCCCAATGTCCACCATTTTAAAATATTTTATTTATTTCTTAGAGAGAGAGAGAGAAAGAGGCAGATAGAGAGAATGGATGCCTTAGGACTTCTAGCCACTGCAAGTGAGCTCCAGGCGCATGCGCCACCTTGTGCATCTGGCTTTACATGGGTACTAGGGCATTGAAGCTGGATCCTTAGGCTTCACAGGCAAGTGCCTTAACCACTAAGCCATCTTTCCAGCCCATTTCCGCCTTTTTTTTTGAGACAGGATTTCTCATTGTTCTGTAGCTCATTAATTAGGCAGCAGCGTGCCCCGGGGATCCTCTTGTCTCCGCCTCCCCAGCACGGGGATTATAAGAGCATCCCCACACCCAGCATTTGTGCACAGGTACAAGGACTCCTCTTGAGTGGCCAGGACTACAGGTGTGCACCGCCGTGGCCAGCCTGACAAGTGATTGTCAAACCTTCAGCGCAAAAGTCAAACTTTTACTGCAAAGAATGAGCTATTTCAAAGATTACAAAAAGGCTGAGCCCAGGCTCCAGAATGACCGAGTCGGAAGACTGTCCACAGCAAGCAGTGGTGAGACCAGAGAGCCAGCGAGCTCCCTGACGTGGCAGGCCACGCTGAGACTACATAGTGAGTTCCAGGTCAGCCTGGGCTAGAGTGAGACCCTACCTCGAGAAACCAATGAAAAAGATCATAGGAGATAACCAACAGTGTGGTTGAAAGATTGCTTTTTCAGCTTGTAAAGCTGTGTGCATACAGTGTGATCTTGGAAGTCCTCACTAAGGCATATGCACTGGAGAAGTAAACTCTTGCACTTTCCAAAACATATATTTATGACATCCCTATTCACAACAGCCAAGAATGTTTAGAACATCTTTATCCACACGAACCAAAAAGGTAGCAACAACAACAACAAAAAAAATGGCCTGAGCTGGGGAGATGGCTAAGGTGTTTGCCTACAAAGCCTAAGGACCCAGGTTCGATTCCCCAGTACCCATGTAAACCAGGTGCCCAAAGTGACACATGCGTCTGGAGTCCATTTGCAGTGGCTAGAAGCCTCTCTCTATATCTGCCTCTCTCTCTCTCTCTCTCAAATAATATATATTTTTTTTAATTTTTTTGTTTATTTTTACTTATTTATTTGAGAGCGACAGAGAGAGAAAGAGGTAGAGAGAGAAAGAGAGAGAGATTGAGAGAGAGAGGAACGGGTACATCAGGGCCTCCAGCCACTGCAAACGAACTCCAGATGCATGTGCCACTGTGTGCATCAGGCTTACATGGGTACTGGGGAATGGAGCCTCGAACAGTAGTCTTTAGGCTTCACAGGCAAGTGCTTAACTGCTAAGCCATCTCTCCAGCCCAATATATATATATTTTAATGGCCACATGGGCTGCCGTGCCTTCGATAGCAATACAGGCAACTAGCCACTCGTCAGGAACACCCCTGATGCATCTCGCGGGTGTTCAGTTGAGGGAAGCCATCCATTAAGGAGCACAACCTGGGCAATTGATTTCCATGATGCCAGAGAACAAAGTGACTCAAGGTCTCTAAGAAGCCGGACAGCAGCTCCCTTGAGGGGAAAAAAAAAAAATCTCTATTCAAGCTGGAGAGATCGTCCTGTGTCTGGGTGAGGACTGTCAGCCCGAGATACACCATGCTGCAGACGGGTTGAAATGGGTGAAGCACCGAATGAGGCCACAGGACACCTGGGGCGCCACGTTCTCAAGAGCTTGGGAAGGAGGAGGAATGAGTGAAGGTGACATGGACAGAGGGTGCTGTAGGGATGCTGAGGGAGATCTGAGTTGGGGGAGGAGGTGCGACCCAGGATCCATTGCTACCCTGGAGGCAGGTTGAGAGCAGGCAGGGTAGAGATACCAAACAGGAGGAGGCCCCAGTGACCACAGCATGGGGACTGACAGAAGAGAATGTGGGCAGAACTCCCCACCATCACAGCAAGAGCAGTGGTCCTAGGAGATAACGGATAGAAGGTCTTAGGGGGGGCTGGGGAGATGGCACAGTGGTTAAAGACGCTTCCTTGCAAAGCTTGATGGCCTGGGTTTGTTTTCCCAGTAACCACATAAAGCCAGATGCAACAAGTGGCACACGTGTCTGGAGTTCATTCGCAGCAGCTAGAGTCCCTAAGTACCCATTCTGTCCCTTTTCTGCGCCCCCCGCCCCACACACACACCAACACACTAAGAATATTTTTTTTAAAATCTTGGCCGGGTGTGGTGGCGCACGCCTTTAAATCCAGCACTCGAGAAGCAGAGGTAGGAGGATCACCACGAGTTCAAGACCACCCTGAGACTACATAGTGAATTTCAGGTCAGCCTGGGCTAGAGCAAGACCCTACCTCGAAAAACCAATAAAAAAAGATCATAGGAGATAACCAATAGTGTGGTTGAAAGGTTGCTTTTACATCATATATCTTTTAGGATTTGGAGGATGGAGCGTTTGAGTCACACAGAAGTGATTTCAATAAAAGGCTGAAGACGGCAGGAGAAGCGGACAGGCCGCGAGGAGCTGCAGGCTCGGGAGAGGAGGGTGTGAGGAAGAGAAGACAAGACAGAGCTCACGAGATATAAGCAAGTGTCTCCCAGACCAAACCAGACCTCATGAGGTTGTGGAGCCATTTACCACGAAGCTGTTAATAAACAGAAGTCAATTTTGTGTGTCAGATTGACTGGATTGAGAGATGTTGGGTTCAGCTTTACTTGTGGGTGTGCTTGTAAGGGAGCTTCCAGGGAAGACTGGCATGGGGGTACTGGGAACGTGACCCTTGAAGGGTGGTTCTAGAAGTTGAATACTGAGAGATCTCAGGACACACCATAGCACACAGCCTTTCCCTACATATCTCCAAGTGTTCCAGGCCTGAGAACAAATTGAAGATCAAATTTTAGGGCTGGAGAGATGGCTTAGTGGTTAAGGCATTTACCTGCAAAGCCAAAGGACCTAGGTTCGATTCCCCAGGACCCACGAAAACCAGATGCACAAGATGGTGCATGCGTCTGGAGTTAGTTTGCAGTGGCTGGATGCCCTGGTGCGCCCATTCTCTCCTTCTCTCTCCCTCTGTCTGACTCTGTATCTCTCAAATAAATAAATAAAAATAAAATATTTTTAAAAATTTAATGTCTCAGGCTGGGGAAATGGCTTAGCAGTTAAGGTGTTTGTCTGTGAAGCCTAAGGATCCCCGGTTTAATTCCCCAGGACCCACGTAAGCCAGATGCACAAGGTGGCACATGCATCTGGAGTTCGTTTGCAGTGGCTAGAGGCCCTGGCATGCCCATTCTCTATCTACCTTTCTCTCTCTCTCTCTCTCTCTCTCTGCCTCAAATAAATAAATAAAAATAAAAATATTAAAAAAACTTTAATGTTCCCTCCCCACCTCACCCCCAAATGCTTGATTTGATCCAATCGGATGCTCGGGAGATGTAGATGGTCTCATGGCCCCTGGTCACCCACCCTTGAGTACCATGACACATCTTGGAGAAATTCTCCTCACTCAGTTCCCCACCTGGTACTAACTTTCAGCCCTAACCAAGTCTTCCTGGATGGATTTCTGGCCATTGAAATGGAGGTTTCTAATGGAAACCCTGCGGCCCTTTACTTAGAGCCGCTGTGGTGGGTGCCACTCTAATTATTCCATGGCCTAATTCCATTTATCTTTCATGATCCATTATGCACCACTGACAGGCTGCGTCTTTCTCAGTAGATATGTAGCCCTTCTCTAATGCACTCTGGGTGACGCCACCACATAGACCAAGGGACTTGGCTGGCACCTAATTCTCCTCAACTATAATTTTATAAATGAACAAGGCAGACGGACACACATTTTCTGCTTTAAGATAAATATTTTATGAATTGCCCCTCTGATACACGACATTATTAGTACATTATCCTGCTTCCCTCCCTGAGCTGTGAAGAGCCGGGCATACACTTAGGAGTACATTTGGGTTATTTTATTGAACACATTGCTTTTAAAATCTGTTTGGATCTGTGGAGAAAAAAAAAGAAGAAGAAATAATTTTGTCTCATGAAAAGGAAAAGTTCTTTAAATGTTGTTTGGCTATTTCAGTGTGAAAGTTGTTATCCAGCAACTTTTTGTCCAACCAGAGTGTCTATGGTTTACTTTAAAAAAAAATAATAATAGCAGAGCCAGGCGTGGTGATGCACGCCTTTAATCCCAGCACTCGGGAGGCAGAGGTAGGAGGATCACCGTGAGTTCAAGGCCACCCTGAGACCACATAGTGAATTCCAGGTCAGCCTGGGCTAGGGTTAGACCCTACCCCCCAAAAAACAAAAGAAATAAAAATAAAATAAATCACTGGATCTTTCTTGGTGAGCACTCGAGGGCACGTGACACAGGGAAGAGACTGCGCAAGCCCAGGAGGGAGAACTCGTCCTTATTCTTAGGACAAAGCATCATTCGGAAGTCAGTGTTTCTCTCCTTTATCTTTACTTTTTGTTTGTTATTATTATTAATTATTATTTGACTTCTTAGATAGAATCTCTCTATGAAAAACAAGACTGGCCTCAAATTTGTGATCCTCTGGCCTCATTTTCCCAAGTGCTGGGATTATTGGTGCGCCACCATGCCCAGTTCAATCTTTCTTGCTGAGTTCATGTATTTAAAAGATGCAGTTTATACTGTAAAAGCTGCTTGGACTGGAGAGATGGCTTAGGGGTTAAGGCGCCTGCCTGTGAAGCCTAAGAATTCATGTTCAAATCTCCGTGTAAGCAAAATGCAGGGACGCAAGCCCACGATGTTGCACATGCGCACACGGAAGCACACAGTCTGGGGTACATTCACAGTGGCTGAAGGTCCCGACATGCCCATTCTCTCTCTTTCTTTCTCTCTCAAAATAAATTTTTCTTAACATTTTGTATATATTTATTTATTTGAGAGAGAGAGAGGCAGATATAAAGAGAGAATGGGGGCACCAGGGCCTCCAGCCGCTCCGCTACAAACGAACTGCAGACACATGGGACACCTTGTGAGTCTGGCTTTTGTGGGTCCTAGGGAATCGAACCAGGGTCCTTCGACTTTGCAGGCAAGCGTCTTAACCGCAAAGCTATCTCTCCAGCCCTCAAAATAAAAATTTTAAAAGGTGTAAATGCTTCTTTCTTGGGGCTGGAGAGATGACTCAGCTGTTAAGGTACTTGCCTGCAAAGTCTACTGACCTAAGTTCAATTCCCCAGTACCCATGTAAAAACCAGATACACAAAGGGGCACATATGTCCAGAGTTTGTTTGCAGGGGCTAGAGGCCCTGCTGTGCCCATTCTCTACTTCTTTCTGTCCAGCATGGTGGCACACACCTTTAATTCCAGCACTCAAGAGGCAGAGGTAGGAGGATCACTGAGAGTTTGAGGCCAGCCTGAGATTACATAGTGAATTCCAGGTCAGCCTGGGCTAGAGCAAGACCCTACCTCAAACAAACGAAACAAAACAAAAAGGGCTCCTTGGGCTGGAGAGATGGCATAGTGGTTAAGGTGCTTGCCTGGAAAGCCAAAGGACCCAGGTTTGATTCCCCAGGACCCACATCAACCAGATGCACAAGGTGGTGCATGCATCTGGAGTTCATTTGCAGGAGCTGGAGGCCCTGGCATGCCCATTCTCTCTTTCCTTTTGCATCTCTCTCTCTCAATCAAATAAATAAATAAAGATAAAAAATTGTAAAAGAGTTCTTTCTTACCAAATATGTTGTATTTTCATTGTCCCCGACCCCACCCCATTGGTATTTCAACTTGTGGTGGAGGTCAGGGTGGGAGGCGGCACTGTGAGTGAGCACTGAGCTCCTAGTGACACTGGGCTAGAATTGCCAAAGGCACCTTCCTCTGAATGGCGAAGGTCATGCCATGCAAGAGAAATATTGAGCTTTTTTATGGTTACAAGCCAAAAGATGTATACCGTTAAAGAGATTAAAAAGCCCTGACCACCCCTTTATTACTGGGTAATTTTCCTGTCACAACATGAGAGAAAACGGGGGGGACATGTACTCAGACAATGCTGGAAGACCTAAGCAGCGGATTCTGTGGTCTAACCTGACCTGTGATGAGATAAAATTTGGAGATAAAGGCAATTATACTAAATTCCAAGTTTTTTTTTTTAAATGAGAAATAGCCCTTGTAGTTGTTCAAGATGTCATATCAACATATCTGCTTACGGTAATTAATCATAGCACTTTCAGCGATTAATTAGAATTGGATTTATAGGGAACATCGAATAATCACCTTTGATAAAATGCCATGGATATTGACAGGAGAAGGTGGGGGGATGAACATTAGTAATATGTTTGTGCATTCTTAGATTCTCCCATGAGGATGTTTTACCTTTGCCATAAATGAAAACATTTAAATTTCTTTAAAATTACATTTGACTTAATTATACCCAGGGCCCTGATACTGGCAAGCCCCCCCCCACCCCAACATTTTCGCCTGCTTTTCTGTCAGACAGAAGCAGGCAGGCTCATCATTTCGTAAAGACTTGTTTTGCTACAAGATGTTCGCTATGTGTAGAATGTTAATAGCCGGCTGAATATGAATAGGCTCTGTGGCTCCACTTGAAATATAGAAAAATGGCCCAGACATTAAAAAAGATAAAAGCGAAAAGGGCAGTAATGAATTTAGAGGAAAATGAACATTAATGGTACTAGCATTACTCATGTTCCACATAACAAATTATTGGAAATCTGTCAAGCACACCAAATTATCTACTCGTCGGCTGCTATGGGCCCCTCTGCAGCCATCCAAAACCAGCAAAAGCAAGACAATTTAAGCTAATTTTACTATTTATAACAATAGAACAGGCCATTAAGATAAATTAACGTCATTATCAAGTTTCTATGAAAATGACAAATACCACTATTTCGAGCAGCTTAGAGGCTGTTGACTATAATGAAATCTACCGCACAGGTACTAAAGAGAAACACTCCAAGTAATTATTTTCTAGTAGCCTGTTTGTTTCCTGACCATTCATTTGCTTTCACCACAATTAGTTCTGTACACAATATGGTAGTAACTAAACAGTCAACACCACACAGCATTAGGACTAATTGGCCCATTAGGACGCAGTTTCCAGCCTTTTCCGTCCTTAAGAGAGCTGGGAGTAAACACAGCCCAGCGACAACGGCGGCACCATGCCGGCACGGATCGTCTCCATTTAAAGGAGATGCAAACAGGATGCACAGAATGCCCTCAAGATCAGCTGGACGGTCACAAACTCAACTGTCCCCTGCCTCCCCCCCCCAACACCCCGCTCCATCCTGGGGTGGTGTTACACCCAGGAGATCAGCAGCATCACCCTGGGTTGGAGCAGTGCCATCCAGAGGTGGCGGGCATTTCTTATTGATGGGGACCTGGCTGGTCTTCCACCGCGGGTCAGTGATTCCTGACTTGCTGGAAGCCTCGCCGTGGAAGGCCCTGCGCATAGAATAGGGCTGTACCGTCTATGGCCTCTGACCCTTGTCTTAGGACCAAGATCCTCAGAGACTTTAAAAAAAAAATTTATGTTTATTTTTATGTATTTATTTGAGAGTGACCGACAGAGAGAGAAAGAGGCAGTTAGAGAGAGAGAATGGGCGCGCCAGGGTCTCCAGCCACTGCAAATTAACTCTATACGTGTGCGCCCCCTTGTGCATCTGGCTAACGTGGGTTCTGGGGAACTGAGCCTCGAACTGGGGTCCTTAGGCTTCACAGGCAAGCGCTTAACTGCTAAGCCGTCTCTCCAGCCCTCCTCGGAGACTTTTCACAGCAGAGGTTGGCTTTACCTAAGCTCAAGGGAAAGAGACACCCCTGACCATGCGGGGAGACTGTCTCAGCGGGTGGACACGGGATAACGGTCCCCAGTATGTGACGTGAGCTGCAAACCTTGTGACGGATAGAGCTAGGGGTGCTCTGCTAAGAAAGGGCAGCCCTCGTGAGGCCTCTTGGGGTGCTGTGTAACTGCCAGCACTGAGTCGCCCCCAACCCTGTATCTGGGGAACGTGAGCAGCAGCTCATGCAGACCATGAAAACTGCCTGTGGCCAATCCTGTCCATCTTTCCACGTCCTCCACCTGAGCCCAAGGGGCAGGTTTTGGGTCCTCTATCAGAAAGTCTTGGGTGCTCGGGAGATATGAGACACAGCGTGCAGATGAGATGTCCAAAGATTTGCATGGGAAGGAGTTAGAGCAATAGAACTACCGATAAGAGTCAAAAAGGAAGGAAGGAAGGAAGGAAGGAAGGAAGGAAGGAAGGAAGGAAGGAAGGAAGGAAGGAAGGAAGGAAGGGAAAAAGACAAGAGCTGGAGAGGTGGTTCCGCTGTTAAGCGCTTGGCTGCAAAGCCTAATGACCCAGATCCGCGTCCCCAGTTCGCACATTCCCCTTGACAAGCTCGAACCTCAAAGTTCAAAACACACTAGATGGTTGGATTAAGTTTTCTCAGTTTACCCCAAGGAGTAGACCACTTGATTATATCTGCTTCCTAATGAGGAAGCCATGACCCAAAGGCCAAAGTCTGGGGGAACAGGCTGCTGTCCCCCAAGTTGTCCAGGAAAGGACCTGCAGTTGACCTTCGTCATTGCACCCAGCACCACCAAGAGGCCTGGCTAGGCCTCAAAGGGTTGTCACGGCTGAAAACGCCACAGGACAGCCGGGCATGGTGGCGCACACCTTTCGCCCCAGCACTTGGGAGGCAGAGGCAGGAGGATCGCTGTGAGTCTGAGGCCAGCCTGAGACTACGGAGTGAATTCCCGGTCAGCCTGGACTAGAGTAGGCTCCTGGCTTGCAAGCTGGGCTGGGGGCTGGCCCGGTGATGAGCAGACTGAAAGCTTCCCACGTCTGAGGTCAAGGGCAGGCGAAGGAGACCCCGAGGCTTCTGACACCACGCAGCCTGAGATGCGTCCAGTATGGTCGTGTGTCGTCCGCTCTGTGCCTCCTGATTGTCCTGTGAGGAGGCAGGCTTTCTTCTGTGAGTTCCCAGAAGAGCACACCAGTCAATCGTCATGTCCCAGACCCCGCTGGCTTAGTGGGTTCAGAGGTGGGTTGGGGGGGGGGCTTCTGCCTGAGGGCTCTGTGCTGTGCTTCAAGGGGGCCACTTTCTCCCTAAGGCTGCTCCACCAGCAAGCGCAGGTTTGGCTCCGTCACCTCCCTCCCTTTGACCTTGGACCCACTTTAGAGGTCACGGAGCCTCAGCTTCCCCATCTAGGAAATGGGGTTGAGCGTTCCCCACCTGATCTTTCCGAATGTCAAGATAAATTACTTCCCATTTCCCTGTCGGCCCAGAGCCTCTTTGACCCTCTCTGGTTGATTTCAAAGCTCCCAGGGCTGCACTCGTCCACGGCGACAACCTCATTCTGTGAAAATCACGCTGGCTTTTACGGTCTTTACGGGAAGGAAACGGCTAATGCACTGTTTTCCCACTATGTCAGTAGCCCAATCTCTCTCTAATGGGCTCAAATTGCAGTTTTAAAACCTAAACCTTGAACTTAAACTCTCTCACAGACATGCTCAGAGGAGGCATACTCACTGCTTAGGCTTCCAGAGAAAATCAAGACACAGAAAACAACTGGCCCAGCAGCCTGCCTCTGAAAAGTAGGGGTGTCGATGACCGTGCCCTCGGCCAAACTTCTCCTGAAGTTTGCCACCGGAAGAATTCAGGAAAATCTTTGGATCTCAAAATGCTAATAGCTGGGCCTGGGGAGATGGCTTAGTGGTGAAGGCGTTTGCCTGCAAAGCCAAAGGAGCCAGGGTTCGACTCTCCAGGACCCACATAGGCCGGATGCACAAGGGGGCGCACGCATCTGGAGTTCATTTGCAGTGGTTGGAGGCCCTGGAGCACCCATTCTCTCTCTCTCTCTGCTTCTTTCTCTCTCTCAAATAAATAAATAAAATATATATTAAAATGCTAATAGCTTCAAGAGTTGCTCTATCACACTCCCCGATTCTCTTGCCATTGTGCTGTCTCCGGAAGGGCAAAATGAAGGCCTAGGGTCATCCCAAGGGTCAGGGGTCGTACCTTCACTGACCTGTATTACCTTGTGCCGAAGCCAGCGTCATCTTTGGAATTCTGCTACCATATTGCCACCGCAGACCCCCAAGGTCCTCTTTGTGGCTTAGATTGGTGTTACTGTGAGTCACCCTTGCCTTTATTTTATTTATTTATTCATTTTGGTTTTTCAAGGTAGGGTCTCATGCTAGCCCAGGCTCACCTGGAATTCACTATGTAGTCTCGGGCCGGCCTCGAACTCACAGAGATCCTCCTACCTCTGCCTCCAGAGTGCTGAGATTAAAGGCGTGCGCCACCACTCCCCACTACCTGTGCCTTTAATAAGCTATTTCTACCCAGGAGCCCCTGTAAACTAGCAGTTAACACTTTTGGACCGAGGTAGCATGGTGCGTGCATGTCATTTCACTGGGGTCCCCACAGAGTCCTATAAGGTACCCAGATCTTCACCTGAAAAAACTTACTTGCTGCTCGATCGAGGACCCACAATAGGTGAGCAGCCCGGCAAAGTACTTCATAGCTAGGACACTCCGAAATTAGAAGTCACACTCTGAATCTCTCTGTGTCCACAGTTGAATTCTGGTCCTGCCCTTGACTAGACTGATCTGTGTCACTTAGTATGCAAGACCCACCATGGCAAAGCACTCTGGTGTATTAGCTAGACGCTGCGAGAGAGAGATGCTTGTTACCTAATCCATTCACTATGGAGATTACTATTGTACTTGTCTTGGTGAGCCCCAATAAAACTAGTCTCCATGGGATCGAGAGATGGCTCAGCAGTTAAAGGCACTTGCTTGCAAAGCCTGATGGTCTGGGTTCAATTTCCCAGTGCCCACATAAAGCCAGATGAAAGTGGGGCATGTGTCTGGAGATTATCCTGCAGCAGCAAGAGGTCCTGCGGTGCCTATATTCTCTGTCTACCTGCCCCCCTCTTTCTCTCAGATAAATATATATTTTTTTTAATTTTAGAGCCGGGTGCAGTGGCACAAGCTTTTAATCCCAGCACTCGGGAGGCAGAGGTAGGAGGATCGTTGTGAGTTTGAGGCTACCCTGAGACTATATAGTAAATTCCAGGTCGGTCTGGGCTACAGCAAGACCCTACCTCGAAAAAAGCAAAAGAAACCAAAAATAAAACAGTTTTCCTCTTGGCAAGTTGGTTGTCTGGTTGTCTCGGGTGTTTTACTTAGTAATGGAAGGCTGCTTCCCGCCACTGCGCTACAGATTCCGTGGGAGAGGAAGAGCGTCCACTCTCCCCACCACACTCTGCAGCACGAGTCACGAGCACAAAGAAGTGGTCAGTTCAAGGTAGGTGGAGTTATCAGCCTCACCTAGACAGGCTTTTCCCTCAGTATCTTTTTCTTCTTCTTCTCCTTCTTCTTCCAAGGCAGGGCTTCGCTCTAGCCCAGGCTGACCTAGAACTCACTAAGTAGCCCCAGGTTGGCCTTGAACTCACAACGATCCTCCTACCTCAGCCTCCCAAGTGCTGGTATTAAAGGTGTGCGTTTTCACACCCAGCTCTCCCCCAGTATTTTTAAATTTTATTTTCATTTATTTATTTATTATTTATTATTTATTATTATTATTATTTATCTCTCTCTGCAGAGAGAGAGAGACAGACAGACAGAGGGAGAGAAAAAGAAGAGAATGGCCACACTATGACCTCTAGCCACCACAAACGAACTCCAGATGCATGCGCCGCCAGTTGCATCTGGCGGGTTCTGGGGAGTCGAACCTGGGACCTTAGGCTTCATAGGCAAGTGCCGCAACCACTAAGCCATCTCTTCAGCCCCAGTATTTTTAACCATTGCCTCCAAAGCAGTCAGTAAATGGCTTTCCTTCCTCTCTGTGCCTAAGTGGTCAGTGGGCTTTTCAGAGTAGGCCACAGAGCACTCAAAACTGACTGTTAGTGGTCTTTACTGTCTCAGAACAGTGGGCAAGGGAGCACCCTTGGCTCACAAGTTTCAAAACTGTCAGTTCTTGGTAAGTTGGTCCACTTGGGTGGGGCCCTGTGGCAAGAGAGCACGTTGTGGTGGAGCGCATGGAGGAGAAAAGCTATTCACCTCACAGCCAGGAACTGAAAAAGAAGAGAGCTGGCTGGGGGCCCAATATGTCCTTCAAAGGCATGCCACCAATGACCTAAATTCCCCTGACTGGACTCTATGCTTGAACATTCCATCCCCCTCGTGCTGTGAGCTTGGGCACCAATCTGTTAGTGCATGGATCTCTGAAGAGACATAGTCAGCCGCAGTGAGAGTTATTACAGGTTTCATGGAATAAAGCACTTTATTTTAATTTTTTTTTCTTTGTTTTTATTTATTTATTTGAGAGTGACAGACAGACAGAGAGAGAAAGAGGCAGATAGAAAGAGATTGGGCGCACCAGGGCCTCGAGCCGCTGCAAACGAACTCCACATGCATGCGCCACCTTGTGCATCTGGCTTACGTGGGTCCTGGGGAATCGAGCCTTGAACCGGGGTCCTTAGGCTTCACAGGCAAGCGCCTAACCACCAAGCCATCTCTCTAGCCCAGAGCACTTTATTTTTATTTATTTATTTATTTTAGTTTTTCAAGGTAGGGTCTTGCTCTAACCCAGGCTGACCTGGAATTCTCTATGTAGTCTCAGGCTGGCCTCAAACTCACAGAGATCCTCCTAGTTCTGCCACCTGAGTATTGGCATTAAAGGCGTGAGCCACCCGCGCCCCCCCCCCCAGCTAAACACACTTTTTTTTTTTTCTTCTTGGCCAAGTCCCTGAACACTTCTGGGCCTGGGTTTTCTTGTCGGGACAGTGAACACTAGATAATTTCAATTCCATTCTAGTTCTTAAAATGGCTGTATTATTTATCATAATGTAACATCCGATTTGCTCTGTTTCTAGTCATTATAGATTGGGGGGAGGGATGGGTTCCCTGCAGATGGACAGTGTAGCATCTGTTTGGTGAGTCGTGACCGTGAATATCAGCGCAGACGTATGAGACACACGATGCAGATTCTAGCGCCTGTGGGAGTCACCAGGGAGGCAGGAGTTGAACCAGGTTCGGACAGCTGCTCTTGTTGTCAACTCTTTTCCTAAGCCAAGGCAACAGCCACAAAGCACTTCTCCCTTCCGATTCTCAGAATATCGGGTTCCAGGCCAACATATCTTCATTTAGCTGGTGTTGCAGTCAGGTTCACATTGCCGGCAGAAATCACCTGACCAAGAGCAGCCTGTGGGGAGAAAGGGTTATGTTGGCTTACAGACTCGAGGGGAAGCTCCATGATGGCAGGGAAAATGATGGCATGAGCAGAGGGTGGACATCACCTCCTGGCCAACATCAGGTGGACAACAACAGCAGGAGAGTGTACCACACACTAGCAAGGGGAAACTGGCTATAATACCCATAAGCCCACCCCCGACAATACACTGCCTCCAGGAGGCATTAATTCCCAAATCTCCATCAGCTGGGAACCTGGCGTTCAGAACACCTGTTTCTGGGGGACACCTGAACCAAACCAGCACAGCTGGGCTTTCCAATTTGTTTCTGGCCAATTACTGGGTTTGTTAAAATGCAGTTTTATTGTCAATATTGACAATAATTGCCATGAATCTTGACTTACTGTAATTTTTTGTTTTTTTTAAATATTTTTTATTTTTATTTATTTATTTGAGAGTGACAGAGAGAGAGAGAGAGAGAGAATGGACATGCCAGGACCTCCAGCCACTGCAAACGAATTCCAGATGTGTGCGCCCCCTTGTGCATCTGGCTAACGTGGGTCCTGGAGAATCGAGCCTCAAACCAGGGTCCTTAGGCTTCACAGGCAAGCGCTTAACCACTAAGCCATCTCTCCAGCCCTTTTCTTGGTTTTTTGAGGTAGGATCTCACTCTAGCCCAGAGTGACCTGGAATTCACTGTGTAGTCTCTGGGTGGCCTCAAACTCACAGCGATCCTCCTACCTCTGCCTCCTGAGTGTTGGGATTAAAGGTGTGTGCCACCATGCCCACCAATCTACTGTAATTTGTAAAGTTTATTGATCTACAGCAGTCAAATTTTAGTATAGTTATGACTTTTTTTTTTTTTTTTCTTATTTGTTTTGCGGGAGGGTATTGCTCTAGCCTAGGCTTACCTGGAATTCACTATGTAGACTCAGGTTGGCCTCAAGCTCATAACAATCCTTTTCCCTCTGCCTCCTGAGTGCTGGAATTAAAGGTGTGCACTACCATGCCTGGCCTGGCATTACTTTTTTTTTTTTTTTTTGGATAGGTATTACTTCTTAATAGGAGTCCACAGGCAGGTTCTTAATGGATCACAAAGGGAGAGGCATGCAAAAGGTCAGAAAGTGCATTTCCACATGGGATCCCAGGCTCTCACTTTGTCCTTCATGCACCTGCTTATGAAGTAAAACAAGAAGTTCCTTTGTCCCTTACATCCCTGTGGTTACTGGTGTGTTTATCCTTTTTAACTTTTTATTGATAACCCCCTACTGATGTGCTTATGTGTGTATGACCAACTACTAGCAGATTGCATCCTGAAACAAGAAAATGATGACTATAGGATGTTACATTTTCTTTCAAACAGTGCCATTGGCCTTGTGGAGACCTTGTGGCAGGCACTGCTGTGTGACCTGGGAAATGAAAGACACAAGAACCTTGGGCTTGCACTGGATGAGAGACCAAGAAAGGAAGCTCATAGAAAAATGGAAGTCTCTTGGGGTGGGGATATAGCTCAGTGGTTAAGGCGCTTGTCTGCAAAGCCTAAGGACTCATGTTCAACTCTCCAGATCCCATGTCAGCCAGATGCACAAAGGTGAAGCAAGTGCAAGGTCTCACGTGCCCACTAGGTGGCGCAAGCATCTGACAGTCACTTGCAGTGGCTGAGACCCTGGCATACCAATTCTCTTTCTCTCTTCCTCTATCTGTCTCTCTTGCTCGCTCTCTCTCTCTCTAAAATATTTTTTTTAAAAAACTAAAAAGAAAACTGAAAATCTCCCCAGTTGTCCAAGAGGGAGGGGTCCTCTCATTTTAGGACAATGGGAACCACGAAGAGCCTAGAGACCCTGTGGTGGAGAAGGAGGTGAGTTCTCAGACTGTGGCGGGATGAATAATACGTTGGAAAGGAACATAAGCATTATTCCTCTTCTAATCAGGATCATGAGGCATTTTACAAATTAACCACTTTCCTCCAACACTTACTATATTGAGTGGCTCTAGGTACAGCCATCAGGGCGGACTCTGCCATCTGCATTTAGAAAATTGCCTATACATTTATTAAAGTGAAATTCACCCATTAATTAATGCTGCTCTCCCTGAAGACTCTCATTAGCACATTGAGCTAATTACTGAAACCACAGGCCCAAGGGTTGGTGGATTTTTTTTTTTTTCCTATTGCAGTAAAATTTGCTCCAACCTTATCTTTATAGGATTTACAAAGACACAGGACAGAGTGAAAATAACCTTTGCAGGCAGGAATTGGATTGACCCTCAGAACCCTTTTCATGCATCTCAGTGAGGCGTAGGCAAGCTGCCATTCCAGAAAAAAACAACAACAACAAAAAATCTCCCCAGGAAGAGAGAGGACTATGCGTCTAGACAGCTCTGCAGTCTGCTGGTAGGAAATCAATTTGGAAGGAGCCCCAAGGCTTGTGTCTGTTTAGTGTGTCCCATCACATTTTATTTCCTTTTCTCCCCACTATCCCCGTGGCTCCCACCTCCCTCTAATAAGTAGGCAACAAGGAGATCTCAGCATAATCAAGGAAGTTAGACGTGTTTCTCAGGCTCTCACTTGAAAGCATTTGCTACCAGTAGGAAGGTATCAGGGAAAGGGAGATACCGTTCACAATCTGTCGCAGTCAGCTTCACGTTGCTGGTATGAACATCCAAACCTGGCACAGTGCACGGAAAGAAGGGATTTATTTCAAGCTTAGAGATCTAGGGGAAAGTTCCACCAACGGCAGAAAAAGCTGCCTTTATACACTCAAGCTGAGAGAAACAAACAGCCCATTTAAAAAAAAAACAAAAACAGGGCTGGAGAGATGGCTTAGTGGTTAAGGCAGTTGCCTGCAAAGCCAAAGGACCCAGGTTCAATTCTCCAGAACCCACGTAAGCCAGATGCACAAAGGGGCACATGTGTCTGGAGTTCATTTGTAGTGGCTGAAGGCCCTGGCGTGCCCATTCTCTCTCCTACCTCTCTCTAATAAATAAATAAAGATGGGGAGGGGAAGCAGAAAGAAGGGACCCCACCAGACCTCACTCTGCTTTCTTATACCTTCAGGCTGGAAATCAGATCCGCCCCCAAATACACCTTAGTGCTGGACCCCAGGGTCCACCCCAAGTGACAACTCCAGCAATTATAAGCTTTAAAATATTGTGTTTATTTCAAAGAGAGTGACAGAGAGAAAGAGGCAGGGGAGGATGAGCACTCCAGGACCTCCAGTCACTGCAAACGACCTCCAGATGCATGTGCCGCCTAATTCATCTGGCTTACGTGGGTACTGAGGAATCAAACCCAGGTCCTTTGGCTTCGCAGGCAAGTGCCTTAACCACTAAGCCATCTCTCTAGTTCCAAGTTACCAGCTTTAATAAAACATTTGAGCCTACAGGGACACGCATTCAAACTATCACAACAACATCTGAAGAAAAACTGTGCTTCAGACCCTGCCCTGTGCCCTCCTGTTAACCTTAGACCCTTAGAATAAGTAAGAGAAGATTCTCGCTTATGTTGGCACGCTAGATGCCCTGAGTTCATCCCCAGCACCTCTAAGGACGATAAACAAAACAAAACAGGGGCTAGAAAGATGGCTCAGCAGTTAAGGCACTTGCCTGCAAAGCCTAACAGCCCTAGTTCAATTCCCCAGGGCCCATGTAGAGCCAGATGTACAAAGTGGCGCATGCATCTGGAGTTCATTTGCAGTGGCCGGAGACTCTGGCACACCCACTCTCTCTGTCTGTCTCTCTTCTCTCTCTCTGCTTGCAAATTAATTAATTAATTTAAAAAAACAGCAAACACTATCTGGTTCCAGCAGGGTTGAGTTGTTTTCTCTTTTACCTATTCACAAAGGATGGTGGAAGGGTCATATTTCCAAATGTATCGCTGATTTAGCACATTGCCCTGCTCCGGGGACCACACACGCTGGATCCTTGTGGCGATGCTGACAGTGGTCAGTAAATAAAGCCACCCTCCTCTGTCCCCCCACACTCCCATGCCCAGGACGCCCAAATTCCAATTCCTAGGGCTGCCAAGGCTACCTCACTAAACAAGGACTTTACAGATGTGACAAAGTAAGAATTGGAGCTGGGATCATATCCCAAATTAATCAAGTGGCCCTGAAAATCACACGTGTCCTCAGAAGAGGGGGACAGGGCAGGATTAGACGAGAAGACCATGGAGTGATGGAAGCCAGGTGTTAGAGGGGCATAAGGAAAGAGTACCCAGCCTGAGCATGCGGGCTGGCACCAGAGGCTAGAAGAGACATGAAAACCGAAGCTCTCCCTAGAGATTTCCTCCAGGAAAAAACAAAACAAAACAAAAAAACCCTGCAGTTGTAAGTCACCTGGACTTTAACCAACAAGACTGGCTCTGAGCTTCTGCCTTTTTTAATAGTAAGAACAAAAATGTGGGGTTCTCAGCCACTCAGGTCATATTCAAAACACAAAACGAATTCACTGGGGTGCAATGAGTGGACAGAAAGGGAGCCATGGGGCTGGAGAGACGGCTGAGCGGTGAAGGCCTGCGAAGCCAAAGGAAACAGGTTCTATTCCCCAGGACCCATGTAAACCAGATGCACAAGGTGGCGCACGCGTCTGGAATTCGTTTGCTTGCAGTCGCTGGAGGCCCTGGCGGGCCCAATTCTCTCCCTCCCCCCTCTCTCAAATAAATAAATGAATATTAAAAAAGAAAGGGAGCTGTGTGTTACCTTTTTGCACACGTGGAAGACACAGAGCTGCCAGACTTTTCTGCCTCACACAGACTTGCTGGCTGGAGGATGGGAAGGTGTGGCACCCACAGCAGCGGGGACAAGATAACAGCTGGACTGGGAGACAGGACTGCTTGCAGCAACCCCGATGGCCTGTGGGGTTAAAGGTCATTATCTCTCTCTCTGAGCAAAATCACATGCCAAGCTTCTGTCCCCTCTTTCTTTTAAAAATTTTTTTGTTTATCATTTTTAATTTACTTATTTGAGAGTGACAGACAGAGAGAGAGAGAGAGAGAGAGAGAGAGAGGGAATGGGCACACCAGGGGCCTCCAGCCACTGCAAACGAACTCCAGACGCGTGAGCCCCCTTGTGCATCTAACTAACGTGGGTC
Source organism: Dipus sagitta (assembly GCA_036346955.1). NCBI lineage: Eukaryota > Metazoa > Chordata > Mammalia > Rodentia > Dipodidae > Dipus > Dipus sagitta. Next base: position 9,752,791 of record CM070775.1, on the reverse strand, counting down.
CTGGGGAACCGAGCCTCGAACCAGGGTCCTTAGGCTTCACAGGCAAGCGCTTAACTGCTAAGCCATCTCTCCAGCCCTTCTGTCCTCTCTTTCAAGGGTCCTAAATGCTTCCTTGTCACCGAGTAGCTCATGAGCGTGCAATATCATGTACCAGCCCAAGGGATAGGACCGGTTCTGCGTCCACTTCCCAGAGAGCCTTCCTTGCACAGCGTAGGGGCAGTGCCCACTGCACCCGCACGAGGTCCACCCAGCCCCGGGGGACAGATGTTCTGCCGTGAGTCTGCAGCACCCTCGGATCCTCCCGGTGCCAATACCAGTACTCGGTAACAGCTACGGAGCGCTGACCCAGCGTTGGCGGGACAAACAGACGCCAAGTGTGACCCCATCAGGCAGACATTTCACTGAGGAAGGCGGAGGTCTTCGGAAGTAATAGCAACTGCTTTGTACAAGGAGCCCTGGTACCGAGGGGCGCCTTGGTTGGGGGGGGGGGCTGGCTCTGCTGCCCCTCTGAGCAAGATCAAGAACAGCATAGGTTGAGCATCTCTCACCTGAAATGCTTGGGACTAGAAGTGCTTCGGAGTTGGGATTCTGGAATATTTGTACACACATAGCAAAGTTGATTGGGGACAGAACCCAAATCCAAACACAAAAGTAATGTATGCTGCAATACAGTGTATGCTCATAGCCTGAAGCTAATTTTACACAATGTTTTCGCATGCCTACATCTTTTAAAATATATTAGTTTTTTTGTGTGTGTGAGAGAGAGAGAAAGAGAGAGAGAGAGAGAGAGAAAATGGGCATGCCAGGGCCTCTAGCCACTGCAAATGAACTCCAAACACACATGCCACCTTGTGCATCTGGCTTTGTATCGGTACTGGGAAATTGAACCTGGGCCCTTCCGCTTTGCAGGCAAGTGCCTTAACTGCTGAGCCATCTCTCCAGCCCCCAAGTGTGCCTACATCTTGACTGGACCCATTGTAAGGACCTCTGCTACCCTGCCCTAAGGAACAAATGACTCTGACTGGAGCAGATGTTGACCGGGGCTGGGACTTGCCTACCCAGGCAGGGACTCTCGTCAGCTTTTATGTGGGTTCTGGGGTCTGAACCCCGGCTCGCATGGCAATCACACTATCCACTGTGCTGTCTCCCCAGCCAGAAACTTATAATTCTTTTCTCTTTGATGTTGAGATTAAGAAATCTCAGGGGGGCTGGAGAGATGGGTTAGTGGTTAAGCGCTTGCCTGTGAGGCCTAAGGACCCCAGTTCGAGGCTCTATTCCCTAGTACCCACATAAGCCAGATGCACAAGGTGGCGCATGCATCTGGAGTTCATTTGCAGTGGCTGGAGGCCCTGGTGTGCTCATTCTCTCTCTCTCTCTCTCTCTCTCTGTCTGTTGCTCTCAAATAAGCAATAATAAATAAAAGTAAACAGAACTTTTAAATCAGTAAAAAAACAAAAAAGAAATCTCAGGGGTGGGGGGGGCTGCCGAGTAAGCACGTCTATTAATGGTAATACCCATATATTAATGCTACTCTCACTTTTGGTAGACAATCTTCTCTTTTCAGATGGCAATGACCTTGGGATGACTCAGAAGGCATCATGGTGCTGGGAAGAAGTGACAGAGGAGTGCTCAGCACTGAAATATCTGAATCACACCTTCCAAGGCTCAGGGTCCATTGCGGAAGAGATGGCGGAAAGAATGTAAGAGCCAAAGGAAGGGTAGGACGCCTTGCAAAGTGCTCCTCCCAACACAAAATGGCTTGGATATCCACCTCACAGTGCCTGACACTACCTATGCAAGACCATCATAATAGGAGGAAAAGATTATGACATCAAAATAAAAGAGAGACTGATTGAGAGGGGGAGGGGATAAGATGGAAGGTGGAGTTTAAAAGGGGAAAGTGGGGGGGGGGGAATTACCATAGGGTATTGTTTACAATTATGGAAGTTGTTAATAAAAAATAAATTAATTAAAACAAGAAATTTAATCAGTGTATGCCTAGTTCATTATATATATATATATAGAGAGAGAAGCAGGGTTCCACGCTAGCCCAGGTTAATCTAGAGTTCACTCTGCATCCCAGGCTGGCCTCAAACTCATGATGCTGCATCTGCCTCGACCTCCCTAGGGCTGGGATTATAGGCGTGTTCTGCCACTCTTCTGCTTCCACTGTTTACTGCTTAAATTTTATTTCAACAGGGGGTTGTGAGGGAGTTGAGTCATGTTTAAGCAAGAAGTCAGCATTGTTTTTTAAAATATATTTATTTATTTGTAAGCAGAGAGAGAAGAGAAAGAAGAAGGAGAGAGAGAGAGAGAAAAAAAAATGGGTGCACTTGGGCCTCTTGCCATTGCAAACAAACTCCAGGTGCCCTTTTGTTCATCTGGCTTTATGTGGGTGCTGGAAGAACTGGACCCAGGCTGTCAAACTTTGCAAGCAAGCACCTTTAACCGCTGAGCTCTCTCCTTTTTTTTTTTGAGGTGGGGGGGTGGTTGAGGTAGGGTCTCGCGCTAGCCCAGGCTGACCTGGAATTCACTATGGAGTCTCAGGGTTAGCCTCGAACTCACAGTGATCCTCCTACCTCTGCCTCCCGAGTGCTGGGATTAAAGGCGTGCGCCACCACGCCCAGCACTCCTTTTTAGCCCAACATTATTTACTATACTCTTCGAAACTTGAGAACAATCTGAAGTCCAGCAATAAGACAACAATTAGATCATGAGGTGCTGGTACGAAGGGATTTTTTAATTCAAAAGACATTTTAGGACAGGTATGGAAAATCTTATCAAAGTAGATAGATTTTCCTCACTCTTCAGAGAATGGTATCAATGGCCTCTTATAAGCGTGGAGCAAGAAGGCACCTGCTTTCTGAGAGAAAGAATGGCATAAAACTTTTTTTTTCCCCCTCTGAATGGTTTAGCCAAGTCTGAAGACCCCCAGCCTCGTAGAGCTGCCAGGGGGGAAGGAGTGAACACCTGCCTGCGAAGCTCAGAATTCTCTAAACGGATCAACAGTCCAACTCATGTTCCCTTAAGAAAACAGCAAGATCTATCAGATACAAGAAGACTCAAATCCTGCAAGGAAAAAAAAAAAAAGCAGTTTCAAGTCTCATGCCTCCAGTTCACCACAGGAACCTAAGACTTGGGGGTGGGATTGCATGGCTGGTTTTGAAGTACCTCAGGACTCAAATCTGACACAGTGTTTGTGGCTTAGACAGCCGGGGATAGGCATAGAAATGCCAGCTACAGGGGGCTGGGCAAGGAAGGACGCCTGAATGGGTGGTCATTTTCAGCTACAGGATGACTCTTCAACAGTGCCACCATGTGGCCTCCAGGAGGAACTGCAGGGCTGGCGCCTGGAACCTGCATTTCCGTTAGCTGGTTAGCCAGGGGCACCAGAGTTCTTAAACAACTCATCTGAGAGGAGGACTGGAAGGGAATTGTGAGCCGGACAATTTGACTTTCTGCTGGGCCCGGCTGCACAAGCAGTTAATTTTAACAAAGAATATGGAAGATGTGAGACCATCTAAAAACTGTAAAGCAAGTCTGACAATTGACATCTAAATTACATGGGTACCTTGAAACCCAGTATCATAAGCCCTGGCATACTCATTCTCCCTCCCTCTTTCTTTTTTTTTTTTCTTCTTCTCTCTCTCTCCATATATATACATGTGTGTGTATTTGTATCTGCCTCTTTGTGTCTCAAATAAATAAATAAAAATATTTTAAAGGAATAAATATTGGGCTGGAAGGATGGTTTAGGGGTTAAGGCACTTGCCTGCAAAGCCTAAGGACCCAGGATCATTTCCCCAGTATCCACATAAGCCAAATATGCAAGGTGGCGCATGCATATGGAGTTTGTTTGCAGTGGCTGGTGGCCCTGGCATACCCATTTTCTCGCTCTCTATCCCTCTTTCTCTCTCTCAAGTAAATAAATATAAAGAAAAAAAAATAGCCTAGCCAGGAATGGTGGCGCACGCCTTTAATCCCAGCACTTGGGAGGCAGAGGTAGGAGGATTGTCATGAGTTTGAGGCCACCCTGAGACTACATAGTGAATTCCAGATCAGCCTGGGCTAGAGTGAGACCTACCTCGCAAAACAGAAAAACCAAAAATAAACAAGTAAATTATAAATAAAGTTATTTATTTAAAAAAATCCCATGAGGGCTAGAGAGATGACTTAGTGGTTAAGGCATTTGTTTGCAAAGCCAAAGGACCCAGGTTCAATTCCCCAGGACCCATGCCAGACACACAAGGTGGTACATTCATCTGGAGTTCGTTTGCAGTGGCTGGAGGTCCTGGCATGCCCATTCTCTCCCCCCCCCCTCTCTCTCTCTCTCTGTGTGTGTGTGTGTGTGTGTGTGTGTGTGTGTGTGTGTGTGTGTGAAATAAGTAAAAATAAAAAATAAACCTGCGAGAGTGAGACCATGCCTCAAAAAAACAAAATAAATAAATAAATAAAGCTGGGCATGGTGGTGCACGCCTTTAAACCCAGCACTTGGGAGGTGGAGGTAGGAGGATCACTGTGAGTTTGAGGCCAGCCTGAAACTACATAGTGAATTCCAGGTCAGCCTGGGCTAGAGCAAGACTCTACCTCAGGAAAAAAAAAAAAAAATCCCATAAAAGCCGGGTGTAGTGGCACACGCCTTTAATCCCAGCACTCTGGGAGGCAGAGGTAGGAGGATCGCTGTGAGTTTGAGGCCACCCTGAGACTCACTAGCCCAGATCGGGGCTAAAGTGAAACCCTACCTCGAAAAACCAAAAAATAAATAAATAAAATTACTTATAAAAAAAATCCCATGACAATGTGTGCACATCTCAGGCTGGAGGATGGCTCAGCAGTTAAATGTGCTTCCTGCACAAGCATGGGCACCTGGGGCGGTTCGAGACTGGCCAAGTTTGAACCCCCAGAACCCACGTGAACAGCCGGGTGTGGCCATGCACTTCTGAAACCTTAGTACTGAGGGAAGCGGAGAGCAGAGCATCGCCGGGGCTTGTGAACAGCAAGTGGGGGACCCTGCAAGAGAGTCCCTTTGTGAGGTAAAGACAGGCCACTGTGGAAGGGGCACGCCCATGCTTTCTTTCCACGCATACAAAACACATGTGCATATTTCATGTGGGTCATAACTCAGAAGTCATGTAAAAGTAGTATCTTTACATACACGCCTGTGCTAGTAAGATTAATCTTTAATATATGTTGATTTATTTACTTATTTGAGAGAAAGAGAGAGAGACAGATAGAATGGGCACGCCAGGGCCTCCAGCCACTGCAAACGAACTCCAGACGCATGTGCCCCCTTGTGCATCTGGCTTACGTGGGTCCTGGGGAATCGAACCAGGATCCTTTGGCTTTGCCTTAGCCGCTAAGCCATCTCTCCAGCCCAAGATTAATCTTTAAAATTTGTATTTTAAGTTTGCCTAGCCAGCCCCCATCCCCCCTTTTTTTTCTTTTTCGTTTGCATGCGTGTGTGGACTGGGAGGCATGCCAGGGCCTCTTGCCACTACAGATGAACAAATGATGCTTGTGCCACTTTCCTGTGTCTGGCTTGTGTGGGTAGCTTGGGAATTGGACCCAGGCTAACAGGTTTTGCAGGCAAGCAACCTTAACCACTGAGTCATCTCACCAGTCCTCTATTTTTTTTTTAAACACAGATTTGAGGAGCAAACTCAGGTCCTCAAGCTTGCAGGGCTAGTACTTGACTGGCTGAGCCATCTCCTCAGCCCCAGCTCCTTGACCTTCAACTTCCTGTGCTCCAGATCTGGGAGACGTGAACTGTCTTTTCTTTTTTTAAAAAAAAAAATATTTATTTACTTATTTATTTGACAGAGAAAGAGGGAGAGAGAGAATGGGCGTGCCAGGGCCTCCAGCCACTGCAAATGAACTCCAGATGCAATGTGCCACCTTGTGCATCTGGCTGACGTGGGTCCTGGGGAATCGAACCTAGGTCCTTTGGCTTTGCAGGCAAATGCCTTAACCGCTAAGCCATCTCTCCAGCCCCAGAAATTAATATTTCGTAATCGTCTTTTCTATATCACCAGTCTTTGGTAGTCTATTTCAGCTGCACGTAATGGACTCAGACGGTGTCGCTGTGATTGTCACCTTAAAGCCTGAGTGTGGGGCTCTTCATGTACTGGGTTCTCACAGACAGACTTGGGACATGATGGAAAAAGAGTTTGAGATTCAGACAAACGTCACCGGAAAAGCCGTACAAGCTGGGCATGGTGGCACATGCCCGTAATCCTAACACTCGGGAAGCTAACTAGGGGTCACAAATTGGAGACCAGGTTGGGTTACACAGCAAGGGCCAGGACCGCCATGCTGCATTGTAACATAGGAGGAGGAGAAGGAGGAGGAGAAGGAGGAGACAGAGGTAATGGCCACCTTATCGCTCTTCTAGTCTCAGATATTAATGAAATGTTTTATTTCTCCAAAGCTCTCAGCTGGCTGTTAATTAATTCCTCTGAAAATGTTGCCTGTTGACTACTTAAGAATTAACCAGTTTCAAGGGTATGTTTATGGAGGAAATAAAACTGTTTATTTCTTTTCTGATTACAAAAGTAACATAGGCTTCTATAGGCACTTTGAATAAAATGTAAAAAGAAACAAAACCAATTACAATTCCAATCACCCAGAGATAACTTCGTATAACATGACGGTTGTGCAGCCTTGTTATTACTTTTTAATGCATGTGTGCTGGGGTGGGGACATACTTATAGCTGAGGTGATCTTATCCAGTTCTGAACCCTTGCATTTATCACTCAAGAATCAAGGCTCGGGGCTAGAGAGATGGCTTAGTGGTTGAGGCGCTTGCCTGCAAAGCCTGAGGACCTAGGTTTGATCCCCCAGTACTCACATAAAGCCAGATGCATAAGGTGGCACATGTATCGCGAGTTTGTTTGCAGGGGCTGGAGGCCCTAGTGCCCCCATTCTCTCCCTCTCTCAAGTAAATAAAATTATATATATCGTGCTCTGGGGAGGTCTCCACTGCAGGGCCTCTGTGCTTTGCCCGCTAGCTGCCCGCACCTAGCCCGCCTCGGAGACAAGAGGCGCAGTGTCCGGCAGCGTGGGCTCTCAGCAGAGTCCAGGGCTCCCTGCAATGGCTGGAGTTTCTGCAGAAATAGTTCGGCTCAGAGCTCAGCTCCATGTTGCTTCTCCTCCCTATCTTCCTCCTTCCTCCGTCTTTCCCTCTCCGTTTGTCTCTCCCTCCCTCACTCCTTTCTATCTTTCTTTTCTTCTCTTTCTTTTTGGTTTTTTCGAGGTAGGGTCTCACACTAGCCTGGGATGACCTGGAATTCACTATGTAGTCGCAGGGTGGCCTCGAACTCACAATGATCCTAAGCTTCCTAAGTGCTGGGATTAAAGGCGTGCACTCCCACACCTGGAGAGAGAGAGACAGAGGAGAGAGAGAGATAATGGGCGTACCAGGGCCTCCAGCCACTGCAAACGAACTCCAGACGTAGGTGCTGCTTTGTGCATCTGGTTTTATGTGGGTCCTGGGAGTTGAACTCAGGTTGTTAGGCTTCGCAAGGCAAGTGCCTTGACTGCTGAGCCGTCTCTCCAGTCCAGTCTTCCTTTCTTGAAATAGGGTCTTATTCTGAAGTACCCCAGGCTGGCCTCAGACTCACAGTGATCTCCTCCCTGAGCCTCCCAAGCGCTGGGACTACAGGCATGAGTCACCACTCTAGCTCGTTTTGTTCTTGATTGAAAGTATGAAGCCTTTGGAGTGTGGACCTGTCATACAGCCACATACGCAGAGGAGGTGGCGGAAAGTGTCCAACTCGGCAAAAGTGGGGCTGTCTCCTTTATCTGCCCAGCGTGTCTGCTCTGTGGAAGGCTCTGGCCAGGGTGCTGGCCCCAAGAACATGACGATCATGAAAAGCGGGGTAAGGGGGATCCCCCGGAAGGTGGCCCACACAGTGGAACTTTGTCAGCCTTGAGTGTAACAGAAGTGGGCTGGACCTAGACAAACAGGTTCCCAGCTTCTCTCTCTCCCAGACAGTCCTGAGAAGACTGTCCCAGCGCCTCCAGTTGAACCATGGCCCGACCATTCCTGGGGAATTTATACTCTTCTTTGTCCATGGTGCCCCAGAATTCTACCCCTGAAAGCCCAGCGATGGTGGCCAGCTGCTGGCCCTCGGCCTTCCTTCTGATGGGGCTAATCCCATCACAAGTTACCAAAGCCTCAGGAGATGTACGCCCCTTCTTTTACAACACCGGGGTCTCTGGCTGAGGGCAAGTTTGGCCACTGGCATTGCTGATTCAGACAGGGAGCTTGTTTAGATCGTACAGAGAGGCCTATGAGCCTTTTAAGACATCCGGGGCTCCAGAACTTTCCATTTCCCTCTCTCAAGGGGAAACGTCACTTCACCTGTGAGTGATCTGTGATACAGATTGGAGTTCTTACGGAAGCAGTTGTGTTCTTACCCACACCTACTGAATTCGGGTTAAAAGAGTAACAGAGCTGGGGCGTGGTGGCGCACACCTTTAATAATCCCAGCACTCGGGAGGTGGAGGTAGGAGGATCACTGTGAGTTCAAGGCTAGCCTGAGACTACAGAGTGAATTTCAGGTCAGCCAGGGCTAGAGTGGGACCCTACCTTGGGGCGGGGGAAGAATGACAGAGCAGTGGTTTTGCAGAGTGCCTGCCAGATGACGGCTGTGTGCTTGTGCTTTGCTTGCTTGTTACCACAGACTTCCATGATGAATGTGTGCCAAGGAGGGCACTAGGGGTCAAGCAGGGCACTAGGGGTCAAGCAGGGCACTAGGGGCCAAGGAGGGCACTAGGGGCCATGGAGGGCACTAGGGGTCAAGGAGGGCACTAGGGGTCAAGGAGGGCACTAGGGGTCAAGCAGGGCACTAGGGGCCAAGGAGGGCACTAGGGGTCAAGCAGGGCACTAGGGGCCATGGAGGGCACTAGGGGTCAAGGAGGGCACTAGGGGCCATGGAGGGCACTAGGGGTCAAGGAGGGCACTAGGGGTCAAGGAGGGCACTAGGGGTCAAGCAGGGCACTAGGGGCCAAGGAGGGCACTAGGGGCCATGGAGGGCACTAGGGGCCAAGGAGGGCACTAGGGGTCAAGGAGGGCACTAGGGGTCAAGGAGGGCACTAGGGGTCAAGCAGGGCACTAGGGGCCAAGGAGGGCACTAGGGGCCATGGAGGGCACTAGGGGCCAAGGAGGGCACTAGGGGTCAAGGAGGGCACTAGGGGTCAAGGAGGGCACTAGGGGTCAAGGAGGGCACTAGGGGCCAAGGAGGGCACTAGGGGTCAAGGAGGGCACTAGGGGTCAAGCAGGGCACTAGGGGCCAAGGAGGGCACTAGGGGCCATGGAGGGCACTAGGGGTCAAGGAGGGCACTAGGGGCCAAGGAGGGCACTAGGGGAGCTGGGAGCCTCGCTGAGCTCCAGCACTGCCCGCCTCAGACATCCAGTCTTTATCCCATTCCCATCTGTGGAATGCCTACCATCTAGCAGCATTCTGTTCGAGATCAGGTCTACAAGGGGCATAAACGCTGGCCTTGGTTCGGGTCTACTGGTAGAAGCGGACCTCACCGTTGTTCGGATGTGTAATGAACAGCTAGGGTTCATGCCGTGGGAAACTCAAGGGCTCCCATGGGAGACACCTGCACTCCTGACCGGGATAGGCGAACCTGGGCTGGACCTGCAGTGGGTGAGCCAGTGGGGACACGTGAGAGCCGCTGCGCAGGCCCAGCTCTGGCAGGACGAGGGGACGCCTGGAGCTGGCAGCAGCGCAGCACGGACAGAGAAGGGCAGGGAGGGCATCCTGCAAGTGGAACACAACCTGGCCAGTGTGCTGAAGAGCTGGGCTTTATCCCACCTGCAAGAATGTGGTCAGATCAGCATTTTCAAAAAGGACATTCCAGCCGGGCGTGGTGGCGCACGCCTTTAATCCCAGCACTCGGGAGGCAGAGGTAGGAGGATTGCCGTGAGTTCGAGGCCACCCTGAGGCTACATTGTGAACTCCAGGTCAGCCTGGACCAGAGTGAGACCCTACCTCAAAAAAACAAAAAACAAAAAGGACATTGCAGAACAAGCCAAGTGACTATGGACAAATGAATGGATATACAAAACATGGTCTACTGCTCAGCCTTAAAGAGGAAGGACCTCGGCATGGAGAGATGGCTTAGTGGTTAAGGCGCTTGCCTGTGAAGCCTAAGGACCCAGGTTTGATTCGCCAGTAAGCCAGATGTACAAGGTGGTGCATGTGCCTGGAGTTTGTTTGCAGTGGATAGAGGCCCTGGTGTACCCATTCTCTCTCTCTCTCTCTCTCTTTTTCCCTCTTCCTCTGTCAAATAAATAAATAAATAAATAAATAAATAAGTCTCAGATAAGATTGGTATATGGGGTTGGAGAGATGGCTTAGCGGTTAAGCACTTGCCTGTCAAGCTTAAGGACCCTGGTTCGAGGCTCGATTCCCCAGGACCCACGTTAGCCAGATGCACAAGGGGCGCATGCGTCTGGAGGTCCTTTGCGGTGGCTGGAGGCCCTGGCATGCCCATTCTCTATCTAGGCATGCCCATTCTCTATCTATCTATCTGCCTCTTTCTCTCTCTGTCTGTCGCTCTCAAATAAAAAAAAAAGATTGGCATATGCATATTACCACTATAAGAAAGGAAGAACAGGTCAGGGCCAAGCAGAGAGTGGGTGTGAGGAGATGCTGGGTGGCAGAGAGAGCAGCAGGTGAGAGGGCAGGCGGGTGGATGGCAGAGCAGGTACAACAAGGTGGTATCTCATCCCTCAGCAGGAAATCCCTGCACTTCAACCCTCCTGGGGGAAAACTTGACTTCCAAAATGTCAGCTTGCTGTTTGTCCCACTGAAGACTTTTATTCTGATTTTTCAAGGTAGAGTTTTGTTCTGGCCCAGGCTCAATTCTCCTACTTTGGCCTCCTGAATGCTGGGATTCAAGGTGTGCACCACTGCACTTGGCTCAAGACTGTCTTTTCCAGCGAGGATCCCCTGTACAACCTGCCAGAGGGCTTCCTGGAGCATGAAGCCTGTATACAGTGGAATTCAATCCTCGGTGGTGGGCAAGGACTACCTTTACACAGAAGGCACGTTGGGCTGGGCCTCCCATACCTGTTCTCACTACAGCAACAGATCAGAGAACCACCTCCAGTGTTTAGGCCTGGGTTACTTAATATAAGAACCACTAAGTGGGAGATAAACAACAGTGGACACTGCAAGCCTTAACTTTGGCCAGCCAGGCCAAATGAGCCAACAGGTGCAATAGTGGCATGTCTGTTATGGGGGAAACCAACTGCTCTCTAATTGGACTTGAGGCCTGCTCCATGGGAGGGAATACATGTCTGATACTGAAAACCTATGACGGGGAAGTCATGAGCCCTAGGGGTGTAACGTCTGCTGGTGTCTGGCTAAATGTGTACACTGTGCTCACCAAACTGCCTGGTAAGCACTTCTCTTAATGTTCACACCCATATATTAATGCTACTCTCACTTTTGGTTAGAAAATCTTCTCTCTTCAGATGGAAGGGACTTTGAGATGACTCAGAAGGCACTATGGTGCTGAGAAGAAGTGACAGAGGAGTGCTCAGCACTGCAATATCTCTTTCACATCTTCCAAGGCTCAAGGTCCATTATGGAAGAGGTGGCAGAAAATGCACTCTTCCAGACACAAAATGGCCTGGATATCCATGACCTACCTGTGCCCAATTCTACCTGCATAAGACTATCATAATAGGAGGAAAATATCATGACATCAAAATAAAAGAGAGACTGATTGAAAGGGTGAAGAGGTATGATGGAGAGTGGAGTTCAAAGGGGAAAGTGGGGGAAAGGAGGGAATTACCATTTTTTAGTGTCTATAATTATGCAAGTTGTCAATAAAAATAAATAAATTAAAGCCGGGCGTGGTGGCACATGCCTTTAATCCCAGCACTCAGGAGGCAGAGGTAGGAGGATCACCATGAGTTCGAGGCCACCCTGAGACAATGCAGTGAGACCCTACCTTGAAAAGACAAAAATAAATAAATAATTAAATAAATAATTTTTTAAAAACCACTAGGTGATTCTGGGCCAGGTACCCCACACGCAGTGGGCCCATTGGAGATTTGGCTCCTCTGAGCTCCAGCAGGCTGTCTTGAGTCTCCATTCAAAGAATAAGGGAGCTTTCCCCAGGCTTCATTCTCTGTCTTCCTGAAGCTGTGACCCCCAGCTCACTGACCTCACATCTGGCACTGCACTCCACCTGGCTATATTCACCCCATATCAGGGGCTGGCCATAAGTAGGAGGAAATATTGGCTTTAAAATAAATGTACAGCAGGGTGTGGCGGCACATTGCCTGTGATCTCAGCACTTGGAAGACTGAGGTAGGAGGATTGCCACAAGTTCAAGGCCAGCCTGGGACTAGAGTGAGTTCCAGGTCAGCTTAGGTAAGACTCTATCTTGAAAACGCAATAAATAAATAAATAGAACAAACATACAATATGTTCCTCTCCCCATAGTTTCAGTTACCTTGAAAGGTCACCACGGTCTGAGAATATCACATGAAAAATTCCGTAAGTAATTTTTGTTGTTGTTGTTGTTTTTTGGGGGTTTGAGGTAGGGTCTCATTCTAGCCCAGGCTGTCCCAAAACTCTCTCTGTGGTCCCAGGCTGGCCTCAAACTCACAGTAATCCTTCTACTTCTGCCTCCAGAGTCTGTCTCCAAAATGCATCTCCCTCTGGTACATTTTAGCCTATATTTGTTTTTTAGCTTATATAGTTTAACTTGATTCTGCCATGGACTGGATGTTACTTTTGCCATAAGGGCTACAGGGTGTTGGGAAGAATGTGGCTTGGGGATCAGATAGAGGACGGTATAAATATATGAGCCAGTTGCTTGTTAGCTGTGTGACACTGGGCCAACCATTAACTTCCTTTCCTTATCTGGAAAATGGGATGACTATTTATTTATTTATTTATTTATTTATTTATTTATTTATTTAAGAGAGACAGAGAGAGAGAGAAGGAAGGAAGGAGAGAGAGAGAGAAGGAAGGAAGGAAGGAGAGAGAGAGAGAATGGGCACACCAGGGCCTCCAGCCACTGCAAACAAATTCCAGACGCTTGTGCCACCTTGCGCATCTGGCTTACTTGGGTCCTGGGGAGTTGAACCTGGGTCCTTAGTCTTTTCAGGCCACCTTAATCGCTAAGCCATCTCTCCAGCCTTGTTGTTGTCGTTGTTGTTCTGAGGTAGGGTCTCACTCTAGCCCAGGCTGACCTGGATTCATTATGTAGTCTTAGGCTAGCTTCGAGCTCATGTCAATCCTCCTACCTTGGCCTCCCAAGGGCCACCATGTCTGGTGACATTAACTTTTTTAAAACATTTATTATTTATTTATTTATTTGCAAGAAGAGAGAGTATGGGCTAGGTCTTCTTGCTGCTACAAACAAACTTCAGATGCATGCATCGCTTTGTGCATCTGGCCTTACATGGGAACTAGGGAAATAAACCCAGGCTGACAGGCGTTGCAAGCAAGTGCAACCACTGAGCCATCCCCTCAGCCTCAAATATTTTCTCTCAGGGCCATCATAAGGTGAAAATAGTATGAAAACCACCTAACTCACTAGGAGTGGAGGTGCATGCCTTCAATGGGGGACTGAGGTAAGAGGATTACTGTGAGTTTGAGTGTAGCAACCACTACAGACTGAGTTCCATGTCAGTCTGGGTTAGCATGAGACCTTGCTTCAAAAAGTAAGGACTGGGGAGATGGCTCAGCAGTTAAGACACTTTCCTGCCAAGCCTAACGACCCAGGTTTGATTCCTCAGTACCCACATAAAGTAAACGTGATTAGCATGCACTACTTAAGAGTATAATGGGGCCTGGAGAGAAGGCTTAGCGATTATGGTGGCTGCCTGCAAAGCCAAAGGATCCCCATTGGATTCTCCAGGACCCACGTAAGCCAGATGCACAAGGGGGTGCATGCATCTGGAATTCGTTTGCAGTGGCTGGAGGCCCTGGCACACCTGTTCTCTCTCTCTCTCTAATAAATAAATAAATAAAATACATTTAAAAATAGTATAATGGGGTTTGGGGAGCTCAGGGAAGTCCTTGAAGTCCAAATTTTGAGTTTATGTATGTTTTATCAAAGAATTGAAGTAAAAGAAGACTGAGAAGGATGATTATTAAATTACCACATTTAAAAATGTTTCATTGGCTTATTTCACTTATTTTTAGAGAGAAGCAGATAGAGAGAATGGGTGCAACAGGGCCTCCAGACACTGTAAACAAACTCCAGATACATGTGCCACCTTGTGCATCTGGCTCACGTGGGTCATGGGGAATTGAACCTGGGTCCTTAGTCTTCACAGGTCAGCACCTTAATCACTAAGCCGTCTCTCCAGCTCAAATTATTACATTTTTTTATTCAGGTGTCAGGAAGAGTGAGGGAGAGTCTATGGACCAAGAAAGGGGTAATGGATGCACACATGGGGCCTGAGAGTCCATGTGGGAAGTGAGCATGGACCTGAGACATAGAAAGAGATTAGGGAGGCGTGAGAAGAAAGCGTGCAGAACTCCTGCTATGTGGAGGACCGGAGGGGGAGAACCGTGAGGGGCCTGGGAGGCTTACCAGGACCTGGAAGTTCAGGAGAGATGAACAGCCAGCGAAAGGAGACCTTGTCCCCCTGGAAAGGATCTATATATAATCTTATTGTGGTGGGCTTTACTCTCAGACGCCAGAGGGTCTGAGACAGGGCTGATTGGTCTGGGCTCAGGGGGCTGGACTGGGAGGAGATCGCACACTTGAGCAGGAGGTGAGAGAGGGCTGACTGGATGAGGCTGGGGCAGGCGTTGGAGTCCGGCTCTGCTGGAGCAGGTGGCAGGGCTGTGTGACATGAGCAGCTGGTGCATTCCAGAAACAAATCAATGTAAGACTTCTCACGAGCCTCTTTCTAACTCTCTGCCGAACAATTGCCGAAGTCGTTCCCTCTCAAGCGGTTCTACAGTTATGAGCTATTATTGGGAGGAGGATCTAGCATGTGTCCAATTGAAGAGGGCCTCTTGATTCACACAAGTTTTGAGGAGAGTCACAAATTAGGGTTCATCATCATCTCTGTGTTGCAAAACTAGGGTGCAGAAAACTTGATCTAAGAGAGAGGGCATCACCAGATGCAGCAACATTATGCAGACAGCCTTTCTTTAAAAAAAAAAATATATATATATATATATATATATATATATACATGATAAAGGGGAGAGAGAGAATGGGTGCAACAGGGCCTCCAGCTGCTACAAACAAACTCCTGATGCATGCACTGCCACCTTGTGCATCTGGCTCATGTGGGTCCCGGGGAATTGAACATGGGTCCTTAGGCTTCACAGGCAAGTACCTTAACCACTAAGCCATCTCTTCAGCCTTAGACAGCCTTTCTGATATAATCAAAAGTTCCTTCCATCTGGGTGTGGTGGTGCATGCTTTTAATCCCAGCACTTGGAAGCAGAGGTAGGAGGATTGCCATGAGTTCGAGGCCACCCTGAGACTACAGAGTGAATTCCATGTCAGCCTGGGCTGGAGAGAGACCCTACCTAGAAAAATAAAACAACAACAACAACAAAAAAGTTCCTTCCAGCCCAGAAATCCCAGGGTCTACTCTGGACACAGAATCATTTGTGTTCTATGCCCACAAAGTCACTTGAGGAGAAGTATATTTGTTGCAGTCAGGTTCACACTGCTGGCAGAAATCACCCAACAAGAGCAGCTTGTAGGGAAAGAAAAGGTTTATTTTGGGCCTTTTCACCACCATTAATCTATTCTTCTACTTACATATACACAATACCATCTATTAAGTACCAAGTGAGGTCAGGGGAAGAGATTGAGTAAAGGAAAGGTGGAGGGAGGTCTAATCAAAATATAAGAGGATATAAATAAATCATATGGAAACCTACTTTTTTGGACAATGGAATACTCAGAAGCCATAGATTGTTACTAGAAAATTTTCACTGCCAGGGATGGGATACCTTTCAGTGAGTTGTTGGCCAAGGAGGTCCCTGATGCCCCCAAAACATTACAGGCCATTGCTGAGGCCCTTGGTTTCCCACCTGGAATAGATGGTAGGACCCTATTGCTGAAGACTCCACATACTTGGGCTGCAAGGCCACTGAGAAATCCTGCTGGAACGGAGCTGATAACCTCCTCCATGTAGACCAGCTGACAGAGAGCTGGAAGAAGCCATTCTGCATGCAGTTCAATGGGAGAGAGAGAAATCACCAGTGAAGATACTCAACAGTAGACACTGCAAGCCTTATATTTGGCCAGCCAGGCCAAATGAGCCAACAGGTGCAATAGTGGCATGTCTATCGTGGTGAAAACCAACTGCCCTCTAATTTGACTGGAGGCCCACTCCTTGGGAGGGAATACATCCCTGATACTGAAAACCTAAAACAGGGGTAGTCATGAGCCCTAGGGGTATAACATCTGCTGCTGTCTAGCTAAATGTATATACTATGCTCATCAAACTGCCCAGTAAGCACTTCTCTAAATGTTCATACCCATATATTAATGATACTCTCACTTTTGGTAAAGAACCTTCTCTTTTCAGATGGCAGTGACCTTGGGATGACTCAGAAGGCATCATGCCATGCTGCTGGAAAGAAGTGACAGAGGAGTGCTCAGCACTACAATATCTCTATCACACCTTCCAAGGCTCAGGGTCTAATGCGGAAGAGGTGGCGGAAAGAATGTAAGAGCCAAAGGAAGGGTAGGACTCCTTACAATGTGTTCCTCCAGACACAAAATGGCCTGGATATCCATGACCTCACAGTGCCTGACACTACCTACACAAGACCATCATAATAAGAGGAAAAGATCATGACATCAAAATAAAAGATAGACTGATTGAGAGGGGGAGGGGATATGATGGAGAGTTGAGTTTCAAAGGAGAAAGTGGGGAGGGGCATTACCATGGGATATTGTTTACAATCATGGAAGTTGTTAGTAAAAAAAATAATAAATTTTTTAAAAAGTTTTATTTTGGCTTACAGACTTGAGGGGAAGCTTCATGATGGCAGGAGAAAACAATGATATGAGCAGAGGGTGGACATCACCTCCTGGCCAACATCAAGTGGAGAACAGGAGAATGTGCCAAACACTGGCAAGGGGAAACTGGCTATAACACCCATAAACCCACCCCCAACAACACACTGCTGCCAGGAGGCATTAATTCCCAAATTTCCATCAGCTGGGAACCTAGCATTCACAACACCTAAGTTTATGGGGGCACCTGAATCAAACCACTGCAACATTGTTTCAAAAAAAAAAAATCACTTTTGAAATCTGGGACCTTTGTCACAATGGTGTAGACATCCACAGGGATCAGGGCTGGTAAATCCTGGGCCTATGTAGAGAGGGGTTCTGGGTACACACTACTGAAGTTGTGGCTCCAGCCCACACCTGCAGGTCTTGGCTTTACCAACAAAGTGAGCCCTGGGAATGGTGGACTCTGGCAGAGAGAGGTGGGCACTGGGCAGAGGTGGGCATTTCACACATATTGGCTGCAGCCCTGATGTGGCCCTTTAGTGGTCCCATCTCCAGTAGCTCACAGGAGAAGCTGGTGGGCTGAGACCTACCTGGGGAGCCTGCTGTTCCTTCAAGCACACCAGTTCACCAAGCAATGTCAAGGCGATCCTTAAGAGAGGTCCTGGCGCTGTCTTGGCCATACTGTGGAGACTGAATGTGAGTGTCAATACGATGCTCCTGACTGAAAGACGGAAAAGGAATCCCGGCGCTTTAAGGGAATAGCTGTGTTTACTTGCTGTGCTTGGGACCAAATTCAGAAACTACCACATGCCAGGCAAGTGTTCTGCCTCTGAGCCACACTTCCAGTCCTAGATGTGGGTGCTTCTTTGTTTATTTTGAGACAGGGTCTCACAACATAGCCCAGCCTGGCCTTCGAACTCTGCCTCAGCCTGCCAAGTTGTTGTAATTACAGGTGAACACCATGTTCAGGTCCCAGGTTTGGTTTTGTAAGGATGAAATAAAGCTGTTTTTTTTAATTTTTAATTTATTATTTATTTTAGGGAGAGAGAGAGAGACAGACAGAGAGAATGAGTACACTGCAGACCAACTCCAGATGCACATGACGCTTAGTGCTTCTGGCTTGACCCTGGGTACTAGGACTCAAACCTGGGCCATCAGACTTTATAGCCAAACACTGAGCAACCTCTCCAGCAATACTGTGTCATCTTTTGTTTGTTGTTTGTTTTCTTTTGTTTGTCGAGGTAGGGTCTCACTCTAACCCAGGCTGACCTGGATTTCACTATGTAGTCTCAGGGTGGCCTCGAACTCATGCTGATCCTCCTACCTCTGCCTCCCGAGTACTGGGATTGAAGGCGTGGGCCACCTCGCCAAGCTCGACAATATCATTTTGTAAAAGCAGATTCCCATGTGTGGGTATACCAAAATTTTGTAAGCTGAAAACTAATTTTTGTTCTATCTGAGTATTTATAAGTTTTTTTTTAAATAATACTACAATGAACAATTCTCATGTTGGTTTTTGTCTGTTGAACGATTTTTAGGTTATTAAAGGAGTAAGATATAAGTACCTTTCTCAATTTTGGTGCTACCTTTTTGCTTTCCAAGAGAATATTATTTTCATATCCTTAGTATTAGCCTAGTGTTTATCAGTATGGAACACCCCCACCCCCAACTCTGGCACTTGGAACAAACACCATGTTATTGTTTTTCATGGCACTGTGGGCGGCGGGCACTCAAGTGTGGACGGTGGATCTCATGCCAGTCACTTATCTCTGGGCAGAGAGTCCCTGGCCGTGTACTGAGAATTTGGTGTTAAATCTCAAGATTCCAGATCCTGTCCCAGCCTTCTGGCAAATAAACTGCGCAGGCAGGAATGTGGAGAAATAACTCAGAACTGAAAAGATTGTCATTTAAAACATTTTTTTTATTTACTTGTAAGGAGAGAGAGAGAATGGGTGTGCCAGGGCCTCTTGCTACTACGAAAGAACTCCAGACACATGCACTATTTGTGAATCTGTCTTGATGTGGGTACAGGGGATTTGAACCCAGGCCATCAGGCTTTGCCAGCAAGCACCTTAACTGCTGAGCCATCTTCTCTAGCCCTGCCTTTTTTTAAAACAAAATTTATTTATTTGAGAGAGAAAGAGAAAGAGACAGACATAGAGAGATAATGCACATGCCAGGGTCTCTAGCCACTGCAAATAAACTCCAGACACATGCACCACCTTGTGCATCTGGCTTTCTGTGGGTACTGGGGAGTCAAACCCAGGTCCTTGGGCTTTGCAGGCAAAGCCTTAAGCACTGAGCCATCTCTCCAGCACCTTGTTTTTGTTTTTGTTTGTTTGTTTTTGCGGCAAGTTCTCTATCCCAGGCTCAGGCTGACTTGGAACTCCATAGCCCAGGCAGCCCTTGAACTCCAAGTGATTTTCCTATTTCGGTCTCCAAGGTGCTGGGATTAAAGATGTGAGCCACCATTCCCTCCTTGAAAAGACTGTCTCTACGGTCAGACATTTCAACCTACATCCTCACCCCTCCCACCTAGGCCCTAGAAGGGTTAGAGTTACAGTTTCAGTGCAAAAGCGAGAACACAGCCGGGTGTGGTGGCACAGGCCTTTAATCCCAGCACTCGGGAGGCAGAGGTGGGAGGATCGCCGTGAGTTCGAGGCCACCCTGAGGCTACAGAGTGAATTCCAGGTCAGCCTGAGCTAGAGTGAGACCCTACCTCGAAAAAAAAAAAAGTGAAAGCACAGCTCTGAAAAGCCAAGGTGTGGATGGATTCCAAGGGCATGCAAGTCCTATTTAATTTAGTTCAAGAACCCTGCTAGATGTGCCATGGATTCTAGATCCCCGGAAGCCGTGGGAGTGCAAGGCTTTTGTTCTGCCCTCAGTCTGATCCCACATCTAGTTAAGCAGTTAATAATCCCCACTTTCTCTTTTGACGCTACTTCAACAGAGCTGGAGCGCTGCCAGTGCAGAAGGGAGGCAGTTCTGCGAGGAAGACCACAACGCATGTACAAATAAACCCCTCAAACCACAGCAAAGGCTGCGATGTGTGACCTCCACAGGGGAAGCAAAGGAACCCGGATGACTCTGGAAAAGAAGTTCCGCCTCATGCATTTAGTCCGATGAAGGCTGGAGAGATGGCTTAGCAGTTAAGGCACTTGCCTGTGAAGCTTAAGGACCCAGGTTTGATTCCTGTGGTGCATCCGTCTGGAGTCTGTTTGCAGTGGCTAGAGGCCCTGGCGTGCCCGTTCTCTCTCTCTCTCCCCTTCTCTCTCCCAAAATAAATAATAAAAATAAACCTCAAGGTTCATTCTGGGCAACACACCTCCTTCAGCAAAGCATGAGTTCATGGGGGACAGCTGACTCAAACCACCACAGAATTCTATTCTTTTTTATTTTTATTTTTTATTTTTTTTTTGAGATAGGGTTTTCACTCTAGCTCAGTCTGACCTGGAATTCACTATGGAGTCTCAGGGTGTCCTCGAACTCACAGTGATCCTCCTACCTCTGCCTCCCAAGTGCTGGGATTAAAGGCGTGCGCCACCATGCGCAGCTCAGAATTCTATTCTTGAAGAGAAGATGTTTTTAGGTATTTTGTGCAGCTTGCAGCTGGAGAAGGAGTGCTAGCAGAGATTTTAAAAAAAATCCTGTGCTGGAGAGATGACTTAGCAGTTAAGGTGCCTGCCTGCAAAGCCAAAGGACCCAGGTTCAATTCCCCAAGACTCACGTAAGCCAGATGCACGAGGTGGCACATATGTCTGGAGTTTGTTTACAGTGGCTAGAAGCCCTGCATGCCCATTCTCTCTCTTTCGCCTTCTCTCTCTCTGTCTCTCTTTCTATTTATCTGCCTCTTTTTCTCTCTCAAATAAATAAAAATAAACATGCATTCAAGGTAGATCTACATATACAAAGATCATGAGGAGGTTTGCAATTTCATTCGTGACATTTTCTAGAAAGGAAAATAGAGTTCTTGTACAGGTGGCCTGGTTAGTTGTGTTGAAATTCCTCAGCCGGTGAGAGATGAACAACCAGGAGAGTGGGGTAGGCCCTCTCATGTCTCCTCTGTTTCCTAACTAGCTGTCCTGCCTCAACCAAACCCAGCCATAGGACTGACTTTTTTCTTTATAATAAGAGCTAAATGTGTCAGCCTATAACAAAGTACATAGAAGATTGCTAAAATGTATTCAGCCCTGTAGAAATGTGTATGTTTATAACACCATATACCACTGTATTAGTTTGTACCTTGAAGCTGTAGGAGGCCTGAAGTCAAATTAGGACCCCTAGGGGCTTCACCTCAGATTTCTAATCCAGAATTCTTTCTCAAAACCAACAGAGGTCTTCCATTTCCAGCACCTCAGTGACAGGTTCTTTGACTGACTTGGACAAATGTTTTGGTCTTAATACCCAAAGTTAAAAATAAGACACCACAGAATGGTTTCATGTAGAATTATAACCACTTTAAATTATCGCTAGGACAGCATGCAAGTGAATAATATGGACTATTAGTAAGCAGAGGTCTTCCATCCAAAACACCACGGAGGAGGTGTCAGGGAGAGGCAGGGAATGTCAGGGAAGAATTCCCACCACGTCCCAACCGAGCCCTTGTCACAGAAGCGCGAGGAGCCCAAAAGGCCCTAGGGAGGCTGGTTTGGGGCAGGCTGTTGTAACATGCCAGGCGCTGCCAGTCAGCCGAGAGCTGCCACTGAGCTGCCCACCCCTGCGCAGCACACCGCGTGCCCACACTGCTGGCCCATATGCGAGGTTTGAGGCCAAGTCACAGCATCATTTCTAAAGGAGCACCGGAGCTGGAAACCAGACCGCTGGGGAGGCTGCGCAGAGCGTGCAATGTCAGCACCTAAGGTATCCTCGGGTTCATTTTAACCCCTTGTGCCCCTGGTCCTGGGGCTCTTTTCTTAGTGTCAGAGCCTTGCTCACTAGTCCTCCTTCCTGTCAATTCCTCCCTGGCATTGATTTCTCATTGACAGAATCCACTGACCATGTGTGCTGCCCCTCCCCCCCCACACACACACCCGCCGCCCCCGCAGGATATACACTGGTCATTCACTTACCATGAAATGAGTGACCAAACTCTCCAAACCATTTAGTTCTGTCATCAGAAACCTGGTTCCCACTCGGTAACAGTATCTCTGGACATATGAATTATTCCTTGAGTAGGGCTGCGGTGGAGAGTGTTTAACCAATGAAAACAGACTTTTCCTGATGAGGGCTGGGGAGATGGCTTAGCGGTTAATGTGCTTGCCTGCAAAGCCAAAGGACCCAGGTTCGATTCCCCAGGACCCGTGTTAGCCAGCTGCACAAAGTGGCGCATATATCCGTTTACAGCGGCTGGAGGACCTGGCATGCCCATTCCCTCTCTCTCTCTCTCCCTCCCTCTTTCTCTCTCAAATATATAAATAAAATATTTTTTAATATTTTTTTGAAAGCCTGATGAAGGAAAAGAAATTTAATGAAATTTATAGGACTTATACAGTCAGCTTCCACATAGCACTGCAGGCCCCTGAACACTGCGGGGAGGTGTCAAAATATGAAGTGTTAGCATTAGTTTATCCCTCATGAGAATATTATTGATTAAAAAAAAGAGAGAGAGAGAAGAAGCCGGGCATGGTGGTGCATGCTTTTAATTCCAGCATTCGGGAAGCAGAGGTAGGAGGATCACCTGAGATCGAGGCCATCGTGAGAATACAGAGTGAATTCCAGGTCAGCCTGGGCTAGAGTGAGACCCTACCTTGAAAAAAAAAAAAAAGAGAAGAAATCTAGCTTTGTGTGAGGTAACACCCTGTTTACATGGGCTAATGTACAAAAGAAATTCCATTTACATGGGGTGAATTTATAAAATCTCTGATTTTTATAAAAGTCAGAACTCTCGGGCTGGAGGGATGGCTTGGTTGTTAAGGCGTTTGCTTGCAAAGCCAAAGGACCCAGGTTCGATTCCCCAGGACCTACGTTAGCCAGGTGCACAAGGGGGGTGCACGTGTCTGGAGCTCATTTGCAGTGGCTGGAGACCCTGGCGCGCCCATTCTCTCTCTCTCCCTCTCTTCCTCCCTCCCACTCTCTCTCTCTCTCTCTCTTTCTGTCTTTTTCTCCCCCATCTTTCTCTGTCAAATAAATAAATACACAAAATAAAATATTTTTAAAAAATCAGAACTCTCTCAAAACTGATTCCTATCAAGCCAGTGCAAAATTTATCTGTTAAGCTTTATTCCACATAATCTATCTATCCCAGTAACCAAAACCCTTTAATATTATAGCATTTTTAAAACATAAATGGCATGAAAAATCTGCTTTTCAAAAAAATTATTTTTATTTATTTGCAAGCAGAGAGAGAGAGAATGAGAATGGGCATACTAGGGCCTCCAGCTGCTGTAACCGAACTCCAGATGCGTGCACCATTGTGCATCTGGCTTTACGTGGGTGTGGGGGAATTGAACCTGAGTTGTTAGGTTTTGCGGGCAAGTGCCTTAACTGTTGATCCATCTCTCCATTCCTCTGCTCTTTTTTTTTAACTGGTAAGGCCAAAGTGAAAACTCTGAGCACCCTCCCCTCACTGGGGAGAGCGTGGGGGGGGGGTCAAAGTGGTAAAGGCTGGGCCTATGTCACGTGGCCTCCAGCTTCTGGGCTGTGGCCCGAGCTCCTGGGCATGGCGCAGTCTGCCTGCTTCTCCGCCCCCTGCTGTTGGTTTCACACCAGACTCATGAGCTTCTCCTCCCAGCCTTGTTCTTCGGCCCAGGCCACTGCCTTTGCCTGGGAAGCAGCTCCCCTCCCTGGGAGCAGCCCCCCACACGCACGTGACCAAGTTCAAGGGTGACCCTTCCCACCGGGCTCACGGTGTCCAGGAAGCTGGTGGTGGCAGTGGCCTGTCCTAGCCAGGGTTTGGGCTAGACACTATCACTCCCAAGATGCTAGGATCCCATGATAGGTGCCACTTAAATTTCTGTTCTTTTTTTTTTTTTTTAATTTTTTTTGTTTGTTTATTTATTTATTTGAGAGCGACAGAGAGGAGGCAGAGAGAGAGAATGGGTGCACCAGGGCCTCCAGCCACTGCAAACGAACTCCAGATATGTGCGCCCCCTTGTGCATCTGGCTAACGTGGGTCCTGGGGAATTGAGCCTCAAACCGGGATCCTTAGGCTTCACAGGCAAGCACTTAACCACTAAGCCATCTCTCCAGCCCAAATTTCTGTTCTTTCATCAGACCTTCTAGGAAAATCTTGTTCTCACTAGTTGACGTTTCCATTTTAGTCTGATGAAATAATTCAAACGTGTCCAGAGATGTGGGACAGAATGGAGATCAGGCTTCTGGTGACAGAGCTAACCCAGTAGATCTCTCCAGAGAGCTAGCCGCCAATCATTAACAGACTTAATTCAGACCCGCTCTCCTTTATAGAACACAAAACCACATCAGTGAGTCAGTGGAAACTTTTATGACTTTTACAAATTATTTTTAACACCAATGACTGTGTGTCATGGCATGGTGGTTGAGTGTACAAAGGGCACAATGAATTGGCAATGGTTGCCAATTATAGCCTGTCCATGATATATCCTAACGTGAGGCCAACATACTTCTATTGTTACTTCTTTGGGAGACATAGGCCTCTTATGTTTTTTTATTCTCAGCTGTTTAGACTTTCTGTGCTTCCGCTAAAGCCACTGTATGTTACCGAAATGTCCCCAGCTCAGCCGCTCTTCCCAGTGATCATAGAAGTTTCCTTCTACAGTGCAGTAAAATGCCCAGTGGTTCCTTACTAAGCACCACAATGCCAAAACCAGGAAAGGAGGGGGAACTTCTGACCTATGAGGGTCCTTCACAGGATCCCAAACCCCTCGCTCAGACACAGCGGCTCTCTCTATCCAGGTGTAATGCCTGCATGGGACCAGGTGAGACTGAATGTGACGGTGAGGAGACATTAAGAAGGCGTACTCTGGTAAAGCTGGTGAATTAGTTATGACAACATGAAGAGGCAAAAGAGAAGTAGAAAGGTCTATAAAAAGTAGAGTGATGAGCCGGGCGTGGTGGCACGAGCCTTTAATCCCAGCACTTGGGAGGCAGAGGTAGGAGGATTGCTGTGAGTTCGAGGCCACCCTGAGACTACATAGTGAATTCCAGGTCAGCTTGAGCTAGAGCAAGACCCTACCTTGGAAAACCAAAAAAAAAAAAAAAAAAAAAAAAGTAGAGTTATGGAGCTGGAGAGATGGCTTAGAGGTTAAGGCGTTTGCCTGCAAAGCTTAAAGACCTAGGTTCAGCCGGGCGTGGTGGCACATGCCTTTAATCTCAGCACTCAGGAGGCAGAGGTAGGAGGATCACCGTGAGTTCGAGGCCACCCTGAGAATGCAGAGTGAATTCCAGGTCAGCCTGAGCTAGAGTAAGACCCCACCTTGAAAAACCAAACAAAAAAAAAAAAAAAAGACCTAGGTTTGATTCCCCAGTTCCCACATACGCCAGATGCACAAGGTGGCACGTGTATCTGGAGTTCATTTCCAGCGGCTAGAGGCCCGGGTGCAACCATTCTCTCCCTATCTCTCTCTAACTGCCCCTCTCTCTGAAATAAATACATAAAATATATTCCCAGAAAAAAAGTAGAATTACAAATTCGAGACTCAAGGCATCTTGGACCACGTAGTGTAGTAGCATTTAATACGAGTGTGACTGTATTATGTACTACCATATAATGACTGTTGTAGTCAGACCTACGTTGCTAGGATGAACACCCAAACAGGCACAGTTTATGGAAGAAGGGTGTTCCAGTCAGGTTCACATTGCTGGTAGAAATCACCCAACCCAGACCAGCTTGTGGGGAAAAAAAAGAGGTTTATTTTGGCTTATAGGCTCAAGTAGGAAGCTCCATAATGGCAGGGAAAATGATGGCATGAGCAGAGAGTGGACATCACTCCCTGTCCAGCATCAGGTGGTCAATAACAACTGGGGAGTGTGCCAAACACTGGCAAGGGGACACTGGCTCTAACACCCATAAGGTCGGGCCCCAGGAGGCGCTAATTCCCAAATCTCCATCAGCTGGGAACCTAGCATTCGGAACACCTGAGTTTATGGAGATCACCTGAATCAAATCACCACAGAGGATTTCTTTCAGCTTACAGATCAGGGGAAGTTCTGTCAGTGGCAGAGGAAGCTGCCTCCTCCCTGAGATGCAAGCAGAGAGAAACAGCTGCAGCAAGCAAACAGCGCCAGCAGCCAGCGGGAACCCAGCGCTCAAACTGTTCTCTCCACCCCGCTGGGCTACACTCCAGACTCGCCCCCAGCGACATGCGCCCCTGTAGCAGAAATCTGCCAGCGAGGGGCTGGAGTTGCAGACTCATTTTTTTTTTTCCCGAGGTAGGGTCTCACTGTAGCCCAGGCTGACCTGGAATTCACTATGGAGTCTCAGGGTGGCCTTGAACTCACAGCGATCCTCCTACCTCTGCCTCCCGAGTGCTGGGATTAAAGGTGTGCGCCACCACGCCCGGCTCAAAAACTCTATTTTAATTAAACATCTGAGTCTATAGGGACATACATACATTTATACTATCATATTCAAACTACTACTATGACATACAGCCATAACGATGTGCTTTAAAAAATCATTTTACCATATTTCAAAAAATAAGAACATTTGCAATATATTTCATAGAATGCTTTTATTCCAAAAAAAGTTTTGAACTTATTCAAGAAGTAAGCTTAGGTATCTGAAAGATTCTCTTATACAAAGCAGCTTATTTCTCAATAATGAAATGCATCCTTGTCCTACCTGAAATAGATGTGTTTTCCAATGCATGTTACAGTTTAGCACCGAGACGTATACGTGGTATTTACTGTGCCAACCACTAGGTAGAAAGCAGGACTTAGAAAACCCAAGGTACGTGCGTTAAAACCTCCACTAAATAAACGTATGAAACTCACCTACACGAGCCAAGCCTTTGGTTGACAGGGTAATGCAGCAACGAAATACGTGACGCTCTGGTGTGGCGAAGGACCTCGACGTGAGTACGCTTCCGATTGAAAGGTGAATGTGTACATGACAATTTCCCTAACGCTTTAGTCCTTAAACATCATATACGGACCCGAATCCGAGTCATAAAAGAGCACAAAGGATAACTCTATGGACATCTTTTCTGTCTTACATAGAAATTCAAGTGACTCATTCTGACCAGGATGATGCTCTATGTTTAAAAAAAAAAAATGCAGACAGTGTGTGTGTGTGTTGGGTGCACATGCCACAGCACATGTGTGGAGGCCAGAGGACAATTTTGGGATATCTGAGCTCCACTTTCTTTGAGACGGGGGTCTCTTCTGCTGTAAACGAACTTCCAGGCGGCCATGACACATCAGTCTAACTGGCCCATGAGCTTCGGCTTTTCCGGGCATCATCCCTCATCACTGTAGGCACCGTAGGGCACCACTTTGGCATCTGCTCTTACATAGGTGTGGGGGAATTCAGTCCAGGCTGGTAGTCTTTGCAAGCAAGCACCTTTAACCACTGAGCCATCTCCCCAGCCTCGATGTCCAGAATTTAAAGACACTCATGGAAATGTAAGGGAAGGCTTCTTCAATGATGTTGAATAACCAGGGATTCTATACGAGGATGGCTAAGGGGAAAATACACAGAGAGAATCTTCTAGAAGTTTGAGCCTCTGCATCTGACTGATGGAAGTGTTCCTCCATTTCAAATGGGGACCTTTTCAGCATCCCTCACTGATTATTTTTGACTTAGCCAAGCAGGGAGCCTGTTTTAAAGCTCCAGATTTGAAAATCATGCAAGCTTTATAAAGGCCTCCACCTGCATCTCTCTTTAGGAGCACAGTTCTTTATTTTCTAAAGCATAAAAACCTCCAGCATGTAAAAACTTTGTTAAGCTGTCACTATCAATAGGGTTTAAAAAAGAAAAAAAAGAAAAAAAATTACGGCGGACAAAGAAGAAACAAATTGCATCTTCAAATAACTTTTCTTGAAAAAAGCTATAACCTCTGACGTTAACTAAATTTAACCCACCGCGACCCTCCCAGTGACCTTCACCTCTGCTTTCTTCTGCTTCCTCGGGCTGCTGGAGAAAACTGGTCCCGGCATTGGAAAAGGCTCCTCTGTACCACACAAAGGCCCAGCCTTCCTGCTACCCTGTCTGGAGGCCCCACATCGACCGAGGGGTCAGCACCTGGGCCCAGAAGCAGGTGACAGCGGCTTGCCTGCATCCGTCCAGAGCGAGCTGTAAGAGTGTCTACCCTTCAACGATCACGCTGCAGACTCAGCCATTCAGGCTGCTGAGGTTCAGGTCTCCTTTGTGAGCGCAAGCTTGACACAAATTCATCTATTGCTGTTCAACTGACTGTAAAATCAGTAGATTTACTGTTGCAAAAAGAAGAAGAAGAAGAAGAAAGACAGAAAGAAGAAAAACAGCTTTTACTTCCACTTTGGTAAGGCCACGGATGTATCCGAGGCTGCCAACAAAGCTGCCTTTAAAATCTTGGCGGTGGAACGTAGCAGCTTCCAGGGGAAAGGCAGCTGCAGGGCTCCAGCGATCGGGCCGACGGGCTTCCCCGGCTAGCGCTTGCAAACCTCCACGTCCAGGGAACTTTCAAAAGTGAATGAATAATTGGCCACCAATTCCATTTGCCTCACAGGCAGTGAGAGTACAAAATCTGTTCTGCTGCTAACATGTCTGCTGTCAGACCGGCCTCCCTTAAGCAGGCGGTAACTAGAAGATCTATCTCCCGCGGCATTTTCAAACAGCGTTGGGTTAGATGTCCGTGTAAAATGCCAGTGGATACCTTCGTCACGTTTGGCTTTTCGCTTCCGTGCGAGTGCGCAGGGAACGTCTCTCTAAGTTTTCACGCTCCTGGTTGTTCCTTCCGTAGGATGTTCTGCATAAGCAGTGAGAGTTACTTGCACTAAATGTTTGAAAACTCAACACATTTGGAAAACATTTTTTTTTTGTTTTTTATTTATGTGCAAGTGCAGGGAGGGGGGAGAGAAAGAGAGAGAATGAGCATGCCAAGGCCTCTAGCCTCTGTAAACAAACTCCTAATGCATGAGCCACTTTGTGCATCTGGCTTTACGTGGGTACTGTGGGATCAAACTTGGGTCCTTAGGCTTTGCAGGCAAGTACCTTAATTGCTAAGCCATCTCTCCAGCCCAAAACTCAACAGTTCTGAAATGGGAACATATGGCTCTCTTATTTCCAAAGGAGACTTTCTGAACATGTCTTCTGCCTCATTCGGTTGCACAGAGACCACTCACAGAAGAGAACTGGAAAGTCCATATACAAATGCTTTTATTTAGCAGATGTGAAAGCTTTGAACAAAATATTATGTTATGTCACTCAAAGTCACTTTGCTCATTATTATTATTTGGGGGGGGGGTTCTTCTGAAGTAGGGTCTTACTCTAGCCCAGGCTGTCCTGGAATTAACTATGAAGACTCAGGCTGGCCTCAATTTCACAGCAATCCTCCTAGCTCTGCCTCCTGAGTGCTGGGATTAAAGGCATATGCCCTCACACTTGGCGCTATCATTTTTTTAGACAAAAGAAACAGTTAATATGGAATGTAATTCTATGCCGGGTTTTACACATGGTGAACAAATTTATTCTGAATCTAATAATGGTTTCAAGCCCATGAAGGGCTGTGACATAGATGTGGTCACCAGATGTTCTCCAGTTCTACTGGGGAGTCTGCCTGAGCTGCAATGTAGTAAATTGAGGTCATACAGGAGCAGATTCCCAAATCCTATAAGAGATTAAAATGAGGGGCTGGAGAGATTGCCTGTGAAGCCTAAGGACCCAGGTTTGATTTCCCCAGGACCCATGTAATCCAGGTGCATAAGGGAGCACATGCATCTGGAGTTCGTTTGCAGTGGCTGGAGGCCCTGGAGTGCCTATTCTCTCTCTCCCTTGTTCTCTATCTGAAACAAAAATAGAAACAAAGTTTAAAAAGGTTAAAATGAGGAACTAAATCTCCTTGCTTAGAGTTTCTGTTCTGCATTTGAGAGCATACAGAGGTTTATGTGTTTGGAGTGAATTAAACACGGGCCCTCCTGAGGACACATGGTAGAGACTTTACAAAGTCTTATCTCAATCATCCGTGAAAACAGATACATGGTATTGAGCTGAGAATGTCTTCAGAATTTTAAAATTTTTATTTATTTGAGAGAAAGACTCAGCTAGACAGAAGGGAGCAGAAAGAATGGGTGCCCCAGCCACTGCAAACAGATGTATGTGCCACCTTGTGTATCACCCCAGTACCAGGGTTGCTTTTCTTTTTTAATATTTATTTATTCAGAGGGAGAGGGAAAAGAGAGACAGGGAGGGAGAGAAAGAATGAGCACACCAGGGCCCCCTGCCACTGCAGAACAGGTCCAGATGCATTTGCAAGTGTCTTTAACAGCTGAGCCATCTCTCAGTCCTTCCTTTCTTTTTATTTTTTTCTCAGTGTTGGGATAGAAGCTATGGTCCTCATATGCTGTCTCTGAGCTTTGGACCTCAGCACTGGAAAAATAAAACAAACAGCCGGGTGTGGTGGTGCATGCCTTTAGTCCCAGCACTTGGGAGGCAGAGGTAGGAGCCAGAGACTACACAGTGAATTCCAGGTCAGCCTGGGCTAGAGGGAGACACTATCTCAAAAAACTGAAAAAAACAAACAAATAAAAAAAGTGGTCCATCGCTGAACTACTTCCCCAATCTTTTTTTTTATTTCTATTTAAAATTTTGATTCTCTAATTGATTGTGTGATGCTGTGCAAATCACTTTTGATTTCTTCATGCTTTAGTTCTTTCATCTGTGCAATGGGTACTAACAGACACACTAGGCAGAAGGTCAGCTCTGGGAGTGACTGGCCAACGAGTGCCCAAGCAGGATATAAAGAACAAAGTCACTCCAGATATCTGCACATCTCAACTTTGAGGTGTACAATTATTATTATTATTTTGGTTTTTCGAGGTAGGGTCTCCCTGTAGCCCAGGCTTTACATTATGCAGTCTGGGTGACCTCAAGCTCAGCGATCCTCCTACCTCCACCTCCCAAGTGCCGGGATGAAACACGCCTGGCCACAAATATTATTTTAGTATTTTTTTTTCCTTTTGGTGATACTGGGAACTGAACGTAGGGCCCCACGCATGCCAAGCAAACGCTCTATCGCTGAGCTACAGCCCCAGTCCTGCAAATACTAAGACTAGTGTGGATTTAGTCGCAGGAATCGCTGGGACTGCTGCAAGCTCTTCACATGTTAATCTTCACCTCACCTCTGGAGAGACAGAAGGTAGGTGAGCAGCAATTTGCCTAGTTACTGCCCCCAACCTACATGTTTTTTGCGGTGGGTGGAGGGGTGATCCCGGTACATTTAAAGGCCCAGCCGCGGCAGGGTATGGTGGTGCACGCCTTTAATCCCAGCATTATTTATTTATTTGAGAGCGAGAGAGAATGGGCATCCAGCCACTGCAAACGAATTCCAGATGCATGTGCCACTTTATGCATCTGGCTTACGTGGGTCCTGGGGAATCGAACCTAGGTCCTTTGGCTTTGCAGGCAAGTGCCTTAACCACTAAACCATCCCTCCAGCCTTAATCCCAGCAATTAGAACGCTGATGTAGGAGGATCTTCCTGAGTTCGAGACCAGCCTGGGGGTTACAGAGTGAATTCCAGGTATGCCTGGACTAGAGAAACCCTACGAAGACAATTAATAATTATTATTTTTGAAAGGGGGGGGGACTGGAGAGATGGCTTAGAGGATAAGGCGTTTGCCTGCAAAGCCAAAGCATCCGGGTTCGATTCTCCAGGACCCACGTAAACCAGCTGCACAAGGGGAAGCATGCATCTCGAGTTCGTGTGCAGTGGCTGGAGGCCCTGACACGCTGATTCTCTCCCTCTCTCTGCCTTTCTCTCTCAAATAAATAAATAAAATATATTTTTAAAAAAAGAAGAGCTGGGCGTGGTGGCGCACGCCTTTAATCCCAGCACTCGGGAGGCAGAGGTACGGAGGATCGCCGTGAGTTCGAGGCCACCCTGAGACTCCATAGTGAATTCCAGGTCAGCCTGGGCTAGAGTGAGACCCTACCTCGAAAAACCAAAATAAAAAAAAAAAAGGCGGCTCAACGCCGCAGGGCACCTTTCCTTTAAAGGACAGCGGGGAGGCCCCGCCCACTACGGAAGGCGACGAGGTCTCACCGCGGAGCGCGTTCACGGGTTTCTTCCCAGATCATACCTCTGCCCTACAATCCAGGTAACTGTGGGTGATGCTGAAGGTGAGGGCGGGGCGCGGGCCGTGCGGGGCCCTGCGGCGGGAGGAGGTGGCCTTCGGGGACGTGTCTGCGGAGGGAACGGGCCCCGCGAGGTCCCGCCGGACAGGGACGTCGGGGGCGGGAGGGCAGGACCCCTTACCCGGGCCGCGCTCCTACCACGCCATTCCCACCTACCTTCCCCCTTCGCAAGTACGCACGCGGCACGTCGCGAACCCCCTTGTCTAGGCCCCTTTTTTGGGTGGGCGTGGCCTCCCGGAAGCCGCCGCTGGGGTGCGGGGCGCGTGCGCATGCGCCGGAGCGGGCCGGAGCCTTTTGCTGGCTGCGTGCTGTTGCCAGGGTTGGGGAGGAGGTCATGGAGAAAATGTGATTTTGCTGCCCCCACACACACACACCCATACAAAATTTTACAAATTTATCATTTTCTAGATTCCATGGAGTTTTGTTAAGTTTATTTATTGAGTTATTTGCACTCGCGTATGGGTGCAACAGGGTCTCTTATTGCAGCAATCAAGTCGTGCTTGATGTGAGTGGCGGAGGAACTGAACCTGGGCAGGTAGGCTTTGCAAGCACGTGCCTCTAACAGCTGAGCCATCATTCCAGCCCACAGGTTATTCTTGAATAACAAGATCAAGGAAACACAGTTACAAAATGCCCCGTGTTAGGAGACATGTTGGGGAAATGTGAATGCACGTTAGGTTACGTTAGATACTATGAGAGAACTGTCATCGGGTTTCTTAGTGTACAAAACGGGATTCTTGGCAAATGAAAACGGAAGTATTTAGGGTCATAACATGTGACCTACTCCCACATGTCTCTGTTAGGACAGTGTTTCTCAGAAATGAGGGACCCTTGATCATGATGCCTTGATCATGATGAGATCATGATCTCCTCCTGGGAAGAATGCTGTTACATTTCAATCCAGAACTGTGTGGATGAATGTTTGGCATCAGCTTTCTACCTATGATGTGTGATGGTAAAAGGGTGATTTTTCTAAAGGCCAGAGGAGGGTGTCACGGGGGGGGGGGGGGGGCCTTGGGATTTTATAGTCCAGTCCGGCTGGCCAGTGCTTAAAACCTCTCTCCGTCCTGGACATGTGATGCCTGGCCTGCTACATAGATTCACCTTCTTCTGTATGAAGTTTTTCCTAACAAAGTTGTGGGAGTTTTTTTTTCTGGTTTTTCTTTTTTTAAAAAAAATATTTTAGCCGGCCGTGGTGGTGCACGCCTTTAATCCCAGCACCTGAGAGGCAGAGGTAGGTGGATCGCCAAGAGGTCGAGCCTGAGACAACATAGTGAATTCCAGGTCAGTCTGGGCGAGAGTGAGACCCTACCTCGAAAAACCAAAAAATATTTATTTATTTATTTATTTATTTATTTATTTGACAGAGAAAGGGGAAGGGGAGAGAGAGAATGGGCACACCAGGGCCTCTAGCCATTGCAGATGAACTCCAGATGCCCCCTTGTGCATTTGGCTAACGTGAGTCTTGGAGAATTGAACTGGGGTCCTTTGGCTTTGCAGGCAGACGCCTTAACCACTAAGCCATCCCTCCAGCCCTTTTTCAAGGTAGGGTATTACTCTAGCCGAGGCTGACCTGGAATTCACTATGTATTCTCAGGCTGGCCTAAAACTCACAGCCATCCTTCTACCTCAGCCTCCCAAGTGCTGGGATTAAAGGCGTGTGCCACCACGCTTGGCATTTTTTTCCCCCCCAGTGTTCAGGATTAAACTGAGGGCCTTGTAGTTGTTAGGCAAATTACTACTGAGTCCCACCCCCAAGTCCCTAATAAAGAACTCTAGGGAGCATGTGTCTGAATTCATCTGTAGTGGCTGAAGGCCCTGGTGCACACCCATTCTCTCTCTCTCTGCCTCTTTCTCAAGTAATGAATAAATAGATAAAATATTTTTCAAAAAAGAATTCTAAAGTTTCACTAAAGAGATGGCTCAGTCAGTAAAGTGCTTGCTGTGCAAGTGTAAGAACTTGAGTTTGGCTCCCCAGCACCATGTAGTGCTGGGCAGGTGTGGTGGCCCACTTGTAATGCCAGCACTCAGGAGGTGGAGACAAGTCATCCCCCGGGCAAGCTGGCTAGCTTGACTAGCCTAATCACTGGCCTTTGGGTTCAAGCAAGAGTCCTTGTCTCAATAAATAATGTGGAGATGACTGAGGAAGACACCCGAGGTCAATCTCTGGCCTCAATGCACATCCACACCCACAGGCACACAGTTACACATGCATACACACTCCACACACTAAAAATGTCTAAAGTTAGAGATTTATGTGCTTTTAAATTTAAATTTACTATTATTATTATTATTATTTTGAGATAGGGTCTCACTCTAGCTTAGGCTGGCCTGGAATTCACTATGTAATCTCAGGCTGGCCTCGAACTCACAGCGATTCTCCTACCTCAGCCTCCCAAGTGCCAGGAACCCTGCATCACTTTTCTGAAATAGCCTTTATTATTATAAGTGTAAAAATACTTCTCACAAAAACTTTAAGAAATAATGATAATTTAAAAGATAAAGATCACATTTGTCTTCTCAAGTGACTATGGTTTTCATAAAGTATATGCTATGTGTAGGTTTTTATTTGCTCTATTTGAAAAAAAGAAACTACATTGGAGATATTTTCTGTGTTGCTATTCTGTAAGACAAGACAGGGGAGCCGAGTGGGAAGGGCAGATTGGAGTGGAGAGAATGACTGATGTAACAGTGGGAGTTGGTTAGGCAGTTACCTTTGCAGTTTGGGGGAGAGGATGGAGCCAGAGCCAACTTGGCGTTAGCCAGTGAGGTGCGGAGGAAGTGAGAACGCTCACCTCCATCCCATTGCACATACTTTACTCCGCGGTGCTGTTGGATGGTGATGGATGGGACAGCGGGCTGCACAGCCAATAGGATCAAAGCCGTGGCTTTTGAGGGGAGCTCCAGTTCTGTGCACCCCAGCTGTTTTTCTCACACTTGTGGCACAGGGCCCATGCTTTGGGAAGGTGCTGCTCTTGGCCTGTTACCTCTCTCACACGTGTCTGAGGTCTCATTTTTCTGCCATTTCCTGGCATGCCTGGATCACACACTCAGCCTGTGCTTTTGGGATTCACCATGTGGGAATGCAGAGAGCAGCTCTTGCTATTATAGTAGACACACAATTTGTCTTTTGTGTTTTTGCTTTTCGAGGTAGGGTCTCGCTGTGGTCCAGGCTGACCTGGAGTTCCCTATGGAGTCTCAGGGTGGCCTTGAATTCACAGGGCTCCTCCTACCTCTGCCTCCCCAGTGCTGGATTAAAGGTATGAGCCACCACTCCTGGAAAGATGGAATTTTAAAAAGCCAAGTGCCATCTTTAAATTCTTCAAACTCAGTCATTTATTAGGAATTAGAGCCAGTTGTCGTCACGCGTGCCTCACTCTGTTAACACTTGCTAGAGCTGCCTGCGTTACCTGCCAAGTCTTTATTCTAATAGAGGTAAACACTTCATGTCAGGGATCCTTCCAGGCTGTCTGTCCTTCCAGCAGTCAGGGATCCTTCCAGGCTGTCTGTCCTTCCAGCAGTCCAGCTTCCTTCCTGGAGTCTCCCTTCCCTTCCCCTTCCCCTTCCCCCTTCCCTTCCCCTCCCACAGTTGGGTTTTCCCTTATTCTCTGTCCCTCCTGGTGAATTGTTACCAGTTATCAAACTGGAAGTCTGTGCTTGATGAATATGAATGGAGTTTTAGTACTGCATCCTCACAGAGAACCCGTAGAATGATCCCTGCTGTTGGATTTGGCACTGCAAGGTCTGGGGGAGCAAGACCTGTGGTACGGAAGAGGTGGACGCCGTCCTTTATTCTGACGGCGAACTCCGGGACGGGACCACCCAGAGGCCTACCTTACGGGCACTGCCCTTCTGCGCGTGGAGCTGGGAGTGCCGAGACAGCATCTTCCCATCACAGATGACTTTCCAGCATGGGCCATGACGGCAGACCGTGAGGAGCAATGGTTGGGTCGTAACGCACTTCTCTCATTTCTTCTTCAGGATGGCTCTTCTCCAGAGGTTAGCACTACACACCATAAAGACAGAAAGCGGCTGCATCGGGAGATGCTTTGGAAAACGTGTCGTGCGGAAAGCCCCGGCACAGCTGTCCCCGACTGCCTCTGTCCCCAGACTGTCGGACCTGATTTTGGCAAAAGGTTTCAGTACGCTTGAAGACACCCCGGATGAGAAAATAAACAAGAAAAAGAGTGATGCTTTTTCTAACGTCGGCAGGAAAATTAGCGAGCGAATTATCCGCGTCTTTGATGAGAAGGGCAATGACCTGGGAGTCATGCACAGAGCGAATGTGATCCGACTCATGGACAAGGAAGACTTACGGCTGGTGCAGAGGAACGCCAGCACGGAGCCCCCGGAGTACCAGCTCATGACCGGAGCACAGATCCACCAGGAGCGGCTCAAGGTCAGAGAGCAGGAAAAGGCCAAACCGAAGACCGGTAGGTGCTGTCTGTCCCAGAGTCCTTCACAACTAAGCATCAGCAGTTGAAATCCCGGTATTTAGAAAGATCCTACCTTTTAGTGTGTGTGTGTAAACAAGGGGACGTGAGAGTGCCATAGACTATGAATCGAGATAGGCGCCCAGGTGAGGGGTGGCGGGGAGCGGATGACTCAAGGAGACAAGGAGCACAAAAGTGGAAAAGAGACCACAGGAGGAGGGCACAAGGGGAGAGGTGGAAGGGGGCGGTAAGGAAAACAAAAAAAACTTACTTGAAAAAAACAGTGCAGTGAATTATAATTCTTTGTATTCTGCACTTGTCAAGGTGCCTGTGACTATTAATAGAAATGAGACATTGGAAACTACAAAATATTTGTAGCTTCACCAGTATTACCCAGACTTTTGTTTCTTACGTCACCTCTCACTTGTCCCCAGGCCTATTTTTCATTTTTGATAACCTGTGTCCATTTCTTCTTTTAAAACTAAAATGATGGTCCGGGTGTGGTGGTACATGCCTTTAATCCTGGCACCCCGGGGGAGGCTGAGGTAGGAGGATCACCATGAGTTTGAAACCACCCTGAGACTACATAGTGAATTCCAGGTCAGCCTGGGCTAGAATGAGACCCTACATGGAAAAAACAGTAACAATAAATAGTAAAAAAAAAAAAAAAAAAAACTAAAATGAAGGAGAAACAAGGCCAAAACAAATGGCCAAAGCTGGGCATAGTGGCACACGCCTTTAATCCCAACACTCGGGAGGCAGAGGTAGGAGGATCACCGTGAGTTCGAGGCCACCCTGAGACTCCATAGTGAATTCCAGGTCAGCCTGGGCTAGAGTGACTCTACCTCAAAACAAAAAAAAAAAAAAAAAAAAAAGCCAAAATGATAGAAACTTTTCCTTGTGGCCTTGGCTTAGAATGCCATGGCGTGCATTGAGGCTGGTGGTCACCACTCAGACACGGTGGATTCCAGATCCTCGTCCTGACCTGGCCACTCAGCTTCCTTCCCTGTGTCATTTTGCTTTTCACGTACCTTTTAAATTCTGGGACTAAAGGGGTGTTCCACCATGCCTGGCTCCTGCCTACTTTTTAATATTAAACTTGTTACAGATATTCATAAACAGTAGATTGTATGTGGAGAAAAAAAACATAAATGGGGTCTGGAGAGATTGCTCAGTGGTTAAAGCCTGATGGCCAATACACTCATAAAGCCAGATGTACAAGAGGGCACATGCATCTGGAGTTCATTTGCAATGGCAAGAGGCCGTGTCATGCCCATTCTCTCTAAAACATATATTTTTGAAAATTCATAAATGGTAGATGGGCACGGGTGGCACATGCCTTTAATTCCAGCACTCAGGAGACAGAAGTAGAATTGCTTGAGTTCAAGGCCAGCTTGGCCTAGAGTAAGACCCTGCTTCAAAACAAAACAAAACAAAAAAAATCATAAATGGCACACTTTTTTAGAAGTACACATTTCTAAAGTGTACTTATTATACCTACCTTGAAATATAAAAAAGGATCAGATTTGTTAATTCATGTTCATGACATTGGGCTTGTTTCTGTTTTTTTCTTTTTCTTTTGGTTTTTCGAGGTAGGGTCTCACTGTAGCTCAGGCAGACCTGGAATTCACTATGTAGTCTCAGGGTGGCCTCGAACTCACGGCGATCCTCCTGCCTCTGCCTCCTGAGTGCTGGGATTAAAGGTGTGTGCCACCACGCCCGGCTTGTTTTTTCATTATTATGAACATTTGTGCATACTGTAGGTTCTATGACCCCAAATGGGCCCACTTTCTCTCCTAAGCAGGGTATGAAATGTCTTCCTGCATCTTCTCACTCACACGTGGCACTGTCACACTGAGAAAGAAGCCATCACCTCCTGTTTCAGTACACGTCCTCTCTGAGCTCGTTATCCGAGTTACTTACTTCTCACGGTTTTTCTCCACATTTATAGTTTCCTGTTGTATGTGATGCAAAACCCTTGTGGGATTTAAATATCCTCACTTGGCAGGAAAAAAATAAAACTTCTCTCTCCTGTTTACAAAGCAGTTCATAGTCCATGAGTCTGGCAGTCAGGTGAGTCGTGGCCCCTGTGGGGACCTGAGATCTCACCAGATGTGGGTGAGGTTCAGGCTCCAAAGGAAAGTGGCAAACAGACCTGGCACCAAATCTCATTGTTTCAAACCAGGACCAACTATGACAAAGGAACTGACTTTTTCTTCAAATATCGGACAACACGATCTGGACACAAAGAGTAAGCAGATTCAGCAGTGGATTGAGAAACAATACAGAGTTCAGATCATCATCAAGAAGGGGAAAAATGCAGATGAGCCACAGAGTGAAACGGTAAGTACACACAGGGTAACTTGTGTCTTTCATTTTCTGATTAGAAATACAGTTCCAGGTCTGGAGAGAAGGCGTAGTGGTTAAGGTGCTTGCCTGCAAAGCCTAAGGGCCCAGGTTTGATTCCCCAGGACCCATGTAAAGCCAAATACACAAGGTGGCTCGTGTATCTGGAGTTCCTTTGCAGTGGCTAGAGGTCCTAGAATGCCCATTCTGTATCCATCTGCCTTGCTCTCTAATAAATATTTTTTTAAAAAAATACAGTTCCAGGGCTGGAGAAGTGACTTAGCAATTAAGGTGTTCGCCTAGGAAGCCTAAGGGCCCCAGTTCAATTCCCCAGGACCCATGTAAGCCAGATGCAGAAGGTGGCATGTGTCTGGAGTTCATCTGCAGTGGCTGGAGGCCCTGGCACACCCATTCTTTCTCTCTCTCTACCTGCCTATTTCTGTAGCTCTCTCTCCCTCTCAAATAAATAAAAATTTTTTCTTCAAGGTAGGGTCTTACTCTAGCCCAGGCTGACCTGGAATTCACTATGTAGTCTCAGGGTGGCCTCGAATTCTCAGTGATCCTCCTGCCTCTGCTTCCCAAGTGCTGGTATTAAAGGTATGTGCCACCATGCCTGGCCTCCCTTTACTTTTTTAAAATCACTCCAAGTGATTTTGTGTGTGGATTCATGCTGGGAACTTCTCTGGGATAACCATTTTGGGAATAAGGAAGATATTTTGCCAATGTCCAAATCCGCTTGGTACTTGTTTTGAGGAAAGGGTGAGCTGGGATCAAATGTAGTCCCTCGTGTAGTGACAGAGCAGAGACTCGAGTCCCTCAAGCCGCCAGTGTTAGTTGAGGCACATGGAGTTACTGCGCAAACGTCAGCCCCTTCTAGCCAGTCTCTTAAACAGCGGCAACTCCAGGACGCTGGGTTCTGTGCACAGCTCAACACCACTGCATCACGATACTGGTTTTGAATCTTGGACTGTTGTCGTTTCTAGGATGAGATATTTAACCAAATACTCCAGAGTATGCCTGGACTCGCTACCTTCTCTAGCAGACCACAAGCCATCAGGGGAGGAACGGCCTTCATGTGTGTCCTGCGTCATCTGAACAAGAAGGAGGAGAAGGCATACAGAGATTCTCAGGAGGCCCAGAAAAGACAGGCTCTGAACAAAGACAAAGGAAATGACCGGGAGTCCGATGCTGCGTGTCAGTGAATTTAATAAAGAAAAGCGGCCCCCGAGGAAGGGTGCACTCGTCGCTCCCTGGTTCTTCACGAGGCCGCGGACAGCTGGTGAAGGGCAAGGACCGCCACTGCGGAGAGCACCTCGTCCCCCGCGGGGCCGCCCTGCGCCTCCGCGCTCGTAGACAAGGAGGACTCGGCCTCTTGTTTCCTTCTAGGAGGAATGTACCCACTCAGGCGAGAGGCCAAACTCCGTTTTTCACGAGATGGTTTCACCTTTGGGAAAAAGGAGAACAAGAAATCCCCATCAGTATCATCCTTTCTGGAGACAGGGTCAGCTGACAGAGGTGGGAAGTGGGGGAGTCTCCACCCGCTCAGTGCACTCACCGCGGGCTTCGCCTTCTCCTCACGGGGACCGTGCACAGCAGCGTGCCTGGTGAGGCTTTGCTACGATGAAGGGAAAAGAAAAACCCTCAACATTTGCTCGTGAAAATGGCATGAAGGACTTAAATAAACCATGAGCCTTTTTCCGCTGTGTGTGGTTCATTGACTGACTTCTGCCCAATTCTCCAACCAGGGCTGAGGAGAGACCTGAACTCTGGGCTGAGCAACTTTCACAGCCTTTTGCAGGAACTCGTGTTAGAGATTTATACTATCCTCTACCACCCTAGCCACTTAAGTTCTCTATTCCAAGCTCAGGGCATGCTTCTAACTGAACCTATCTCACCTATGACCCTGAATGCTAGAAAAATCTGAGCACTGCCCAGCTGGTTGTGACGGCAAACCTGACCACACCATCCATGGTGTTTCCTCACGGCCTGGCCTCTGCTCAGTGAGCCTCTCTGTGGTCTCTATTAGGATTAATGGTTAAGAGCTAAACCAAAAATGAACAGGCCCCTCCTGCACATTCTCACTGACCTTGCCAATCATGCCAAGACCCAGCTAGGTGACATCCTGCAGCCCCGTGGCTGCTCATCCCTGCATGGTCTGGGTGCTTTCCCAGAGCCAAGGTGACGGGACACCCACAGTGCCAGCACTTTGAATAAGAGGCAGAGATAGCAAGGCCACTGGCTCTCCCACTTAGCACACATCAGAATCCCCATGTAACATTGCTGGGCCCCACTCCCGGGGCTTCTGACTCAGTTGGGCCAGGATGGGACCCGGGAGCTGCATGTCTAATGAGGTTCCCTTACCTCTCCCCCACTCCTGCCTCCCACATTGCACACTGAGGACCACTGGCCTTGGCACACTGGAGGTTCTGCAGGCTGAAGTGAAGACTCCCAGCTGAAGCCAGAAAGGAGGGGTGTGAAGCCTGTTCAACACCTAAGCCCAGGGGGAAGCTGTGAGGAGCACGTGTGGCAGGGAACACTCACTTTCATCGCAAATGTCTTGCCACAGCCGGTGTGTTCACACACAAACGGGCGCTTCTCCTCGTGGAAGGAGAGAATATGGCTCTGCAGGTTGAACACGGTCGTGTAGGTTCGACCACAGCCCTCTCTCGGACACCGGAACACGTCTCTCTCTGGGGCGTGAGTCTTCATGTGTTGCTTTAGGTAATCTTTGCGTTTAAATGTTTTCTGGCATACTGAACAGGTGATTTCCTCTGTTGGAGCAGACAGACAAATTGAACCAACTTCCCTACTTACTACCATGTAAGAAAAACACCAAGTGCACAAGTAACTCCCTCAGTCTCTACATTCTATGACTACACACCAATGAGACATTTCTGAGGAAACTTTCACTCTACTTTTTACTGTTAGGTTTGCCCCAGTTCCCCTGAGCTCCCCTGTGGCTCCCCGCTCCCTGGCTGTTCTCTTGTCAAGAGCAGCTCTTGACAGGTGACTGAGCAGGTAAGGAGATGCTGTCCTGGTGTCCCGCAGCACCACTTTGCTGAGCGCCAGGGGCTGTCTGGGAGCGTCAGCGTAGAAACCCTCTGTTAAAAAAAATGTTTGCAAGGAGGGGGAGAGAGTGAGCACGGACACACCAGGGCCTGCTGCTGCTGCACGTGAACTCCAGACACGCGCCGCTGCGTCATCTGCCTTTACGTGGCTATGGGGAACTGAGCCCAGGCTGGCAGGCTTTGCGAGCAGGTACCCTTATGCGCCGAGCCGCCGCCTCTGCTCACGGAGCCCTGTCACTCAAACACCGCCCCAGCTCTGGAGGGCAGGTGCCTGCTGTGCCCGCCTTACCTTTATGGACTTCTCTCACATGTTTCAGAAGTTCTGTCCATGTTTTTGCCACGAAAGCGCATCCTTTCTGACACTGATAGCCTGTGTAAATAAACAGAAGTTGCTGCACCGTCTCAGAGTTCTCCGCGCAGTGCTGTGCTGACGGCAGGGAGAGAGGAACCGTCCATGCCCACCTAAGCTTCCTCTCCCCCCCACCTTGGTCTCAAGAGGTGGTGGTGTTGGGGGGGGGGTCAAAACCGGGCAATGGGCACAGCAAGGCTCCTCACAGCAGGGTAGTACCCCGCGCCCCCCCACCCCCACTGCCCAGGAGCGGGCCTCATGAGCTCCAGCTGCTTCAACTCCCGCCACCTCTAAGATCTCTGCCCTGCCTGTCCCCTGGGCAAGTGTCCTGGGCAAGTGTCCTTGGCAGACCACCACCATCAAATCTCAGAAGCTACCGTGTGCCCCCTATTCAGCATGGCTACAGAATACACTGAGTAGTCCAAGAATCAAACACATCCGACTACTGCCGTGTTAGTACTGTTTCTGCACACACCAGCTGCCTGCACATACCTTCGTGAACCTTCCCATGTCGCTTCAGCCTGCTGGATGTGGTGAAGTGCTTTCCACACCCCTCCTGGGTACACCTGGGTGAGAAATACACAAAGCATCAGTCCATGCATCTCCAGAGAACCCCACTTAGGTCCTAGTGCCTTCCACCAAAGCCTCATCTCCACAGATCTACTTACAGATGAAACAAGTTACCTGGCCAACGTTAGGGGAAATTTTT
Source organism: Dipus sagitta (assembly GCA_036346955.1). NCBI lineage: Eukaryota > Metazoa > Chordata > Mammalia > Rodentia > Dipodidae > Dipus > Dipus sagitta. Next base: position 9,709,651 of record CM070775.1, on the reverse strand, counting down.
TTTTTTTTTTTTTTTTTTTGAGAGAGAGAAAAGAGCCACAATAGCCAAGCATGGTGGCATGTGCCTTTAAACTCAGCACTCGGGAGGCTGAAGTAGGAAGACTGCTGTTGAGTTCTAGGCCAGCCTGAGGTATAGAATGAGACTTGTCTCAAAAAAAAAAAAAGCCACATTACTTCACAAAACTACAACAGTTTTCATCTTCACACCTCCTTGGCTTTCATGGCTATAAAGCTACTTCCAGAGGCCGTGTGACCCGAGCTGCTTGTCTCAGAACAGCCAGGGTCAGGCTGCTGCTGAACTGCGCAGAGAAACACCATGTGGGCCAGGGTGTGGCTGAGTGCTATTGTGCTTGTCTAGAATGTTCTAGGGCCTAGATGTGATTCTCCAGGAAAAACCACAACAAATTAAATATAAACAGTCAGTAGTGTTTCTTGCCGGGTCACAAGTCTATAATCTCAGCACTCAGGAGGCAGAGGAAAAAGGAGTATGAGCTTTAGGCCAGCCTGAACTACGTAGCAGGGACTGTCTCGAAGAGAAAGAGAGAGAACGGAAGAAAAAGGGAAAGGAGGAAGGGGGGGGGGAAAGAACAGAAGACGTGGCAGCCTTTGATAACCAGTAAAAACCACGTGCTTGATGCCCAAAGAAAAATGTCCATGTCACTGTCACTTCAGTGCTGAAGCCGCTGGCAGCAGACCTGCAGGAGGACAGCACGGGGAATGCAGCAGTGCCAGGGCAAAAGGTCAGCCAAGTGGTCAGCCCGGTGTGCCGAGAGCCACCAGCACAAAGCAGTGAGAACCCCCTGGCGCCCCATATTCCACCGTGTCCAGCTACCCTCCTGTGTCCCCAGGAAACCCTCCAGTGACTTGTTCTATAGTAAAAGAACAACATGTGTCCGTGAAGACATGCCATAGCTCTGCCTGACTATCAGATCATGCCTCGGTTCCCCTCAAACTTACTCTCACTCTCTCACGTTGTTTGAATCACACTAAGGAGTTTCTGAGGAACAGAAACAAAAAGTGTTCGCACGGTAACAGCTTTGCTCAGGAAGCTTCTTCAGGCCTCTGATCAGAACGCTTGCATCATGGCCAGGCGTGGTGGCGCATGTCTTTAATCCCAGCTCTTGGGAGGCAGAGGTAGGAGGATCGCTGTGAGTTCAAGGCCACCCTGAGGCTACATAGAACACTTGCATCTCAAAGGGTCACCAGCTGTGGGGCACCCACCTGAACAGAGGCTCGTTGGTGTGCTGGCACTGGTGGGCTTTCAGCTGCTGGTGCTTCTTAAAGGCCTTCTTGCAACCTTCAAAACTGCACTGTTTAGCAAAGATTTATTAGTCTTCACAAAAACCAAAGAATCAATAGTTGGTAACAGTTCTCTCAAAGGGAGATTATATAAACACTACTTTTACCCACTTAAGACACTATAAATGCTACTTTGTCTCAAGACACTTTAAGGTTCAATGGCATTTTGGGGCTGGAGAGATGGCTCAGCAGTTAAAGGCCCTTGCTTGCAATACCTGACAGCCCAGGGTTCGATTCCCCAGTACACACATAAAGTCAGATGCACAAAGTGGCACATGTGTCTGGACACTAATTAACACACACTCACTCTCTCTTTGGCCTCTTTCTGTCTCTCTCTCTCTCAAAAATAAAAATAGCCGGGCGTGGTGGCGCACGCCTGTAATCCCAGCACTCAGGAGGCAGAGGTAGGAGGATCACCATGAGTTCAAGGCCACCCTGAGACTACATAGTGAATTCCAGGTCAGCCTGAGCTAGAGTGAGACCCTACCTCAGAAAACCAAAAATAAATAAATAAAATAAAATAAAATAATATCAAAGGTTAAAAACAAGATCAGTTGACATTTAGAAAAGCTAACATGTTTTCTGCTTAGCAGTCACCACTAACACATGAATGTGCCCAATGTCTGTTTGCAAAATGAAAACTTGCACCCTGAGGGCAGCCAGTGCCAGATAAATTTAGATATCTCACAAGACAACGTGTGGTTGCTGAAAATCAAGAAATACTTACTACATATTGTTTTTGCTGATTTCCATGTTTGCGTTCAAAGTGTTTCTTCAAGTTTGATTTTGTGTTGAATTTCTGATTGCAGTCAGGATCTGTACAACTGAAAGAAATTATACAAACCCAAGAGAAAGGGCTGGTGAGATGGTTGGTTCAGTGAATAAAGTACTCTGCTCAAGATGGAGTACCCAAGTTTGATCCTCAGACCCCACATAAAGAGACAGAAGCTGATGAGACAAGAACACACACACAAAATAAAAAGGCAATTTAAAAAAAAAAAAAAGGAAATGAACCAAGGGTAGAGAAGTTTTCCTACTTCATACAAGCTGGTGATTCCCAAAAACAGTACAAAATAGTTTTTACTAAATTTCAAAGTGCTATGCTGGGTATATGGCTCAGTGGAAGACCATGTGTGAAAAACAAAAAAACAAACAAACAAACAAAAAAAGAGTTCAGCCATACCACACACACCTCTCAGCTTGGGTTGTGACTATCATGTAATGATGCTGTTTTCATATTCAAGTTCTGACGTGAAAGCACACTAGATCAGACCTCCTCCACAGACTGGCAGGAGGGAAGGGTCAAAGCACTAATCCACCTGCCAGACATGGCTCTCGACAAGGAAAGTGACAATGAAGTCATTTGTGTCAGGAGCGCACCTTCCTCATACTTTTGGACCTTACATTGCCCCCACATTCATTCTTATCCTCCTACTCAAAGAAATTCAACTCAGGGCATCAGAAAACCTTCCTGTTCAAAGAACTGTCTGGGGGGCTGGAGTGATGGCTTAGTGATTAAGGCGCTCGTTTGTGAAGCCTAAGGACCCAGGTTCAATTCCCTGGCACCCACATACGTCAGATGCACAAGGTGGCACATGTGTTATTTGTAGTGGCTGGAGGCCCTAGCATGCCCATTCTCTTTCTCCCTATATCTGCCTCTCTCTCAAAGAAATAATTAAAAAAAAAAAAAAAGAACTGTCCAGAATGAAGAGATGGCTCAGCAGTTCAGGGCACTTGCATGCACAGCCTGATAGCCTAAGTTCAGTTCCCCAGTACCCACATAAAGCCAGAGGTACAAAGTGGCATGTGGGTCTGATCTCAATTGCAGTGGCAGGAGGCCCTGGTGTGCCCATTCTCTCTCTCTCTCTCAAAAATATATTTTTTTTAAAGAACTGCCTCTTAGAACAAAATTCTACAAAGTCCTGATGTGAGGGGAAAAAAAAAACTGCTATACAGCCATTTCCTGTTATAGCTTTCTGCATATAACTCAGAACCTCATAAGAGTTGTTTCTTCAATGAAAACCTTTTACTGTTTCCATGTAACATTTTGGTTAGTGGTTCTCACAGTGGGTGCGGAAGCCAGACCAGCACCAGCAACTGACAGAAAATCGGGCCCCACCCCACACCTGCTGAATAAACATCTGGGTTAGAATTTGTTGTTTGTTTGTTTGTTTTTTCGAGGTAGGGTCTCACTCTAGCTCAGGCTGACCTGGAATTCACTCTGTAGTCTCAGGGTAGCCTTGAACTCTCAGCAATCCTCCTACCTCTGCCTCCCCAGTGCTGGGATTAAAGGCGTGGCACCACCACACCCGGCTTGATTTATTTATTTATTTATTTATTTTGGTTTGTGGTGATGGGATGGAACCCAGGGCCTCACTCATGCTATGCACACACTCTATGGCTAAGCTATGCCTCAGGATTCTAAAGTCTGTTTTGACAAGATCTTCAGGTAAGCCTGATACTCCCTACATTTGAGACCACTGCTTTAAGATAGTGTTTTCACCCTGTCAGAAATAGCCAGCAACTCCTAGAGAAATAAAATTGAAAATTACACGGCAGTGGTGCAAACGCTTGTTCTAAGAAACACGTGACAAACTTAACGGCGCTGCTTCCTTGTGCTTATGCTGCTGTCCCCGCCGCCTGTAAAGACCGGGCTCTTGAAGACCCAGGCAATACTGAACCAAGAATTTCCAGAGAACTGTTTCTCTCTAGGATGTTTCCAAACTGAGGAAGCAAACTCCAGAGAACTTCAGGTTGATTCATTTCTGAACTTACTACACAATTAGCCAGAAAATTCTTTCTCTTCCACATTCAAAAGCCATTTCCCACTCACCTGCAATGATGAAAACAGCTTCACATTCTTTTTATTTGCAAGGGGGGAGAGAGAGAGAATATGGGCACACCAGGGCCTCCAGCCACTGCAAACGAACTCCAGATGCATACACCACTTTGTGCATCCAGCTTTACACGGGTACTGGGGAATTGAGCCCAGTCGTTAGGCTTTGCAGGCTAGCACCTTAACTGCCGAGCCACCTCTCCAGCCCCAAGCTTCACATTCTCAACCCGGTGTTAACAATCACCTCCCCAGGGTTACATGCCCAACACAGCCCACGCCACAGGCTTAGTCAGCTGTCTACTCACACAAACGGCTTTTCTCCAGTGTGAATCAGGACATGGCGACTCAGATGGTAGTCCCTGATGAAGGCCTTGCCACAGCCCTCAAAATCACAAGCAAACGGCCTCTAAGCAGAAAGAAAACAAAAAACAACAACAACAAACATGCCAATCTTGCCCTAGATAGTTAGTGACTGGTGTTATATAAAAGCCTTCAATGTCCGACAGGAAAGTCACTAACTTCCTTTCTGCCCAGAAGGATGCTGAGTACCTACTACACCCAGGAAAGACCCAGTTTTCCTACACAACACAGCACACTACAATTTCTCCCAAGGTAACTGTACCATGAAGATTTGGATAGACAGCATTGGAAGCAAGCAGGGAGCCTTCCCAGAAAGGACTCACATTGCTAACCAGCTCCTAATGGTGACAGGCTTCCTCAACAAACCCATCTGGAGGATCACTTTGACAGCAGAACAGCCTGTCCGCTTATATTATGTGATGCATTACTTTATTTATTTATGAGAGAGAGAGAATGGGCATGCCAGAGCCTCTAGCCACTGCAAACGAAATGTCTACTTATTTCTACCAAGGCGCCATTTCACCACCCAAAGATGACCCAGAGCTGAGAAACAAGCGGGTTCTGTTTCATCCTGGACAAGACTGTGGAATGCCAGGCACAGCTATTGGAAAATGTGCCACACTTTATAATCTCAGGGCCCTGCCTTCCACTCCCATTCCTTTGCAGTTCTCTGTGCATTTCAACCGTTGGCAGGGCTAGACTCCTCTTCCCCACTCGCCCCTACAAAGGCCTTTCCTGACCACCCTTAACTCTCTTGGTCAGCCTGAGACATAAGGTCTGTGGCAGCAGAAGCTTGGCCCATTGTGTTTACTGCTCTCTGGAATTACTTTTATATTTTAAAATATATTTACTTATTTGTAAGGAGAGGGAATAAGAATGGGCGCACCAAGCCTCTTGGTGCGGCACACGAACTCCAGATGCATGCACTACTTTGTGCATCTGGCTTTAGTGGGTACTGGGGAGTTGAACCCGGGGTGTGAAGACTTTGCAAACAAGTGTCTTTCTTAACCGCTGGGCCATCTCTCTCCAGCCCAACTCTCTGGTATTATTAAAGAACAAACACTAGCTGCTTGCACAGAACAAGTTAAGTTCCTGCACAGGCTCTAGGAGGCGGATGCTCTGCATGGTTGTTTATCAGGTGGTGGTCGACATTCAGTCCGTGCACATGGTCTCACCCTAGGGGAAGTGCAGCTGCGGCCCACACTAAAGATCGAAGACAGGGCAAGGGTAACTTGGGGAGCTCCAGGCCCAGGGCTATCGAGGGCCCCAGAAGCAAGGATCTAAGAACTTGTCCACCTCCTCAGCGACCTCCCTAAGTCCAGGGTACCAAGGCGGAACTGACGAGGCCGGCACGGTGGTTTCCGCGCCGGGCCGCTCCCACGGACCGCTCCCACTTCCGGTCTGTCCCGCCCGCTCCCTCCCCGCGCGCGTGCGCGCGTCCTCACCTCGCCCGTGTGCGCGCACAGATGCGCGTCTAGCTTCCAGGCTTTGTTGTAACTGGCGCTGCAGTCGGGGAAGGAGCAGATGAACCTCCTCGACGACGCGGCGGAGCTCGCGCTGGCCGCGACGAAGGCGTCCGCGATGGTCAGGGACGACACGGCCTCCGCCACCGAGGCCTGCGGCTCCAGCGTGCCGGGATCCCCGCGCCCGCGGCCAGGGACGCAGACACGCGCCGCACCACGTGCCGCCGCCACTGCCCCCCCCAGGCGCGCCGCCGACAGCTCTGGGCACGCGTCCCGCCACGCTTCCGGGAGCGCGGGTGCGCCGTGCGCGCGCACGCTCGGAAAGACCTCGCCCAGGAGCCCGGGATGCGCATGCGCCGTCCGGGCAGCGTGTTATAGCAAAAGGAAGCCGGAAGCACGGCGTCTTGTCATTTGCTTCCCGTCTGGCAGCCCCTGCAAAGCCCAGGACAAAGTGGACCCCAAGCTTGTCTGCTCTTTAGAATTATGTGGAGATTTTTTTCCCCAAAAAATCCCAAAGCCCAGAGCATACCTGAGCCAATTAAACCATAGTTTCTGGGAGACAGAAATAGGCACAAAGTGGCGCATGCATCTGGACTTCGTTTGCAGCAGCTGGAGGCCCTGGTGTGCTCATTCTCCACGTGTCTTCTCTCTCTCCTCTCTGCTTGGAAATAAGTAAATAAAAATATTTTTTTTAAGTGACTGGAGCCTGGCATGGTGGCCCACGCCTTTAATTCCAGAACTTGGGAGGCAGAGATAGGAGGATCGCTGTGAGTTCAAGGACACCCTGAGACTACATAGTGAATTCCAAATCAGCCTGAGCTGGAGTGAAACCTTACCTCAAAAAAAAGGACTGGGGACTGGAGAGTTGGATACGTGGTTAAAGGCACTTGCTTACAATACCTGATGGTCCGGGTTTGATTTCCCCAGTATCCACGTAAAGCCAGATACACAAGAGTGTTGCATGCATCTGGAGTTCACTTACAGTGGCTAGAACACTGGCGTACCCATTCTCTCTCTACTTGTAAACAAATAAATAAATAAATAAATGACTGGATTAATGGGCCCTCAACCCAAAGCGAGCTGCTTCAAGAAGGTTCCAACAACTTTGCCTCTGGATTGAGCAAGAGGCTCTCCCACAACAGCTATCTTCTCGCTGTGTTTCACTGTTCCAGAAAGCCTTGAAAAGCCACTGACTGTTTAACCACCCAGTCAGGACATGGTCCCCAAGCTGTCGCTTGTGGATTCGTCCTTGCTCCTGGTTGTACTGTCAGCAGAGGCCTCACCCTGTCGCAGCACCTGTGCATGGCCCCTGCTCTGGGATGCTGGCTCATCTAGCGGGCAGTTTCAGGCCTGGTTCCATTCTGTCTTCTCGGTTATTAGCCTATCACGCCACTCCGACCTGACTTCTCTAGTTAGCCCTCCTCTCCCTTGGTCAGATCATGGCATTTTTCTGCAGCTGTAATTGCTGTGAGCCTGTGCTTAATCACTGCCACACTTCAACTCCATCGTAGTTCACAGGAGCCAGATTCTAGCTAGTGAGTGGGGCTTAATTGTACTCTGATTTCCCTTAGGGTCATGTGCTCAAATATGCAGAGTTTCCTCATCACTGCCAGACTTTTGTGTTAGCTCATTTCCTCTGACAGCCTCTAGAAATATCCCGGGCACGACTGGAGAATCCTTGCCCCATTTGTGGATAGCTTCTTGGTGGCACCGTTCATCCATCTCTCTTCATTCCCACTGATGCCATTTCAATCCACTCTACCATGGCCTCACTTTGCCTCCAGACACAGCCAGGCCAGCATTTGGATTCACCCTTTCCACCCAATTTTTATTTATTTATTTATTTATTTAATTTCAGAGAAAGAGGCAGAGAGAGAGAGAGAAAGAATGGGAGCACCAGGGCCTCCAGCCACTGTAAACGAACTCCAGATGCATGTGCCACCTTTTGCATCTGGCTTACGTGGGTCCTGGAGAGTCGAACCGGGATCCTTTAGCTTTTCAGGCAAATTCCTTAACCGCTAAGCCGTCTCTCCAGCCCCCTCCACTCAATTTTTAAAATTTTATTTATTTATTTGTGAGGAGAGAGTGAGAGATATGGGTACACCAGAACAAACTCCAGACACATACACCACTTTGCGCACCTGGCTTTACATGGGTACTGGGGAATCAACCCCAGGCTGTCAGACTGCGAGTGCCTTTAACCACTGAGCCATCTTTCCAGCTCACACCCTTTCCAATCCTTTGTCCACGGTGCTGTGCAGGGATCCTTCTCCAAACCAGCAGTTTCCGTGACATCCTACAGTCATTAGGATGGAGTCTTAAATTTTTTCCCGTATATTTGTGTGGCCTTGGAAGACATGCTGAGGTCTCCAGTCATCATTTCTCACGCTTCCACTGTAAAGACACTGACCTGAGCTTTCTGTGATAAGCACGCCTGCCTGTCTCTCATCTTCCCTCAGATCGTCCACACACCATACGCCTTCTGTATTGGAAGGTTCAGGCTCGCCACCATACCACCCTGCATGCGCCCTGGTCTCGTCTGTGTTAGGAGGCTCTGTGTTCATGAATTCAACCAATCTGGGACTGAAAATATCGTGAAGATACATGGGTCTAGACTGAAAATGTACACACATTTTTCCCATCATGATTCCTAAACAAGCCACTATAGCTATCGACATAGCATACACATTGTACTAGATAGGCTAGGCGATTAAGAGATGTCTATTTCAGGTATATGCCATTTTATAGACGAGACTTGAGCAGCTACAAAATAGAATAATAATAATACCACACTTGCGAGATGGAAGCAAGAGGATTCAAGTTCAAGGTTTGATTCAGGTGTCCCCCATAAACTTCAGTGTTCTGAATGCTAGGTTCCCAGCTGATGGAGATTTGGGAATTGATGCCTCCAGGAAGCAGTGTATTATTGGGGGACGGGCTTATGGGTGTTATAGCCAATGGCCCCTTGCCAGTGTTTGGCACACTGTCTTATTGCTGTTGTCCACCTGATGTGGGTGAGGGGGTGATGTCCACCCTCTGCTCATGCCGTCGTTTTCCCTGCCATCATGGAGCTTCCCCTTGAGCCTGTAAGCCAAAAATAAACCTTCCCCCCCCACACACACACACACAAGCTGCTCTTGGTCGGGTGATTTCCGCCAGCAAGTGCGAACCTGACTCCAACAAAGGTCATTGTCAGCTACAAAGGAAGCTTGAGGATGGACTTCATGAACACCCATTCTTCCAAAGATTCCTGCTCCACAGTTAAGTAGACATGGACTATTTTGTTTGCTTGTTTTGAGGTAGGGTCCCACTCTAGCCCAAGCTGATCTAGAACTCACCCTGTAGCCCCAACTGGCCTAGTCTTCAACTCATTTTAATCCCCCTTCCTGCCTCTGCCTCCTGAGCGATGGGATCAAAGGTGTGTGCCACCACATCCTGCTTAGAAATGGATTTTTTTTTAAATATTATTTATTTATTTATTTATTTGAGAGAGACAGAGAAAGAGAGCAAGAGAGAGAATGGGTGCACTAGGACCTCTAGCCACTGCAAATGAACTCCAGACACATGTACCACTTTGTACATCTGGATTACCTGGGTTCTGGGGAATCAAACCTGGGTCCTTAGGCCTCACCGGCAAGTGCCTTAACCACTAAGCCATCTCTCCTGCCCAAAATGGACTTTTGCAAATAATGCCTAGAGCAGGTGAGACCAGGTGGAACCAGAAACTTGATTGGGACTTTTAGATCTTTTCTGTTCTCTATAGTTACCGTACAAAGTCCTACAGCAAGGGAATGGCTGGCTTTTTTCCACTCAACGGCCTCCCATAGTATCCCAGCAGGAAGGGTGGCCCGAGAGAGACCACTGTCATCTAGAAGAGAGCCTGATTCCTGTGGGATGTCCAGGGACAAATCTTGGGCGCAAGCACACATCCCACAGAGACTTGGCTTTTCCTATGCCCCTGTGATGCCTGAGAGACGTCTGTGTCTGGTATCAGTGGAAGTGGAATGGAGTAAGTTGTCTCTTGGCACACAACAGTAATCAGATCAGAACCATGAATGTCTCAGTAATTTTTGTATAGAACTTACACACATCTTCCTATGTACTTTAAAAAAAATTGTTTATTTTTATTTATTTATTTGAGAGCAACAGACAGAGACAGAGAGAGAAAGAAGGCAGATAGAGAGAGAGAGAGAATGGGCGCACCAGGGCCTCCAGCCACTGCAAACGAACTCCAGACGCGTGCGCCCCCTTGTGCATCTGGCTAACATGGGTCCTGGGGAATTTAGCATTGAACCGGGGGTCCTCAGGCTTCACAGGCAGGTGCTTAACCGCTAAGCCATCTCTCCAGCCCTTCCTATATACTTTAAAATATATATATTTATTTATTTGCAAGCAGAGAAAGATAGAGAAAAGACAGATAGAATGGCCATGCCAGGGCCTGAAACCATTGCAAACTAACTCCGGATGCATATGCCCGTTTGTGCATCTGACTTTATGTGGGTACTGGGGAGTCGAACCCAGGTTGTTAGGGTTTGCAGGCAAGCATTATAACTGCTGAGCCAGATCTCTCCAGCCCCACAAGAACAGTTTGCAGCAGGGCTGGTGAGAAAGGACATCAAGTGAACTCTGTGGTTGTGACGTACAAACTTTCCATTTATTCTGCTACTACTTCATTGATTCTGCCTAGTACGTGAAACACGTGAATGTAGGAGGAACTTAGGGAGCAAATTCAAGGATGGAAGGGGTAGATTTTATTTTTTCAGAGTTATTTTTAATATACTTTCTTTATGTATTTGCAAGCAGAGACAGTGGGCATGCCAGGACCTCCAGCCACTGCAAACAAACTCGAGATGCATGTGCCACTTGTGTGTCCGGCTTTCCATGGGTACTAGGGAATCAAACCTGGGTCTTTAGGCTTCGCAGGCAATTGCCTTAACTGCTAAGCCATCTGTCCAGCCAGGTTGCTGTTTTATATAGAATTGATTACATGCCATTGTTCTAAGCATGGCACTTCACACATATTCATGTACTTAGGACTCCCCCAAACCTTATGCATTCTGTTATGATTCCCACTGGACAGATAAGGCATTCGAGTTCCAAAGAGGTTAAGCGCATGGCCTAGTCACAAGCTTGTAAGCAGCAGATACTGACTGGAACAGGGGCATCCCGACACCGCCCTGCTCCCGTGTGTGCTGGTGTGCATGGATGTGTGTGTGGAGGCCAGAGGACAACTCAGGTGTCTTTCCTCAGGTGCTGTTCACCTTTTCGTACAGAGTCTCTCATTAGCCTGCAACTCACTGAGTAGGTTAGCCTGGCTGGCCAGTGAGTCCTAGGGATGTGCCTGCCGGTCCCTGCCGCCCCAGCGTGAGATCACAGGTGTGCACCTGTCCCTCCTGCCGGTCCCTGCCTCCCCAGCGTGAGATCACGGTGTGCACTGTCCCTCCTGCCGGTCCCTGCCTCCCCAGCGTGAGATCACGGGTGTGCACCATCCCTCCTGCCGGTCCCTGCCTCCCCAGCGTGAGATCACAGGTGTGCACCGTCCCTCCTGCCGGTCCCTGCCTCCCCAGCGTGAGATCACGGGTGTGCACCATCCCTCCTGCCGGTCCCTGCCTCTCCAGCGTGAGATCACAGGTGTGCACCATCCCTCCTGCCGGTCCCTGCCTCTCCAGCGTGAGATCACAGGTGTGCACCATCCCTCCTGCCGGTCCCTGCCTCTCCCAGCGTGAGATCACAGGTGTGCACCGTCCCTCCTGCCGGTCCCTGCCTCCCCAGCGTGAGATCACAGGTGTGCACCATCCCTCCTGCCTGGTCCCTGCCTCCCCAGCGTGAGATCACAGGTGTGCACCATCCCTCCTGCCGGTCCCTGCCTCCCCAGCGTGAGATCACAGGTGTGCACCGTCCCTCCTGCTGGTCCCTGCCTCCCCAGCGTGAGATCACAGGTGTGCACCATCCCTCCTGCTGGTCCCTGCCTCTCCAGCGTGAGATCACAGGTGTGCACCATCCCTCCTGCTGGTCCCTGCCTCTCCAGCGTGAGATCACAGGTGTGCACCATCCCTCCTGCTGGTCCCTGCCTCCCCAGCGTGAGATCACAGGTGTGCACCATCCCTCCTGCTGGTCCCTGCCTCTCCAGCGTGAGATCACGGGTGTGCACTGTCCCTCCTGCTGGTCCCTGCCTCCCCAGCGTGAGATCACAGGTGTGCACTGTCCCTCCTGCCGGTCCCTGCCTCCCCAGCGTGAGATCACAGGTGTGCACCATCCCTCCTGCCGGTCCCTGCCTCCCCAGCGTGAGATCACAGGTGTGCACCATCCCTCCTGCCGGTCCCTGCCTCCCCAGCGTGAGATCACGGGTGTGCACCGTCACTCCTGGCTTTTTGTTTTTTTTAAATGCTTGAAAGGCAAGTACTTAACTGACTGAGCCATCTTCCCTGCCCTCTCCCCAATCTCTGCTCTTGATTGCGGAGTTACACTGCTGAGATTCTGCCCCAACTTAAGGTAGATCACTCTTCAGTATTTATCTTAATATGATTACATTAATGCTGGTCTGTGGGATAAACTGTGATTTTTATTTCTTACCTACAAAAAAAAAAAATTTTTTTTTCAAGGTTGGGTCTCCCTCTAGTCCAGGCTGACCTGGAATTCACTATGTAGTCACAGGTTGGCCTCAAACTCACAGTGATCCCCCTACCTCAGCCTCCTGAGATTAAAGATGTATGCCACCACACCCAGTTAATCTTGCAAAGAAAAAAATTTTGTTTTTGGTTTTTTGAGGTAGGGTTTCATTCTAGTCCAGACTGACCTGAAATTGACTATGCAGTCTCAGGGTGGCCTCAAACTCATGGTGATCCTCCTACCTCTGCCTCCCAAGTGCTGGGGCAAAAAAAATTTTGAGCCGGGCGTGGTGGCACACACCTTTAATCTGGAACTTTCTCTGTGGTCCCAGACTGGCCTCAAACTCATGGTGATTCTCCCACCTCAGGCTCCTGAGTGTGGGGCCTAAAGGTGTGTGCCACCATGCCTAGCTACTTGCAAAACTTTTTTTCTTACTAAGAATTAATACTTAGGGGTTGGAGAGATGGCTCTACAGTTAAAGGCTCTTGTTGCAAAGTCTGATGGCCTGGGTTCAGTCCCTCAATACTTGCATAAAGCCAGATGTGCAAAGTGCCACATGTATCTGGATTTCATACGTCAAAGCAGAAGACCCTGGTGTGCCCTCATTCTCTGTCTCTTAAGTAAATAAATTAAATGATTTTAAAAAACAATATTTGACTTTAAAAAATCTGGCCATTGCATTTTATTGACTTATCATTAATTCAGTTTATCTGGATCTCTGCTTTATATGTTGAGACCTATCATAGCAGTGATTTTATTTATTTATTTATTTGAGAGAAAGAGATGGGCAGAGAGAGAGAGAGAGAGAATGGGCACGGTAGGACCTCCAGCCACCGCAAACGAGCTCCAGATGCATGCACCACTTTGTGCATCTGGCTTACATGGGTACTGGGAGATCGAACCTGGGTCCTTGGGCTTCACAAGCAAGCACCTTAACCTCTAAGCCATCTCTCTCTAGCGCCCTCCCCCAATAGCAAACACTTTAAAAAAATATTTTATTTTTATTTATTTATTTGACGAAGAAAGAGAGAGAGAGAGAATGGGTGCGCCAGGGCCTCCAGCCACTACAAACAAACTCCAGATGCGTGCGCCCCCTTGTGCATATGGCTAACGTGGGTTCTGGGGAATCGAACCTGGGTCCTTTGGCTTTGCAGGCAAACACCTTAATCACTAAGCCATTTCTCTAGCCCTCAAGCACTTTTCACCACTGCACAATCTCCCAAGCTCCTGTATTGGGCTTTTGTGTGTATGTGTGGGTGTACATGAACATGTACGAGGCCAGACATGAATGTCATGTATCTTCCCTGATTGTTCTCCACCTTATTCATCAAGACAGTGTCTCTCACTTAAATCCCACAGGGGCAGCTAGTCTAGCTACCAGCTTGCCCTGAGGACCCCCCTCTCTGCTCCTAAGCGCTGAGATGACAGACTGGCCATCATGCCTGCCCAGCCATCTCTCCAGCCCTTGAGTTTTTAAAATCTGCTAGAACGCTTATGGTTTCAAATTTTTGCTGTCTGGGACTACAGAGTGAGAGGTCCAGGTTAGCTTGAGCTAGAATGAGACCCTACCTCAAAAAATAAATTACCACACTGTACCTATAAATAGGCATAAATATGATGCGTAGGGATGATGGATGAGGGAATATAAATGAGCCGACATCTTTCTACACAAAAGCAGGTTTTGCGTGATACAGGTTTGGGAGAGCTAAAAAAGGAATTCTCTTAATAGATATAGCCAAAGGGAATAAGTCATGTATTAAAATGACATGGGGCTGGAGGGATGGCTTAGCCGTTAAGGCGTTTGCCTGCAAAACCAACGGACTCAGGTTCGATTCCCCAGGACCCACGTTAGCCAGATGCACAAGGGGACGCACACATCTGGAGTTCGTTTACAGTGGCTGGAGGCCCTGGCACATCCCCCCCTCCCTCTTTCTCTGTTAAATAAATAAAAATAAAATATTTAATAAATAAAATGACGTGAAGCTTGGCCATCATTCCCTGTGGAGGAAAATGCCGTGCAGTACATCCGAAATGGGAATCCTTGCAAGCTGGAGTGGACACTGGCTCAACGTTTGGTTCTCCGCTGCTGCAGACTACGGTGGCCCATAATGAAGACCGGCCAAAATTTACAAGCATGCGAAGTGGTGACGAACACAGCAGGTCCAGGCCGGGGCCGAGGTGCAGCAGCTGGGCCCCGTTAACCTGGCATGGAGGGGGAGCCTAGGTGTTTCAGAGAGAGGGTGGGAAGGAGAGGGTTTCACCCAACAAGGAAGGGAGTGAGTGGGAAGTCACTGGTTGCAGCTGACTGTGCTCTTCTGATACCAACGTTGTCCAGGGCTTGAGCTGATTTGCAAGGCGGAATTTGCCCTGGAGACCGTGCTGCTTCTAAGAAGAAATCAAACAGAGCCATCTTGTGGTGGGGGAAAAGATGCACAGGCTCCAACCCCAATTCTTCACTGGATTTTATACACCATTAGCAGGTGTAAATAAATTGCATGCTATTATACCCTTGATTCCTTCCATATGGCCGGGCAGCATTTTAAAGTGGTCAGCAAATGTTGACAGCAATCTATACCTGTCCCACTAACACATTTACCACAGGTAATTAACTTAACTACCTGATAAAAATGTCATTGGAGTGTTGTAATGTTGGCTATTGTCTGAAAAGACTTTGACTGACAGTTACTTACGTTGGTTTTTTTGGTTATCTTTATAGGCACATAATCAAATCTCAATTTGATCATTATTTTGTGATTTGATTAAAGCAAACAGCCAAACTGGGCAATCATGCACCAGGAAAATGAATGGTTTGCTTCAGTGATGGGGTTTGGGTTTTCATATTATTGGAACACAATAAGAAATTAGTCTAATTGCCTTTTGATGTTGCCAAGGCTGGGTAGCCACGCCTTCCGTATAAATACAGTCATCAGAGACGATTCCACCGGGCCATGGAACATCAATTTATATGCGTCAAGGGTGAGTGTTGCCTCTCATTGCACGCAAGCCTTTGTCACGTTACACACGGGAACCTCACACAGCGAGTTCCATGGAGCCGTGGAGAGCGTGCCGCCCAGCCTGGGGACAATCTGGCAGAGTGTGGATGGCAAAGCAGAGGCTGCCCACGCTTGGGCTGTTGCTTCTCGAACACTGGTACAAGCAGCGGACCCCCCCACCCCCCACCCCCGGGCTGTTATAAACAGCTAGGGCAATGACAAGCTGCTTCAGGTGGCTTCAGCTGAGACAGGCCACGTGCGCGGGCTTGCTACCAGGGTACGTTCCAGCAAACAGCCTCCTGCGTAAGCCAGACGCACACTTTCATCTCGAACACTTGTTAGAAAAGACACCTTCAATGCCGGGCGTGGTGGCACACGCCTTTAATCCCAGCACTCGGGAGGCAGAGGTAGGAGGATTGCTGTGAGTTCGAGGCCACCCAGAGACTGACTATCTAGTGAATTCCAGGTCAGCCTGGGCTACAGCAAGATCTACTGTGGAAGGAAGGAAGGAAGGAAGGAAGGAAGGAAGGAAGGAAGGAAGGAAGGAAGGAAGGAAGGAAAGAAGACACTTCAAAAATGTGAGGTTATTAAGAGTTTTCCTCCCTTGCCTAAGGGTGGTCAGGACCCAGCAGTTACCACCACTGATGTGGGCAATTTCTCAGAAGCCTGTTCGGTGCTGGGAGGGCGGAACCCCTGCTGGACCATGTTGATGTAGGTCAACTCTCAAGGCTGCAAATCGTGGGAACAGAAAGATCTCAGTACGGCATGGATGTTTCTAGGCCCAAGCCCATGCCCTTGGTCATGCACTTCAAAGGCTAAGCAGAATCAGACTAATTTCTAAAACCAGTTTTGCCGTGTCCTGAAGGTGTACTACGCCATCCACACACCCGGGCCAGTCCCAAGCCTGAGGCAACCTGATCTTTGCCCGAGACACACAGGCGCCTGCCCAGCCTCAGCCCAGAACCCACAAGGGCCTCGGAGCCCGTAGACTTCCTGTGAGGAGTGCTGACATGCCTGCGAGCCAGCTCCTGCCTCCGCTGGCCTCTTCCCGGCTTTTCCATGTGCAGCCTGGGCCTCCCCAGTGAGGCGTTCAGAGCCGTGGAACGGTGGCCAAGTCCAGAGCAGGTGGCAGGACCCGTTTGTTTGCTTAGCAAATGTTCACTGTGGGCTTTCCCTGTGCTGAAAGGAAGGCAATGGGCAAACGAACACATCATGTTCTAGACGTAGACTGCTTCCTCAGTCCCAAGTCGCCCTGGGAGTCTGAGATAGGAGGAAACTCAAAGTGGGAGTCCTAGCTTGCTTGCTTTTTTTGTTGTTGTTGTTCAGAGAGAGAGAGAGAGAATGAGAATGAACAAGCGTGCCAGGCCGCTTGCCGCTGCAAATGAACTGTGCCACTTCGTGTACCTTGCTTTACCTCGGTACTGGATAATCGAACCCAGGCCGGTGAGCTTTGCGAGCCAGTGCCGCTGACCACTGAGCCATCATCTCCCAGCCCCTGACTCCTAGCTCTCCGTTCCGCGGTCCTTCCCTGGGCACGGACCTATGTGTCTTAGCTGGCTTGCTGAGGGAACGTCCGTGTGCCTCCAAACCACTCAGCAATGCGGCAGTCTTCACAAAATAAGCAGCATCTGTCCTAGCGGGTGTCGTGATGAAGCCTGGCTTCGGCAGTGATCAGGCCCTTGCTTCCTGAGGTGCCACGGCCGCCACACTGTCGTCAGCCCAGGGCCCAGCAGCAGCAGGAAGTCACAGGGTCCATTTGCACTGTCAATTCCAAATTACCCTCAGCAAACACAGTGCCCTTTACAGAGCAAACATCACCCAGTTCGCTTATGGAGCAAGAGAGGAAGAACTCTCCCCGTCATTAATGTTTTACGGCTGCATCTCTCCAAAAGCGGCACCTTTAACCCCCAAGGCAACTCTTAAGGGAAAGCTAAGGAGGGCAGCTCCCAGGGCGGTGCTGGGTGCCACTCTGCACCTCTGCCAATGCTGTTTCCAACGGGAGAAACAAGAGAAAGGTCATTCATTTTCATTGGTTTTGTTTTTTTTTTCGAGGTAGGGTCTCACTCTAGTCCAGGCTGACCTGGAATGCACTACGTAATCTCAGGCTGGCCTCGAACTCATGGTGAGTCTCCTACCTCTGCCTCCTGAGTGCTGTGATTAAAGGCGTGTGCCACCAAGCATGTCATTTTTTAAAAACGTTTTATTTATTTATTTATTTATTTGGAAGCAGAGAGAGAGAGAGAGAGAATGGGTGCATCAGAGCCTCTAGTCACAGCAAACAAACTCCAGACACGTGCACCACCTTGTGCATCTGGCTTAGGTGGGCACTGGAAAATTGAACCTGAGTCTTTAGGCTTCACAGACAAGTGCTTTAACCGCTAAGCCATCTCTCCAGCCCCATTTTTTTTTTAAATTTGTGTGTGTTAGAGGGTCACACACATGCCATGATGTGTGCTTCCAGTTAAGTTAGGGCACTGACGCAAATGTGCAGGTCTCTCTCCTGAGTGTCCCCTGTGTAAATGACAGTCAGCTCCAACACGTTCACTTTTATAGATGATTAATGCCCAGTTATTTGCAACTTAACAATGAGTCACTAGGACCCAGTCCCATTTATGATTCACGCACTAAAATTAGCGCAGAAGTAGAACTTACTGATGGTTGATTCCGTTCTTTCTCAGAAGTCTGGCTGTCTCTGACCACCACATTCAGCACTGCAGGAATTCCTGTAATTTGGTGGGGGGGGGGGGAGCTTGTTATCTGTGCTGTCTAGGGTTCGTCTCACTCTACAATTACTGCTTTTCTCCTTTGTTTGTTTGTTTGTTTGCCTTTAACTTCCTGTTGATTTCAGAACTTTACTATCGACATAGTTTGTTTGGCCTGTCTGGTTAGCATGCAGTAGTGCATTTTGATGCCCGTCTTACACTGTTCCAGTGGCTACATCTGGACACACAAATGCGTAAGGTTCACTTCAGTACCATCTTTGCTCCTGTTGCTAAGTCATAAACACGCGTAGCTCCGCCAGCGATGGAGTTCTTGTTCCGTACCGTTACGGGAACTGGTGGAGGAGGGTGGGCTGTGAAGTTTGAAGCTTGTCAAAGTAGGATGCTGTTTGAAAAGTTTTGCAAGTCACTGTCCAAGGACCTGAAAGCACATTGCAGTAGTGTTCAGTGGGGACGGGTATTTCACTTTCAGGGGTGAAAGCATGTGTGTGTATTATAATAAATATATGTTCATTAGAAATCTGCTTTCTTTCTTATTTTATTTTTATTTTTTTATTTTGTGGTTTCTCGAGGTAGGGTCTCACTCTAACTCAGGCTGACCTGGAATTCACTATGTAGTCTCAGGGTGGCCCTGAACTCACTGCAATCCTCCTACATCTGCCTCCCGAGTGCTGGGATTAAAGGCATGCGCCACCACGCCTGGCTAGAAATTTTCTTGTTATAGAAGATGTGTGTGCCACACAATCTATAAACAAGTATGCAGTACTCTTGATTATAAATGCTATATACCCAATTGATTCTCATGGGGGGACACTTTAATCTTTTAAATTTTTTGTTTATTTTTATTTATTTATTTGAGAGCAACAGAAAGAGGCAGAGAGAGAGAGAGAGAGAGAATGGGCGCGCCAGGGCCGCCAGCCACTGCAAACGAACTCCAGATGCATGCGCCCCCTTGTGCATCTGGCTAACGTGGGTCCTGGGGAATCAAGCCTCAAACCGGGGTCCTTAGGCTTCACAGGCAGACACTAATTTTTTAAAATATTTTATTATTTATTTAAGATGTAGACAGACAGACAGAGAGAATATGGGCATGCCAGGGCCTCCTGTCACTATAAACAAACTCTAGATGCACCACTTTGTGTATCTGGCATTATGTAGGTGGTGGGAATTGAACCCAGGCAATTAAGCTTTGCAAGCAAGTACCTTTAACCGCTGAGCCATCTCTCTAGCACCCACTTTGGTCGATTTTTGTTGAACTGTTGTATTTACAGTGAAATTATGGTTGTTTGCCATGTGAGCAAGTATAGTTCCAGCATCAATGCTAGCTGGCATTTTTGTTTAAGAGTAAGACAAGGGCTGGAGAGTTGGCTTAGCAGTTAAGGCACTTGCCTGCAAAGCCTAAGGACCCAGGTTTGATTCCCCAGAACCCTCGTAGGCCAGATGCACACAGTGGCACATGCATCTGGAGTTTGTTTGCAGTGGACGGAGGCCCTGGCATGCCCATTCTCTTTCTCTCTCTAGTAAATAAAAAAAAAGTCAATAAACATCTTTTTTAAAAAGAGTAAGACAGGGTCTAGAGAGATGGCTTAGTGTTTAAGGCGTTTGCCTGCAAAGCCAAAGGATCCTGGTTCGATTCTCCAGAACCCACATAAGTCAGATGCACAAGGGGGCGCGTGTATCTGGAGTTCGTTTGTAGTGGCTGGAGGCCCTGGCAAACCCATTCTCTCTCTCTCTCTCTCTCCCCTCCCTCCTTCTCCCTCTTCCTCTCTCTCAAATAAATAAATAAAATATATTAAAGAAAAAAAGAGTAAGACAATAATAAAAGAATAAAGACTCAAAACTTCAAACATTCAGCTGGGCGTGGTAGTACATGCCTTTAATCCCAGCACTCAGGAGGCAGAGGTAGGAGGATTGTCGTGAGCTCGAGGCCACCCTGAGACTACATAGTGAATTCCAGGTCAACCTGAGCTACAGCGAGACCCTGCCTCAGAAACCACCCACCCCCCCCCCCCCCGCAAAAAAACTTCAAACATTCATCCAGAAAGCCAGTGACTTCTTTGCTAGGTCATGTGCTATTTTCAGAAAAGATGAAAAATAGATTTTCAGCTTTTAAAAAAAAAAAACTTCTATTATTTATTTAAGAGAGAGAGAGGACAGAAAGAGGCAGAGAGAGAGAATGGGGACACCAGGAACTCTTAGCTACTGCAAACGAACTCTAGACACATGAGCCACCTTGTGCACATGGCTTATGTGGGTACTGGGGAATTGAACTTGGGTCCTTAGGCTTCATGGGCAAGCACCTTAACGGCTAAGCCATCTCTCCTGACACACACACACACACATACATACCTTTGTGTTTTGTTTGTTTGTTTGTTTGAGGTAGGGTCTAGCTGTAGCCCAAGTTGACCTGGAAAATCACTATGTAGTCTCAGGCTGGCCTCGAACTCACAGCAATCCTCCTACCTTTGCCTCCCAAGTATTGTGATTAAAGGCGTGTGCCACTATGCCTGGCTTGCCTTTTCTTAAAAATATAATTTACTGGGCTGTAATTTTTGTGGCTTTATTAATAATGATTGTTTAATACTTGATTAGAGAATTTAAGAGATTCCAGAACATTCTTTCCAACCTGTTAGCCAGTTGGGATATACCACAAAGTGTGGCCATAGTTCAGGAAAGGCTTGTGTTCCTCATTCCATCTGCCCTCAACTTATAACTTGGCCAGCGTCAGCCCGGGTGGTCAGTGGTCACCACCCTGTGGCCGGATGCGAGGCCGAGCAGCCACTTTGGGCGGCTGGTCTGCGGCAGAGGTGGGTCCAAACAGGTCTGCATTCTGCCAGGGCTGGAAACTCAGCCACGCTATAAACAGGAAATGCTAGAAGCAGTTTGAAAATCAGGAAGGGAGTGCCAGCCAGAGACTAAAGCCAGTGTGGCCATAAAACCCTGCCCCAGGTCATGTCCTGAGAAACAAGGTGTTGCCCGTAAGTGTTTCATTTTCTCTCCTTGAAGAAACTTCACCCCAAACTTTAATTATAGGCCAGTCATAAAACCCAGATTCCAGTATTAAAGGACATTTCCAAGGATGTGGACCTATGATTTTACCTTTTCTGATGGCTTTGTCCCATGACTTAAGAAATTCCTATTTCCCCTGTGTCTTTAGTCAAGTGTGTTTTTTTGTTTGTTTTGTTTTTTGTTTTTTAATTTATTTGCAAGCAGAGAGAGAAGAGAGACAGACAGAAAGAGAATGGGCATGCCAGGGCCTCTAGCCGCTGTGAATGAACTCTAGATGCATGTGCCCCTTGTGCATCTGGCTTATGTGGGTCCTTGGGAATCGAACCTAGGTCCTTTGGCTTCGCAAGCAAACGCCTTAACTGCTAAGCCATCTCTCCAGCCCTGGTTTTTGTTTTTTTAATTTTTTGTTTATTTTTATTTAGTTATTTGAGAGCGACAGACAGAGAGAGAAAGAGGCAGATAGGGAGAGAGAGAGAATGGGCACACCAGGGCCTCCAGCCACTGCAGAAGAACTCCAGATGCGTGCACCCCCTTGTGCATCTGGCTAACGTGGGTCCTGGGGAATCGAGCCTCGAACCGGGTCCTTAGGCTTCACAGGCAAGTGCTTAACCGCTAAGCCATCTCTCCAGCCCTGGTTTTTGTTTTGTAACTCCCCCTGCCCCGCCCTGCCCTGTATCAGATTCTTTTTTTTTTTTTTTTTTTTTTTGGCTTTTCAAGGTAGGGTCTCGCTCTAGCCCAGGCTAACCCGGAATTCACTATGTAGTCTCAGGCTGGCCTCGAACAAACAGTGATCCTCCTACCTCTGCCTCCCTAGTACTGGGATTAAAGGCATGAGCCACCATGCCCAGCCTGGTATCAGACTCTTAATGACCAGAGGTCTTCATGTCTTTCAAAAAGGATCCATGTGTTTAAAACTATAACAAGGTGAACACATTCCCTCCATCTCCCATTTCTGCTTTTTTGTTGACAGGAACTCAGTTCTGGAGGCAAGTGGAGCATCCTTTACCCTTCTTGGGCTGGGGACTGGCAGCTTCCAGCTCTTAAAACATGCTGTTCCAGCGTAGGACACTGTATGCTATCTTCTCAGAACTTTCACCTATGGTCTCCTTGGGAGAACAAGCTATTTGGTAATCCAGAAGCCATTCTGGAATGTTGCAACCTTCCTTTTGCAGCATCCTGTGGGGGTGGGGAGGGAGGACAGATTTAAATATGCAACCTCTTCTCACAGCAGGTACTTAATAATGGGTTGAACAACAACAACCAAGGGTCAGTTCTTTTTATAAGTTTTAATTGACAACTTCCATACCTACAGAAAATATATCATGAAGCCAGGCGTGGTGGCGCTCTCCTTTAATCCCAGCACTTGGGAGGCAGAGGTAGGAGGATCACTGTGAGTTCGAGGCCACCCTGAGACTACATAGTGAATTCCAGGTCAGCCTGAACTATAGTGAGACCCTACCTCGAAAAAAAAAAAAAAAGAATAAAAAGGGGGAGTTGGAGGGATGGCTTAGCGGTTAAGGCGTTTGCCTGCAAAGCCAAAGGACCCAGGTTCGATTCCCCAGGACCCACATTAACCAGATGCACAAGGGGGCGCACGCGTCTGGAGTTTGTTTGCAGTGGCTGGAGGCCCTGGCACGCCCATTCTCTCACTCTCTCCCCCTCTTTCTCTGTCAAATAAATATAAATTAAATACTTAAAAAAAAAGAAAATGTATCATGATCATAGTCCCCTCCCACCACTCTCCCTTTCCCCCCTTCCTGAATCCCCCCTTCACTGAATCCCTTCTTATCAACAAGTGTCTCTTCTACTTTAATGTCATCATTTTCCCCCTGCTGTTATGCAGGTCTTGTATAGCCACGTGAGGTCATGAATATCAAGGCCACTTTGTGTCTAGAAGACAGTATTGTAAGCACGCCTCCCCTTCTAGAATTCTTGATTCTAGAAGCCTGAATAAAGAAGATTGACACTTCCTTTCCTTTATTTCTTTATTTTTATTATTGTAGAGAGAGAGAGAGAATTGATGCGCCAGGGCCTCAGCCACTGAAATCGCGCTCCAGACGCTTGCGCCACTTAGTGCAACCTTGTGCTTGCCTCACTTTTTTATTTTTACACAAGAGCTTACTTTGTAGCATCTTGAATTTGTGGTCTTCCTGCCTCAGCTTCCCATGTGTGAATTCCATCTTTGGAGGGAGGAAGAAGCATTTTTCACTGAGCTTCTTTGATGAGTTTTTAAAAATATTTTTTACTTTTATTTACTTGTCTACAGAGAGACACAGAGAGAGAATGGGTATATCAGGGTCTCCAGAAGTTGCAAACAAACACCAGACACATGCGTCACCTTGTGCATCTGGCTTTACGTGGCTGGGTACTGGGGAATTGAACCCGGGTTGTTAGTGTTTGCGGGCAAGCGCCTTAACCACTGAGCCGTCTCTCCAGCCTCCTATTTAGTAAATGTAGCTCTCAACTTGATTCCTGCAGGGAATGACCAGGTACCTGAACTGATGGACCGACAATGGCTGCTTTTGCAATTTGCCAACACTTCCCAGCGGCTCATAGAACTGTCCCATCTGAGTCTGCTCCCCCTGGACCTTCACCTTCATGTGTGTTTTGTGGGGATCCCCCGTCTCTGGGGATGTTGTCAGCTCAGCAAGACAAGGCCTGTGGCCGTGGCTCACCTGGAGCTGTTGCTTCTGTTCTTGCTCCATTTTCCCCATTTCTGGGCTAGGCAGAGACGGACCGGGTTCTTCCATCAGCGGGCTGGAGAGATGGCTTAGATGGTTAAGGCGCTTGCCTGCAAAGCCAAAGGACGCAGGTTCAATTCCCTAGGATACAAGAAAGCCAGATGTACAAGGTGGCGCATGCATCTGGAGTTCGTTTGCAGTGGCTGGAAGCCCTGGTGTGCCCATTCTCTTTCTCTCTCAAATAAATAAATAAAATTTACTTGTTTATTTTTATTTATTTATTTGAGAGTGACAGAGAGTCATATATATACATATATATATATATATATATATATTTATGGAGAGAGAGAGAGAATGGGCATGCCAAGGCCTCCAGCCACTGCAAACGAACTCCAGATGCATGTGCCCCCTTGTGCATCTGGCTTACGTGGGTCCTGGGGAATCGAGCCTCAAACCAAGGACCTTAGGCTTCACAGGCAAGTGCTTAACCGCTAAGCCATCTCTCCAGGGCCCCCTCCAATAAAATTTTTATTTAAAGACTATGAAACTGGGTATTTGAACCAAACTCTTCCATGAGCTTCTGCAGACATTTCTCTAGTTTGGGACCACAGTCCAGATTCCCGTCTGAGGCTCACACATGAGATGATGGCAATTTGACCCCTGGAATAAAATGGTCTGTTAGCAGGGTTGTGGAGTGACTCTCTGTAACTCTAAAAACAAATATCGACTAAATAAATGCTTAACCCAAACGAGAAATCCCTCAACCATCCTCAGAATATGAGCCGGAATACTTATAGATGGCAACATTAGCTGAGATAAACTTACCTACATGCCCACTCTAATTTGAGCAAATTTCATTTCTGAGAATAAACGTATGTACCAGAGCAACCACAGCTTAAATGAATAAAAATTCAAGTAAAACGTTTAATATAAACTGGAAATTTCTATAACTTTTGCTCAACCCAAAAAGTTTGGCGAGGCAAACGAGACATCACCCGCTGGGTCTGCAGCTACCATGTTGCCAAAGACATTCATAATAGGTTTCTCTGGGCCTGGTGACACACATCTGTAGTAGGAGCCCAAGACAGGAGAATCTCAAGTTCGAGACCAGCCTGGGCTGCACAGTGAGACCCTGTCTCAAAAAAATCTAAAAAAAGATTGAGTTAGTCTGGCGTGGTGGCGCACACCTTTAACACCAGCACTTGGGAGGCAGAGGTAAGAGGATCGCCGTGAGTTCGAGGCCACCCTGAGACTACATAGTGAATTCCAGGTCAGCCTGGACTAGAGTGAAACCCTATCTCCAAAAACCAAAAAAGAAAAATAAATTAAAAAATAAAAATAGGGCTGGAGAGATGGCTTAGTGTTTAAGCATCTGCCTGTGAAGCCTAAGGACCCTAGTTCGAGTATTGATTCCCCAGGACCCACATAAGCCAGATGCACAAGGTGGTGCATGTATCTGGAGTTTGCAGTGGCTGGAGGCCCTGGTGCGCCCATTCTCTCTCTGTCTGTGTTGTCCTCAAATAAATAAATAAAAATCTAAAAAATAATAAAAATAAAGATAGGGTTAGACAAATGTGATTTGATTCCTGGTCCCATATGGCTTCTTTGAATTTGCAGACCATCACCCCAACTAATGGGCCCTACACACAGCACATATGGAAATTTAACATTTAATAAATATATTGGTTGCAAATATTCATTCCCCAAAATGGATAATAAGTGAATAAATCACAACAGGTGGGCAAACTAAACTTTGGTTCATTGATTCTTTTTGTTGTTTTGTTTTGTATTTGTTTTTCAGGGCAGGGTCTCACTCTAGCCCAGGCTGACCTGAATTCACTATGCAGTTTCAGAGTGGCCTTGAATATTCTTCTTGGTTTTTTTTTTTTTTTTTCCTTTAACTAATTTATTTTCAAGCAGAGAGAGATAAAGAGAAGAGAGACATACAGAGAAAATGGGCACAGCAGGGCTTCCAGCTGCTGCAAATGAACTCCAGACACATGCACCACTTTGTGCATCTGGCTTTACATGGGTACTGGGGAACAGAACCCGGGTTGTTAGGCTTTGCAGACAAGCACCTTAACCACTGAGCAATCTCCCTAGTTACCATTTATTCTTGTTTTAATATTGCTGTAAATTCTCTTCCTCTCATCCAGGAATGCTAATTTACAAGAATGGGTATTGTGGTGGTTTGATTCGGGTGTCCCCCATAAACTTATGTGTTCTGAATGCGAGGTTCTCAGCTGATGGAGATTTGGGAATTAACGCCTCCTGGAGGGAGTGTATTGTTGGGGACGGGCTTATGGGTGTTATAGCCAGTTTCCCCTTGCCAGTGTTTGGTACACTCTCCTGTTGTTATGGTCCACCTTATGTTGACCAGGGGATGATATTCACCCTCTGCTCATACCATCATTTTCCCCTGCCATCATGGAGCTTCCCCCTGAGCCTGTAAGCCAAAATAAACATTTTTTCCCACAAGTTGCTCTTGGTCGAGTATTTTCTGGCAGCAATGTGAACCTGACTGCAACAGGTACATACTTTTTTTTTAATTTTTAATGTTTGATTATTTATTTATTTATTTATTTGAGAGAGAGAAAGGGGCAGAGAGAGGGAGAGAATGGGTGCACCAGGGCATCCAGCCACTGCAAACAAATTCCAAATGCTTGTGCCATCTTGTGCAGCTGGCTTACATGGGTCCTGGGGAATCAAACCTGGGTCCTTTGGCTTTGCAGGCAAGCGCCTTAATCATCTAAGCCATCTCTCCAGCCCTGGTTTTGTTTGTTTCTTTTGTTTTTTTTTTTTTTTTTGAGGTAAGGTCTTACTTTAGCCCAGGCTGACCTGGAATTAGTCTCAGGGTGGCCTCGAACTCACAGCCATCTTCCTACCTCTGCCTCCCAAGTGCTGGGATTAGAGGTGCGCACCACCACGCCTAGCTTGCTTTCTTTCTTTTTAAAATGAAATCATATTTTTAAATTTTATTTATTTATTTACTTGAGAGTGTGTGTGTGTGTGAGAGAGAGAGAGAGAGAGAGAGAGAGAGAGAGAGAGCATGTCAGGGCCCCTTGTTGCTGCAAACGAACTCCAGACACGTGTGCCACTTTATGCATCCGGCTTTATGTGGGTTCTGGGGAAGAACCCAGACCTGCAGGCATTTGCAAGCAAATGCCTTTAATGGCTGAATCGTCTCCCCAGTGCGCACACTGTCTTACGTACTCCTTTTCAACTCCAAATTGAGGATGTCTGGGAAAAGAAGGGCATGTGGTTTCCAGGTTCCTCGGTCCTATTCCAAATACTCAGAAGTTTACAACGTAACATTATTAGCACTGGCTCTGGCAACAGGCAGAATTGCCGGCAGACAAATATGCTGACTGACCATGGAAAGCTTCCTTAACTTCTCTAGACTTTGCTTATGTCACCTGCAAGAAGAGGATAATAGTAATATTTTGATTTGTTAAAGGAAATAATCATGT
Organism: Dipus sagitta; assembly: GCA_036346955.1. Taxonomy (NCBI): domain Eukaryota; kingdom Metazoa; phylum Chordata; class Mammalia; order Rodentia; family Dipodidae; genus Dipus; species Dipus sagitta. The sequence goes on along the minus strand of CM070775.1, from coordinate 9,682,212 downwards.
AAAAATTAACATTTTTAAGGCACTTGCCTACAAAAACTAAGGACCCAGGTTCAATTCCCCAGGACCCACATAAGTCAGATGCACAAAGCAACACATGCATTTGGAGTTTGTTTGCAGTGGCTAGAGGCCCTGGTGTACCCATTCTCTCTCTATCTATTTATCTATCTATCTGCCTCTCTCAAATTAATAAACAAGCCTGGTGTGGTGGTGCACGCCTTTAATCCCAGCACTTGGGAGGCAGAGGTAGGTGGATCGCCGTGAGTTCGAGGCCACCCTGAGATTACATAGTAAATTCCAGGTCAGCCTGAGCTAGAGTGAAATCCTACCTCAAGAAACTAAAAATAACAATAATAATTTTAAAAAACTTAAAAAATAAACAAATAAAATATTTTTAAAAGTTAACATTTTGAGGCGCTGGAGAGATGGCTTAGAAGTTAAGGCATTTGCCTGCAAAGCCAAAAGATCCTGGTTCGATTCTCCAGGACCCATGTAAGCCAGATGCACAAGGGGTGCATGTATCTGGAGTTCATTTGCAGTGGATGGAGGCCCTGGTGTACTCATTCTCTCTCTCTCTCTCTCTCTCTCTCTCTCTCTCTCTCCCTCTTTCTCTCTCTCCAATAAATAAGTAAAATATATTTTTTAAAACTGAATAAAAGGTAATTTTTTAAGTTAACATTTTGCTGGGCGTGGTGGTGCTTGCCTTGAATCCCAGCACTTGGGAGGCAGAAGTAGGAGGATCACCGTGAGTTTGAGGCCACCCTGAGACTACATAGTGAATTCCAGGTCAGCCTGGACTAGAGTGAGACCCTACCTCGAAAAACCAAAAAAAAAAAAAAAAAAAGTTAACATTTTGACATGTATTGTAAATGCCACATTGGGTCAGTATGGTAAAATTCCTCTAGGCCTACATCAGCATGAGATGACTATCTAAAGTCAAAAACAAGAAAATTCTTCACTTCATTGTGCTTGTGACATGTTCTGGAAGGTTCTCACCCTCTCTGCATATGTAGATGTGCCCATGGACAGAGCAGTCTGGCATGCTTAGACTCCTGTTGCCAACACCTCATGCTCTAAGAGCATCACCTTACATACTTGAAGTTGACCAAAATCTCTCCAAAAGTAGGGTTTATTTATTTATTTATTTATTTATTTATTTATTTTGAGGTAGGGTCTTCCTCTAGCCCAGGCTGACTTGGATTCACTATGTAGTCTCAGGCTGGCCTCAAACTCACAGTGATCCTCTTACCTCTGCCTCCTTAGTGCTGAGATTAAGGCGGGCAACACCATACCCAGTTAAAAATAGGTTTTTATTCCCAGGTTATGGTCAGATAAAGACACGGAAGTTTTTTTTTGAGTGACTATGGGGGAAATAATTTGTCTAATGTGTATAATTCTGTGTTTGAGCTGGAATCAGAACCCACGTCCCTAGGCTCCTAGGTCATTCTATCTACAAACCTGGAGAACTTGGGGGTGCCTCCCAAGTGACCTCCTGAACACCTGCATAGGCTGACCTCCTTTCTCTGGTATCCAAAGATTCACAACAGTCCAGGAGAGTCGTATGATTTGATTTGACAGGTTGGGTTCCTCTAACTCCTTAATGAGGGAAACATACAAAAGACAGATAGTGTGGGGAGATGGCATTGATAATTGTGGATGAGACAAAGAATTTTAGGACTCTAACCACTGAGGACCATTTGAAAATATTTGCATATATAAATATATAGCTAGTGAAGAGTGGCAGGAAGAAATGGCATGGATGGCACTATAGAAAGAATGTCCTGTGGAGTAGGAAAAGCAAGAGGAAAGATGGGACAAAAAAAAAACACCCTTCGCTGGTTTCCAGCATTGAACGTGTATAGTTGGGACACGGGTCCTTTAATCCTTTCAACATACGCATGAATTCTCTAATTCGTTCTTATGTTTGCCATCGCCATATGAGCTCGTACTAGTGAGTAAGAGTGAGTTTTCATTCAATAAATATTAACTAACAATAACAACAACAGTTAAAAAAGAAGAAAAAAGGTAGCAATGATACAGTTGGGTGGCCATTAGTTATCCTGTTGTGGGCCCTGTGCCTTGCACTCTATAATTGACATAAGGACTTCGGGCCACTCTCTTGGCCTTCACTATGCTGTGGTCTGTTTGCAGAGACAAGCCCTAGGACAATCTAAGCCATAATTAAGCAGGAAGAAGTGTCCTGGACCTAGAGCTAGAACTCTGCACACCGGGGCCCATTGGGCACAACTTTTCTCCACTCCAGGTGATGTGAAATAGGAGCAAGGCAGCTATCTATAGGCAGTCAGCCAGGGACAGGGGCCCAAGGCGATGCCACCTTTCCCTGCCCTGACAGGACTAGAACCTGTGTCTGACTCAATCTCATGCAAGATGGCCACAGACAACGATTCAGCAGTGCTTCCTGCTTCTTTCAAACTGTCCCAGGGGCGCTGGTCCCGCCCCAGTCAGCCACCAACCAATCAGGTCTCTCCCTTCCACACCTGCGCCTGATGAGGAGGCACATCCTAATTGGATGTTTAATCCGTGCATGGGCCTGGCACGTGTGTGTGTAAAGCCCTCCTCATTCTCCTGGCCCCTGACTCTCCTGGTTGTTGCTTTGGTAAGCCAGGCAGGGAAGGGGGAGGATTTCTTTTGGCCTGAGTATTTTCCTGCTTGCTTTCTTTTTTTAAAAAAAAAAAAATTTATTTTTATTTATTTATTTATTTGACAGAAAAAGAGGGAGAGAGAGAGAACGGGTGCACCAGGGCCTCCAGCCACTGCAAAGGAACTCCAGACGCATGCGCCCCCTTGTGCATCTGGCTAACATGGGTTCAGGGGAATCGAACCTGGGTCCTTTGGCCTTGCGGGCAAATGCCTTAACCGCTAAGCCACCCCTCCAGCTATTCCTGTTTGCTTTGCACATGAGTTCTGTTTGGGGACGCTTTGCTGATGTGTGGTCTCTCTTTAGGCTCTGCGTCCTTTACTGTCTCTTAGTCTTTTCTGACCCCGCTGGGTGATGGGGATCATTTGACTTGGGCTGTCCTGCCTTACTGTGTGTGTGTGCGTGTGTGTGTGTGTGTACGTACGTGTGTGGTGTGTCTAGGCTGTTCTGATGTGAGAAGAGATCATCTCCACCTCCCCGCCTTCTTTCCAGCTGGGCTGGTGGGAGGATTTTCTTTGGCTTGCGCTTCCCTGATGGTCTTCTCTCTGGATCCCAACTCTCCCTAAAATAAACCTCATAATTCACTGTTTACCTCACTCTGAGTCTGTGTTTTCAATTCTTTGCTAACTTGGACAAAGGCCCCAAAAGTTGTGGTCCACAGGCCTGGGGCCTCCTGCATTATAATGGGACATAATCCCTTCCTGGACCAAATATCCTGCATCATAACTGTAGCAATATCCCAGGGGTAGGTTAAAGTCATCCACGAGGGAGTGGACACAGGCATGGCCAATGGTACAAATTAGGGCTTGTTCCCATGAAAAGCTGAATGTTGGGCTGGAAAGATGGCTTAGTGGTTGGTGTACTTGCAAGCAAAGCCAAAGGACCCAGGTTTGATTCCCCAGTACCAATGTTAAGCCAGATGCAGAAGGTGGTACATGCATCTGGAATTCATTTGTAATGGCTAGAAGCCCTGGCATGCCCATTTTCTCCCTCTCTCTCCCCCCCTTTCAAATAAATAAATAAATAAATAAATATGTATATATGTATATATACATATATATAACATATATATATATATATATATATTAAGAAAAAGCTGATTGTTGGGCTGGAGAGATGGCTTAGCAGTTAAGGCACATGCCTGCAAAGCCTAAGGACCCAGGTTCAATTCTCCAGGTCCCATGTAAGCCAGATGCACAAGGTGGCACATGTGTCTGGAGTTCCTTTTCAGTGGCTAAGAGGCCCTCGTGTGCCCATTCTCTCTCTCTCTCTCTCTAATAAATAAATAAATAAAATAAATCTTTTTTTCAAAAGCTGATAGTTAAGCGCTGACCGGTGCTCCTTAGAGGTGAGGAGACAGTGGAACTGGTCCGTATGGGCGGAGGTCGAGTTCTGTGCTTGGGATGTGTGTTCAGGGGCTTTCCCCACTCATGCCATTTTTCTACCAATTTTGGGTTTGGTTCTGAAGAAGAGAAACAGCAGTGGGACACATCTTTGAGCTCCGAACATTCCTCTACCCATCCCTCCCAAATCTAGGCTGAAGTGTAGGTCACCAAAACTGTGCTGGAATCAGATCGAGTGAGCGGAAGCCTAAGCAGACAGTGTCTGTGGGCTGAGGACGTCGGTCAGGTGGTACAGTGCCTGCCTCGCGTACGCAGAGCCTTGGGTTCAACCCAAGCACTGCATAAAGCCAGGCTTGGTCGCACGTGCCCATAATTCCAGCACTCAGGAGGTAGAGGCAAAGTTCAAGATCATCCCTAGCTACATAGGAAGATTAAGGCTATATGAAGGCCTGTCTCAGAAGTTAATGAATGAATGAATAAACACGAAACAAACAAACCATCTGCAAAGTGAGAATAGAGGAGCCAAAAGCTGTTAAAAGGTCAGCACTGTGGACAGGAAAAGTCTCCTTGCTCTGGAAATTGTCCTTCAACTTAACCTAAATTATCAAAATCACTAAAAGCCAGTAAGAAAACGGGATGTCCTAGTTCGTATGAAGAGACAAGAAATGGCGGGGGGAGGGTCTAGATTCTCTACTAGTTGCTTCTGGCTGTAAGTCCACATGAATCACTGTTAAAATGCTCATTGACCCTTTAAGGATTTCCGGCCCAGGAAGACACTTTGGTTTTGTGGGTACATATGCAGTCCTGCACATAGGCCTGTGGAGCCCACGGCTCCACCGTGAGGTGGGGGAAGGGATGCTCACCTCTCCTGTACCCTCTGACCTGGCATCTTGTCTGGTGAGATTACTAAACTATTCTTGTGAACTACCTATATTTGACTTTGGCATCTTTTTTTATTTTTTTTGTTTTTCAGTCAGAAGAGGCATTTGCAAGGAACTATAAAGTCATTACATAAGTCGATCAGTGCTGTGGGCATCTGGGGAAGTCCATCTGTCTTCTGTCTATTCCTGCCCTAAGTGACTCTTGAATCAGCTTTTATGGCGGTGGGGGAGGCAGGAGGGTGTCATAAATGTCCCGTTCCATTTGAATCAGGGTTAACAATGCCCCTGCCACTGTAAACACAAGCTGCTACCCTGGGGGAGAGGTGCTCTCAGGGAGGAAAGGCTCCTGGGCAGTGTCTCCTCTGCGCGCTGATCAACGGTACTGTGAGAGCCAAGAGGTGGCCTGGGACAGGCGCATAAAGAGGAAGGGGACACGCAAGACGAATCTCGTTAAAGGAAAGCCCCAGCGGACGCTGCTTGTCCACAGATACTTAACGCGCCATCTTCCCAGGGCTGCATTACCTGGCAGCTCCGAGTTTTTTTGGGGGGGGGCTCGTTCCTTTCAAGAAAACAGACATCACTGTCCCTCCAAAAACAGCCATCTTGGCCGGGCGTGGTGGCGCACTCCTTTAATCCCAGCACTCCGGAGGCAGAGGTACGAGGATCGCTGTGAGTTCGAGGCCACCCTGAGACTCCATAGTGAATTCGAGGTCAGCCTGGGCTAGAGTGAGACCCTACCTCGAAAAACAAAAAGAAAAGAAAAACCAAAAACAGCCTTCTTGGAATGTTGTTTCTCATTGCTATTCTCCTCTCACTTGATTCTTCCCTGAAAAATTTCAAAGTTATCCATGTTTCCGAAGTCCTGAACAAAAAGTCTAGCGAGTGTATTCTGCAACTTTGAGGGAAAAAATAAAAATAAAAAACTCAAATCCAAAGGAGTTCACTACACGCACCCTTCCCTAAGTGTTCTCTGAGGACACTTGGGGGCCTGAGATGCTTTCAGGAAGTCCCCAGGTTTCTACTTTTATCTCACTTGCACAATTGTGCCAGGGGTGTGTGTATGTGTGTGTGTGTGTGTGTGTGTGTGTGTGTAAAACATACATTTATGGCTGGAGAGATGACTTAGTGGTTAAGGTGCTTGCTTGTGAAGCCTAAGGACCCAGGCTTGATTCCTTGGTACCCACATAAGCCAGATGCACAAGGTGGAGCATGTGTCTGGAGTTTGTTTGCAGTGCCTGGAGGCCCTGGTGTGCCCATTTTTCTCTCTCTCTCAAATATATAAAGAAAACATATTTAAGGACATTTGCAAAGTAGCAAGCAAATCTTTAAAGAGATTTACACAAACTAGAAGCGATGCTATTCTCTGTTTTGGAAAATATAATTATTTTGGTCAAAATATATATGTGGGCATGGAAAGGATTTATGGATGATTATGGTTACATGGAAAGGATTTATGTATGATTATGGTTGCAATGCTAGGCATCAGACTCAGGGCCTTGAGCATGCCGGGCAAGCGTTCCATTACTGAGCTACACCACAGCCTAGTAGTATTACTGTTAAGTGAATTGTAAATCAATATTTTAAATTTCTCCATTTTAGTTGTAGATGTAACACATGCAAACAAATCTCTTTGGAGCTTTTAGGAGTATAACTCTTAGGATTGTAAAGGAAATATCATAACCAAAAACTTCAGAACGCATCTAAGCTTAAAAGATGTGAAATCCTCTCATCGTAAACATTGCTCATTTTTCTGGACCTTGTTTTTTTAAATTTTGGGGGGGGCAGGGTTTCAAGGTGGGGTCTCATTCTAGCCCAGGCTGGCCTGGAATTCACTATGTAGTCTCAGGCTGGCCTCAAATTCACAGTGATCCTCCTACCTCAGCTGGGATTAAAGGTGTGCACCACCACACCCAGCTGGACTTTACTTTTTTTTTTTTGGTAGGATCTCACTCTGGCTCAGGCTGACCTGGAATTCACTATGTAGTCTCAGGGTGGCCTTGAACTCTCGGCAATCCGCCTACCTCTGCCTCCTGAGTGCTGGGATTAAAGGCGTGCGCCACCACACCCAGCCAGACTTTACTTTTTAAAAATATTTATTTATTTGAGAGAGAGGAAGAGACAAATAAAGAGAGAGAATGGGCACTCCAGGGCCTCTAGTCACTATAAACGAACTCCAGATGCATGCGCCCCCTTTGTGCATCTGGCTTATGTGGGTCCTGGGGAATCAAACTGGGGTCCTTAGGCTTGCAGGCGAATGCCTTAACCTCTAAGCCATTTCCTCAGCCCATGGACTTTATTTTTTTTTTACATTTATTTATTTATTTGAGAGAGAGAGAAATAATGGGCACTCCAGGGCCTCCAACCGCTGCAAACTCCAGATGCATGCACCACCTTGTGTATCTGGCTTATGTGGGTCCTGGGGATTTGAACCTATCTTCTTTGGCTTTGCAAGAAAGCACCTTAACCATTAAGCCATCCCTCCAGCCCCTGGACCTTATTTTTGAATACCAGGGGCTCCTTGAACCTTTGAACAGTAACAGGGATTTTTCTCACACTGCTCATCAGGATATCTATGGCCAAAGCTTTATATGAGCCTTTGATCAAAGATACAAGAAAGCTAAAGAATGAACTAGAGCCGGGCGTGGTGGCGCATGCCTTCTATCCCAGCACTTGGGAGGCAGAGGTAGGAGGATTGCCATGAGTTCAAGGCCACCCTGAGACTACATAGTGAATTCCAGGTCAGCCTGGGCTAGAGTGAGACCCTACATCAAAAAACCAAAAAAAAAGAATGAACTGTAGAACTCCTGTGAGGCCAGGAAAATGGCAAATAAGCAAGATAAGACACTTGTCACAGAAAAGGGCTTTTAAAAATATTTTATTTATTTGGCCTGGAGAGATGGCTTAGCAGTTAAGGCATTTGTCTGCAAAGCCAAAGGATCCCAGTTTGATTCTCCAGGACCCATGTAAGCCAGATGCACATGGGGGCAAATGTATCTGGAGTTTGTTTGCAGTGGCTGGAGGTTCTGGTGTGCCCATTCTCTCTCTCAAATAAATAAATAAATAAAATATATTTAATTTTTTTAATTAAAATTTTTATTTATTTATTTGAGAGAGAGTGGGTGTGAGGGAGAGAGAGAAAATGGGCATGCTGGGGCCTCTAGCTACTGCAAACGAACTCCAGACACACGCACCACCTTGTGCATCTGGCTTTATGCGGGTTCTGTGAAATTGAACTCAGATCCTTGGGCTTTTCAGGCAAACACCTTAACTGCCAAGCAATCTTTCCAGCCCCCTACCTTTTTAAATTTTATTTATTTATTTATTTATTTGAGAGAGAGAGAGAGAAAGAGAAAGAGGCAGATCGATATATAGAGAGAATGGGCATGCCAGGGCCTTCAGCCACCACAAACGAACTCCAGATGTATGTGCCACCTTGTGCATCTGGCTCACGTGGGCCCTGGGGAATCTAACCTGGATCCTTTGGCTTTGCAGGTAAGTGCCTAATTGCTAAGCCGTCTCTCTAGCTCCCAGCCCCTTTAAAAAAAAAAAAAAATATATATATATATATATATATATATATATATTATTTATTTATTTGAGAAAGAGAGAGGAAGAAGGCATTTTATAGTCACGGTCACATCCCATCAGGCCCACCATCCTTCACCCCTAGCAAATGTTAATCTGTTCTTGTAGTGGTTTGAACATAAAATGTCCCCCTTAGAGTCACATGTTTGGATACCTGACCCCCAGTTGGTGGTGCTGTGTGGGAAGCTTGTGGAATCCTTTGGAGGTGGAGCCTCGCTAGAGGACGTGTGTCACTGGGGGTGCAGGCCTTGGAGTGCGACAGTCCAGCCCTGCCTAGTGCTTGAGGGTCCCCTGCGGATGTGAAGATGTAACTCCAGGTGCCGCACGCTCCCCACCTTGACAGAAACGTCTCGTCACTGTAAACCAAAGTAGACCCTTTCCTTCCATAAGCTGTTTCTGGTGGGGTGTTTTTGTCCCAGCAAGAAGAAAGAGATTGCCACAGTTCTCTTTAGAAGTAGAATTTCAAGAATGTAATATGAAAAAGCCGGGCATGGTGGCACACACCTTTAATCCCAGCACTTGGGAGGCAGAGGTAGGAGGATTGCCATGAGTTCGAGGCCACCCTGAGACTCCATAGTGAATTCCAGGTCAGCCTGGACTAGAGTGAGACCCTACCTCGAAAAACCGGAAAAAAAAAAAAAAATGTAATATGAGGGGAATCCTGTATTACGTAACCTTTTGGGACTGGATTCTTTCACTCAGTGTACTTTGATGCAGAGTCATCCAAGTAGTTGCAGCCATCAGTAATTTATTCCTTTTTATTGGTGAGAACGATTCCATAGTATAGATGTACCATGGCTTCACACATTCATTTACTCACTACAGGATGTCTATGCTGGTTGCAATGTTTTTTGTTTTGTTTTGTTTTTTTTCCAAGGTAAGGTTTTATTCTAGCCCAGGCTCACCTGGACCTCACTCTGTAGTCCTAGGCTGGCCTCAAACTCACAGAGATCTTCCTATGTCTGCCTTCCGAGTGCTGGAATTAAAGGCATGCACCACCATGCCTGAATAAGAGAAAGAGAGTGAGAGAAAGAGAGAGAGAGAGAAAGAATGGATGCACCAGGGCCTCTAGCCCCTGCAAAGGAACTCTAGCTGCATGCACCACTTTGTACATCTGGCTTTACGTGGGTACTGTGGAATCGATCTCTGGTCGTTAGGCTTTATGGGCAAGCACTTTAGCCACTGAGCCATCTCCCGCAGCCCCTACCACATGCTTTTGAGCACTATAGCCAAATAATATAAAATCAGACTGCAACAGATAGATCACATTTATTTTTTAAAGTATTTATTTCTTGACTTATTAATTTGAGAGGAGAGAGAGAGAAAGAGAAAATGGACAAGCCAGGGCCTCTTGCTGTTGTGAACAAACTCCGGATGCATGCGCCACTTTATGCATCTGGTTTTATTGCAGGTACTGAGGAATCAAACCTGGGCCAGTATAGGCTGGCAGGCTTTGCAAGCAAGCGCCTTTATCTGCTAAGATTTTAAAAGCCATTTCAATCTCTTCCTGCGAGCCACAATTTTCTCCATTTTACGTTTTCTCTTTACAATAAGTAGTTACCCTGAACACACAGATATATGTTCTCCAAGCTGGTAAACTGAGCAAAAAGCCCCTCTGTGAGCAGGCTAAGGCCTCATCTCTCCCATCCCTGAGCAAGCAGGAGCTGCACGGAGTCCGCAATGAGGTGACTTTACAGGCCACTGTGTCACTTTACCAGAGATGTCTTTTCATTGACAGGCAACACATGAGGAAAATACGTTTCATATAAAATCCCTTTCACTAACTTTCTGATTATAAACTCTTTAAACTGAGAAATGGAAAACATCTCTAGGAAAGGGATTTAAATAAATGTTTAGCTAAATAAACAGATCTTATTAAGGACCTGTGAATTCACCCGGCAGGCCAGGAAACGGGACATTTCTAGCCCCCAGATGTTACAGTGCCCCTTCTCGTTCAGTCACCTCCCTTCTGTGAAAGCCACCATCCTGCTTCGGTGACGATCCTTCCTGTATATCTCACTGCCCTACACATTCCTGTTTCTCCTGATGACGAGCGTAGTTTTATTTGAATGCCTTAAGCAACGTAGTTTCCACATAGCTTGTATGTGCTCTTGTTTTGCTCACCGACATTGCTTGTAATTGTCGTCAGCGCTGCCTGGTACAGCCATGGCTCGTTCATCAATATTCAGCAATGGGTGGATCTGCTGATATACACTTGTATCGATCCCACTGTTTGCTTCCTGTGCACACGCTTGTTGTTAACATACTTGTGCTCAGCCGCACACGTGCGCATATTTCCCTGACACACGTGTGCATACATTCCTTTTCCAAGGGCTTGACTTCTGGGTGGTAGCATCTAGATATCGTTGCCTTCATACAACAGTGTTCTTTTCAAAATAGTTGTATATATCTAATGAATATTTAACAGGGAATACGTGTACTTACTCTTTTTAAAAGAAATTTATTGTTTATTTTTATTTATTTATTTGAGAGCAACAGACAGACACAGAGAGAAAGAGGCAGATATATATAGAGATAGAATGGGCGTGCCAGGGCTTCCAGCCACTGCAAACGAACTCCAGACGCGTGCGCCCCCTTGTGCATCTGGCTAACGTGGGTCCTGGGGAATCGAGCCTCGAACCGGGGTCCTTAGGCTTCACAGGCAAGTACTTAACTGCTAAGCCATCTCTTCAGCCCCCTTATACTTACTCTTGAACATTAGGAAGGTCCTCCCTTCCTAATCCCAGCTACCCATTTCCATCTGTACTTCTCCCCCTTACATAGCCCCTCATGCTTTAAAGTGGCCTAGGGAAGTGCTAACTTCACATCTCAACCACCCTATCCCCAAATGACAAAATCTACAGAAGGTATCAAGCTGTAGAATTGAGTGCCCGTTTTAATATTGAGCACAATTCATCTTTATTAAGTGCTGGAGTTTGGAAAAGACAGGTCAAGAGATCTGTTGTCTGCAACCTAGGATATTTATCTTTTTCTTTTGTTTGTTTGTTTGCTTGCTTTTGGGTCTTGCCGTAGCTCAGGCTGACCTGGAATTCACTATGTAGTCTCAGGGTGGCCTCGAACTCCTACCTCTGCCTCCCTAGTGCTGGGATTAAAGGCATGCACCACCACGCCTGGCCTAGAATATTTATCTTTAAAATACATATATACTGCATAAACGAAAGGGCACTCTAGAAAAGTGATGTTCATGGCATCCTTTCCTGCCCTTTAAAATCACTTCAGAAGTCACAAGGACCACTAGAAGCAAACACTGAGCCACATGCGAGGCTAACAGTGACGAAATGTTAAGACCTAACCCTAAACCCAAGCCCAACCTGCCGGGAACTCACCTGGCTTATAAATCTGGACACACCTATCTCGGTCCTGTAAATCTCACTAACGGATATAGTTCAGGCCAGGTAAATGTTTAATGAAAAAAAAAAATGATTAGCTAAGCCCCCTGGCTCTGAGCCAAGCGGCTGCCCCGTGACCAACTGCAAATGCGCACTTGCCCCGGCACCTCCAGGGACTCGGGCCCAGCCTCCCACCTGGATGTTCTGATGACAAGAGTCCACACTGCAAACCCTGAAGAGCTTCAGCCCCTTTCTCTGCCTCCCAAGTGCTGGGAGCAAAGGCATGCACCACCACGCCTGGCAGAAAGACGGCGGGGGGGGGGGGGACAGAATGGGCACACCATGGTCTCTAGCTGCTGCAAATGTGGCTTTACATGGGTACTGGGGAATCACACTGTGGTCAACAAGGGCATTTGATGCAAACCTGTGTGTGTGTGTGTGTGTGTGTTCACGTGTGCACATGCTGTATGTGTGTGTGCAAGTGAAGGTACGTGTGTGTGGAGGCTAGAGATTAACACTGGATGTCTTCCTCAATTGCTCTCCAAGGTGTGTGTGTGTGTGCGTGCATGCGTGCGTGTGCAGGCATAGAGATCAGAGGATAACTTTTGGGTGTTGGTCCCTCACCTTCACCTTATTTTGGGGGGGGTTTCAAGGTAGGGTTTCACTCTAGCCCAGGCTGACCTGAAATTCACTATGTAGTCTCAGGGTGGCCTCGAACTCATGGTGATCCTCCTACCTCTGCCTCCTGAGTGCTGGGATTAAAGGCGTGCGCCACCATGCCTGGCTCAAATTCAGGTTTTTGTGTTTATGTGGCCAGCATTTTTCTGACTGAACCATCTTCCCGCCCTTCAAATTTTGTTGTTGTTAAATAAGGATTCATGCAAGGTCAAAGATCCATGCACCACAATAAAGTAACTTCTTCTAGAAACTTTAGAAGTATGCCATGTATACAAGCAAGAGTAACTAGGAAAATCCTAAAAAGAGCTACCTGGGGAAGTTTAGTCTTACTACACATGTGAATATATTGTAAAGTTTCTATAACTCAAGCAGTTTAATATTCGCTCAGATTAGACAGATGAATTAATGAAGCAGAGTATTAAGTTTAAGAATGGGCTCAACTGCACGTGGGAATTTAGTTTCCTTGAGGCATCTCAAATACATACACCAGTCATGAGAGTCAGCCTGTTTCAGCACCGGAAATGACTGAGGTTTTTGCCTGTACAAAGCCACAGCCACAGAATATTTTTTACATGGCCTCAGAGGTAAAAGGACAAAAGACAATTTCAGGAATATATTTACACTCATATCACAGAGAGTTTTACAATCTCTGGGAAAATGCATGAGGAAATAGTTTACAGACAAACTGGCCCTTAGTCAAGTCACATTTGAGAAGTTCCTATTCCCACTCACATGGGGAAAACCCTAAGTGAAATTTATTTATTTGTTCTTTTAAGGTTTCGAGAGAACTTATTAGATTCAGAGACAGAAGTACAGAGAGATTCTGCCATGTGGTAGGCAGGAGGGGATGGGGACCCCCTAAGAGAAATTCATACCGTCACTTTCTCGGTTAGCTGCTAGCAAAATCACAACAGTCTGAGGGGATCCAGGGCGGGTAAGACTGTGAGGAAATAGGCCATGTGCCTTGATGGTAGGGTGGTAGGGAAATTGGGCACATCTAGAAAAGTTTTGTATGTGTTTACCCTCTGACTCAGCAATTACCCCTCTACAGACCAACTCCAATCTACACTGCCCGAAGTTGAAAATACATATGCATTATTTGTAATAGTAAAAGTCTGAGGGTTGGAGACATGGTTTAGGGGTTAAGACACTTGCCTGCAAAGCCAAAGGATCCAGGTTCAATTCCTCAGGACCCACATAAGCCAGATGCACAAGGTGGCATGTGACTGGAGTTTGCTGGCTTGCCAGTGGCTGCAGGCCCTGGCATGCCCATTCTCTCTCTCTCTTCCTCTCTCCCTTCCTCTCTCTCTCTGCCTCTCTCTCTCTCTCTTTCTCTCTCTCTCTCTCTCTCGCTCTGCCTCTTTTTCTGTCTCTTTCAAATAAATAAAAAAGGACTGGAGAATTGGCTCCATGGTTAAAGGTACATGTTTACAAATAAATAAATATATAATTATTTGCAAAAAAATCAGAAATGAGCAGGCATGGTGGCGCATGCCTTTAATCCCAGCACTTGGGAGGCAGAGGTAGGAGGATTGCCATGAGTTCAAGGCCAACCTGAGACTACATAGTGAATTCCAGGTCAGCCTGGGCTAGAGTGAGACCCTACCTTGAAAAACCAATAAAAAGCAAAAAAAAAAAAAAAAAAAAAACCAAGCCAAAATATCAGGAATGGCTTAAATGGCCAATTAATAAGCTAATAACATAATATTTTGTAGTTTTATACAATTCAGCTGTGCCAGCGCATGAGGGATACCTCTGTATATAATACCAGGTTTATTGCTAGCACAAAAAAAAGTAAAAGAATGTTCTTTATCTGTCACCATTTTTGTTTTTTGTTTTTGTTTTAAAAGGCTTATTTTATTTATTTATTTGTTTGTTTGTTTGTGGGGTTTTTTTTGAGGTGGGGGTCTCACTCTAGCCCAGGCTGACCTGGAGTTCACTATGTCGTCTCAGACAGGTCTTGGGCTCACAGTGATCCTTCCACTTCTGCCTCCTGAGTGCTAGAGTTAAAGGTATGTGCCACCAAGCACAACTAGGGTTTATTTTGTAGCTAGTAAGCATTTTATTTTTTACATACTTACAAGACAAAATTAAATGGAAAAAAGATATTCTAAAAACTAGAAAAACAGCATGGGTACAAACGTGTACCTGCATGGGCATCAATGATTGCAAGCGTGTGGGAAGCACAGCAACTTGACTGCACATGCTCAGTGAAGCGGGATCTGAGGACTAAACAACCTTCAAGCACCTAGGTCTGGCGGCACGTACTGTTAGTCCTAGGTATGGGGTGGGGGGAGGGCTGAGGCAGGGGCGTCCCTTGAGCTCAGGACTTAGAGGGTAGCCTGGGCGACATTGCAAGATCTTATCTTCAAATCAATATCAATCAATCAATCAATCAAAATACCTGAAAATAAACCTTACATGGCTTTCAGTGATCACTCAACAGTCGCCTTGGCAGCGTTGTTCTGTGACTGAGGTCTGCGTATTGTGGGAGGGATCAAGTGAATGAGCCTGCTAGTGCCTCTGAGAGCTCCCTGTGGTTGAAAGGAGATAAGGTGTACAGTCAGGGAAGCTCAAGAACCCCGTGGTCCTGGTTGGACAGAAGGCAGAAGAGTAATATCTTTTATTTATTTGTTTGCAAGGAGGAAGAGAGGAAAAAGAGACAGAGAGAACAGTCACGTCAGGGCCTCCAGCCACCGCAGATGAACTCCAGACACATGCACCACCTTGTGTACCTGGCTTCGTGTGGGTGCTGGGAAATCGAACCTGGGCAGTCAGGCTTTTGCAAGCAAGTGCCGTTAACTGCTGCACCATCTCTCCAGCCCACTGAGCGACGTCTTATGACCAGCTCCATCTTTATTGAAGAGTAGACATTTATTAGCTGTGTCCCCAGAAAAGGCTGGGAAAGGTGACCTTTCTGAGGCAGTGAGCCCTCCCAGTGCTCAGACTATCGCCACACAACATTCTCCACCCAGAATAACCTTAGAGAATCCTCGGAGGAATGGCCCTGCAGGTCAGAACCTCATTTTCATACAAGGAAGCAGGGCTACTGTCAGGCTACTTGGGTAGCAGTGAAGTACTTGGAACCAAGTTTGAAAAAGATCTCACTGGCCAGAAGTAGGACAGGGTAGACATTTTTTGTTTTCTTGTTTTCTTGAGGTGGGGTTTCACTGTAGCCCAGGCTGACCTGAAACTCACTCAGGCTGGCCTTGACAGGCTTTTAAAAAATTTATTTATTTGTTTGTTTGCAAGCAGAGAGGGAAGAGAGACAGAGAGAATGGGCATGCCAGGGCATCTTACTACTACAAATGAACTCCAGATGCATGAGCCTGAGGACTCGAACCATGGTCGTTAGGCTTTGCCTTAACTTCTGGGCCATCTCGCTAGCCCTGTCTTTGTCTCTTTGAGACTATGTCTCTCCCTGAACACTTTACTAAGAACTGGAGATGAAAAGACATGAACTTCTGTACATGAATGGTTTATAAGGGTCTCACGCAGCTGTAAATTTACCTCAGAAGACTAAACTTTCTTTCTAAGGAATGAAATGCAAATATCTCCTTTTCCTTTTTTTTTTTTTTTTTTCTACCCTACCCTTGCCAAGGCTGCAGCTGGAACATGTCACACTACAAATTGTCAGAAAAGCAGAATAGAAAAATACTCAAGTACCAGGGCTCGAGAGATGGCTCAGTGGTTAGCAGTGCTTGCTTCACACGCCCAACAACCGGAGTTCAGATCCCCAAGGTCCACACAAAACCCGATCCGAGCTGGGCACGGTGGCACAAACCTTTGGTTGCAGTACATTGGGAGGCTGAGGTAAGGGGGATGGCTGTGAGTTCCGTGCCAGCCTGGAGCTACAGAGTGAGATTCAGGTCAGACTGGGCTAGAGTGAGACCCTGCCTCAAACAAAACCAGAAATCCAGATGCAGGAAGCCACCATGCCCGTGTCAGTGGGAGGCAGAGGTGGGAGAATTCCAACAACCCAGAGTCTGGCGTGTGCATAATAAGCAACAAAAAATACAAGAAAAGCCTGGCGTGGTGGCGCACGCCTTTAACCCCAGCACTCGGGAAGCAGAGGTAGGAGGATTGCTGTGCGTTCGAGGCTACCCTGAGACTACATAGTGAATTCCAGGTCATCCTGGGCTAGAGTGAGACCCTACCTTGAAAAACCAAAAAAAAAAAAAAGGGGGGGGAGAGAGAATAGTGTGCCAGGGCTACTCACCACAGCAAAGGAACTCCAGACACATGAGCCACTTTGTGCGTCTGGCTTTATATAAGCATCAATGAATTAAACCTGGGTTGACAGGCTTTGCAAGCAAGTGCCTTTAACCATTAAGCCTTCTCCTCAGCCTCTTCCATGATATCTTAATGGGCTTGTTTTTACTAAAAAAAAAAAAAAAAAAAAAAAAGCCTAAGCCAGGCATGGTGGCTCACACCTTGAATCCCAGCACCCAAGAGGTAGAGATAGAAGAAGGGGGGGGGGAGAGAGAATAGTGTGCCAGGGCTACTCACCACAGCAAAGGAACTCCAGACACATGAGCCACTTTGTGCGTCTGGCTTTATATAAGCATCAATGAATTAAACCTGGGTTGACAGGCTTTGCAAGCAAGTGCCTTTAAACCATTAAGCCTTCTCCTCAGCCTCTTCCATGATATCTTAATGGGCTTGTTTTACTAAAAAAAAAAAAAAAAAAAAAGCCTAGCCTAAGCCAGGCATGGTGGCTCACAACCTTGAATCCCAGCACCCAAGAGGTAGAGATAGAAGGATTACTGTGACTTCAAGGCCAACCTGGGCTAGAGTGAGACCCTACCTCAAAAAAAAAAAAAAAGCCTAAGCCAGGCATGGTGGCTCACACCTTGAATCCCAGCACCCAAGAGGTAGAGATAGAAGGATTACTGTGACTTCAAGGCCAACCTGGGCTAGAGTGAGACCCTACCTCAAAAAAAAAAAAAAGGGGGGGGGAGAGAGAATAGTGTGCCAGGGCTACTCACCACAGCAAAGGAACTCCAGACACATGCACCACCTTGTGTACCTGCTTCCGGTGGTGGGTGCTGGGAAATCGAACCTGGGCAGTCAGGCTTTTGCAAGCAAGTGCCTTTAACCATTAAGCCTTCTCCTCAGCCTCTTCCATGATATCTTAATGGGCTTGTTTTTTACTAAAAAAAAAAAAAAATCCCAGAAAATAAAGACTATTGGCAAGGCGGTCTTCCTTTGTCTAATTTTCTCCCTCTCTCTTCCTGCCTCCCCATCCCACCCCCACCACCACCAGGTACACCTCCTGTTAAGAGAGGCCTTCTTCCAGCTTCCGACTGTAACATCTGGTTCCCCTCAGCAGCTGATCTGACAGGCGCTGTGGGGAGAAGGCAGTGAGAATGGAAGTGTTCTCTGGGCAAGCTTGGGCTGTCCTCATACTCCCAGGAGAGAGAAGGGATCTGAGATGTCCTCAGGGAATCACCTTTTGCCATCTTATGCCACACTACTTCTCAGGGGGTGGCCCAGTCATGCTGTGGTTAAAAAAAAAAAAAAAAAAAAAAAAAAACAGCCTAGGGCTGGAGAGATGGGTTAGTGGTTAAGGCACTTGCCTACGAAGCCTAAGGACCCAGGTTCAATTTCCCAGTACCCACCTAAGCCAGATGCACAAGGTGGCACATGCATATCTGGAGTTCATTTGCAGTGGCTGGTGGCCCTGGCGCACCCATTCTGTCTCTCTCTCTCTCTTTCTCTCTCCTTCTTTCTCTCAAATAAATAAAAAGTAAAAGCTTTTGAAGGAAAGAAAACAGAGAGAATGGGTGCGCCAGGGCCTCTTGCCACTGCAAATGAACTCCAGATGCATGCACCATCTTTGTACATCTGGCTTTACGTGGGTACTAGGGAATTGAAACCAGGCCATCAGGCTTTGCTGGCAAATGCCTTTAACTGCTGAGCCCTATCTCCAGCCACTTTTTATTTTTTATGAGACACAAGTGCTATCAGGATCATGGGCTTTGGACTGTACTACAACAGTAAGTACGTCTGCATGCACTCAGAAATTTTATGAATCCAAACCACCAGAGTATCAGAAATACTGACTTGTCTGTCTAGAGACAATATTGACATGAAGAGCTGATGAGAAGGAATGAATTAAAAACGTAGGAAATAAACCGGGCGTGGTGGCACATGCCTTTACTCCCAGCACTCAGGAGGCAAAGGTAGGAGGATAGCTGTGAGTTTGACGCCAGCCTGGGACTGCAGAGTAAGTTCCAGGTCAGCCTGGAGTAGAGTGAGACCCTACCTCAAAAAAAAAAAAAAAAATGTAGGAAATACTTCACATACATTGATAGGATGGATATTATTTTGTTTGTTTGTTTATTTATTTATTTGAGAGCAACAGAGAGAAGGAGGCAGAGAGAGAGAGAGAGAGAGAGAGAATGGGTTCGCCAGAGGTTCCAGCCTCTGTAAATGAACTCGAGATGTGTGCGCCCCCTTGTACATCTGGCTAACATGGGTCCTGGGGAATTGAGCCTCGAACCGGGGTCCTTAGGCTTCACAGGCAAGTGCTTAACCACTAAGCCATCTCTCCAGCCCGGATGGATATTATTTTAAACAACAACAACAAAAAAAAATCCCAGAAAATAAAGACTATTGGCAAGGACTTGGGAAAATTAGGAGATTTTTGTCTTGTTCCTTACATGTAGGAGTGAAAAACGGTGCTACTGTGGAAAACAGAGTGGTAGTTCTTGAACAAATTAAACGTAAAGTTACTATACGATCCAACAATTTGACTTCTGAGTACACATCTAAAAGAAGTGTAGGCAGGGTTAAGCGCTTGCCTGTGAAGCCTACGGACCCCGGTTCAAGGCTCGATTCCCCAGGACCCACCTTAGCCAGATGCACAAGGGGGCGCATGCATCTGGAGTTCATTTGCAATGGCTGGAGGCCCTGGCATGCCCATTCTCTCTCTCTCTCTCTCTCTCTCTCTCTCCTCTCCCTCTTTGTCTGTTGCTCTCAAATAAATAAATAAAAATAAACAAAATTTTATAAAAAAAGAAGTGTAGGTAATACATTTAAATATGTTATTTTGGGATTGTAAGGTATTGGTCAACTTTTTAAGCTATCATGATTTCTTTTCTCATTCTGAGTAAATATTCACTTCTATGCCTCATAGTTTTCAGTATCATTTATTTATGTGAAACTTCATTATCTGAAAACGCGGTCACTAATAACTATCTTATAGAGTCAGAATATTGAGTAAGTTAATGCACATATGTATAATATGTATCATGGATAATACATACACTGAAATGTACATAAGATAGATTTGAAAAATTGCAAGAGAAGCATGACTTACTGCCAAGTGCTCTTTTGCTTTAAGAAAATGGAGAGAGGAAAGCTATAAAGAAAAACACAACCGCCCCCCCCCCAATGGCTGAGCTCTTTTCCAATGATTATCAAAGTGTCCAAAGCCATCTCCAGTGAACAATTTTGTTTTTCTTTTTAGCTTTTCAGTGTTTTGAGACAGTGTCACTCTATAGCCCAGGTTGGCCCAGAATCGACTATGGAGTCTCAAACTCCCAATCCTCTTGTCTCAGCCTCCTGGACTCTGGGACTGGAGACATGCGTCATCACATGTGGCCAGCAGTGGACTCTGGATGCCGTCGTTCCTGGAGCTTTAACGGCGAGGTCACAGGCTAGCTGGGGACATGCACAGGGAGGAGAAGGAGGGAATCGCCAGCATTCCGGAAAGAGAAGCCAAGGGCGTGACGCCCCCTGGTGGAAAGCGGTGGAAGCAGCTGTCCGCGGCTGCCTGGGCCTGTTTGCGGGGACGTCCTGTAAACACAGGGTGATCACGACTTAATGTGATGCTTGGGGCTCGAAGGGTTTCTGATATGAAAGGTTTTCGGATTTGGGAGTATTTACACAGGCTTTGCGTGCTGAAGACGTTTTAGATTTCAGAGCATTTCCGATTTTAGGTTTTTTGGGGGATTGGGGTAGCTGAGTTTCCCAGAGAGCTGCTTTCTGGGGGCCGCTGCATCTTAGGAGGTGTTCAGCCCCCACCTCTCTCTCCTGGACTTTTTATTTATTTGTTCATTTAGTTATTTATTTATTTTTGGTTCTTCGAGGTAGGGTTTCACTCTAGTCCAGGCTGACCTGGAATTCACTATGTAGTTTCAGGGTGGCCCGAACTCACAGCTATCCTCCTACCTCTGCCTCCCGAGTGCTGGGATTAAAGGTGTGTGCCACCATGCCCGGCTTTTATTTTTTTATTTTTATTGACAACTTCCATAATTGTAAACCATATTCCATGGTAATTCCCTCCTCCCCCCCCCCCTTTGCCCTTTGAAACTCCACTTTCCTTCACATCCCCTCCCCCTCTCAATCAGTCTCTCTTATTTCCCTGGATTTCTTACGGATGTTCAGAGTCGGCAAAGCTCTTTTCCACATATCATCTAATTTGATTTCTTCCTGACGTTTTGCTGGAGATTGGCTACCTCAATTCCGGTTTGGGGCACAGCCTTCCTTTTTTCTTGTTGTGGCTAGTTTCCAAAATTTTATTGTTACTGATAACAAAATGTCTCCAGTTCCATGGTAGATAACATAAGAACTAGAAACAAAGCAAGTGTGAAGCCCTAGGTGTTCAGTACCTAGCAAACAAACAACAACAACAAAAAAAAGAACTTAAAAAAAAGAAAGAGAAACAAGACTGCTGAACACTGGTCTCTAATAGTTTTCGTCAATAATTTTAGCCATCAAAAATACCCTCAGGCTGGAGAGATGGCTCAGCAGTTAAGGCTCTTGCCTGCAAAGCCTAACGACCTGGGTTCAATTTAACCAGTACCCATGTAAAGCCAGATGCACAAAGTGGCACATGCATCTGGAGTCTGTTTGCAGTGGCTAGATGCCCTGGACCACCCATTCCCCCCTCCTTGCAACTAAATTATAAAAATTATAAATTAGGGCTGGAGAGGTGGCTTAGCGGTTAAGTGCTTGCCTGTGAAGCCTAAGTACCCCGGTTTGAGGCTCAATTCCCCAGGTCCCACGTAAACCAGATGCACAAGGGGCGCATGCATCTGGAGTTTGTTTGCGGTGGCTGGAGGCCCTGATGCACCCATTCTCTTATCTATCTGTCCCTTCCCCCCCCCCCTCTCTCTCTGTCGCTCTCAATTAAACAAATCAAAATAAACAAAATTAAAAATATATATAAATTAAAAATATCACCAGGCGTGATGGTGGACACCTTTAATCCCAGCACTCGGGAGGCAGAGGTAGGAGAATCGCCATGAGTTCCAGGCTATCCTGAAACTACATAGTGAATCCTAGGTCAGCCTGGGCTACAGTGAGACCCTAGCTTGAGAAACAAAACAAAAGAAAAATAGACTCATAAGAGATATTTTGTTTGTTTGTTTTTCAAGGTAGGGTCTCACTCTAGCCCAGGCTGACCTGGAATTCACTATGGAGTCTCAGGGTGGCCTCGAACTCACGGCGATCCTCCTACCTCTGCCTCCCAAGTGCTGGGATTAAAGGCGTGTGCCACCACGCCCAGCTAAGAGATTATTTTTAACCCAATACTTTTCTTTCCATACTTAGACACACGCTTAAAACTTTATATCCTAATCTTGCTTACTTGGGGAAAACACCATTTTTCTACCCAATTGAGTACATGCAGGAGTATAAAGAATTGGGATAATATAATTTTACGATCTGACCCAAATCAACATACTCATTGTCACTTCACCAATCAAAGAAATAGTCATTGATAATTTCGATTAGAAAAGACTTTGTAGGGGCTGGGGAGATGGCTTAGTAGTTAAGGTGCTTGCCTGTGAAGCTTAAGGACCCAGGTTCAATTCCCCAGTACACACTTACACCAGTACACAAGGTGGCACATGCATCTGGAGTTTGTTTGCAGTGGCAGGAGGCCCTGGTGTCCACACTCTATTTGCCTCTCTCTCTCAAATAAATAAATAAATAAAATATTTTTAAAAGAAAAGAATTTGCTAAAGGTGTTGCTCTAACTTTGGAAAATGGTGTTACACAGTTCCACACAGGTGTTCTGACTGAGTTAAGAGGTAGCTCAATAGCTGGGCGTGGTGGCGCACGCCTTTAATCCCAGCACTCGTGAGGCCGAGATAGGCGGATTGCCATGAGTTCAAGGCCACCCTGAGACTACATAGGGAATTCCAGGTCAGCCTGAGCTACAGCAAAACCCTACCTCAACACCCCCTCCCACCAAAAAAAAAAAAATAAAATAAGAAAAAAAAAGAGAAATGAAAAACAGAGGTGGGTAAAGCCAGGGTACTAGAAGATCGCAGACTGGCCCAAATCTTTAGCTGTCTGCCAGCTAGCCGAGGACCTAGGAAGCCTTACAGTTGATTTTCCATCTTCACAGGTTCTAAATCTGTGGATTCAATCAACCTCAGAATATATATATATATCAGACATGTGCAAATTCATTTCCTAAATAGTGTGCCAACTGTTTACCTTAGCATTTATATTGTGTTAAGTGTACAGATATCTAGAGATATTTAAAGTACGTGGGAGGATGTGAATTGGGTCTGTAAGGTTCCCATAAAGGACTTGGGCATCTATGAGGGAGCCAGAAACCAACCTGGCATCTAGGGCGGCTGGACAACAGCTCTTGGGAAAGGGTTTTGTGGATCCACAGCGCCACCTACTGCTCATTCGGAGAGTAAAGAAAGTCAGAGGAAGCTGCTGGCTGAGGAGCCCAGGAGGATGGGGAAAGTAGGAAAGTAGGCGGGGCTGTGCTATTTTGTTCTGTACCTTGTGACATGCTGGCGCCCCGGGGGACTGCGTCTGTTAGGCGAATCTAGAAGGAGCGTGTGCCACACCCATGGGCCACATTCAGTGAATTCCATCTGCTCTGGCCTCTGGATGGCGTGACTGTGGAGGGCCAAGGACACCAAGTTTAGCACTAAACACCTGCCTAGTGCTTCCATGATGGAACCACATAATGAATGAGGGGGGCGGGTTCCTTTTGAGCAGCAGAAATGTCAAGAACCGTGGAGTACACAGACACTTCTCACTGGATCTGGAAATAGCTTCTGGTATATGATGGCCAGGGTGGGGGGAAATCCCTCGACAGGATTATGTAATCGTGGTGGTCCTGGGTAGCTAAGTGTAGTGATCCGCCCTCCCTGGATCAAGAGCTGTGTCTGCTTGTGCTGCTCAAACTATCATCTGTCAGCGGGGAACTGACGGGCACTCCGTAAACCAGCCCCCTGTCTAGAAGGATCCCTAATCACACCAGCTTTACAACTTGGAAGCAGAACCCAAATGTGCAAGGTTTCTGGCTCACAGTGGTCCAGCCTTATGACAGGGCGCTGGAGATGCTCATTCAGCCGGAGGTGGGCTTTAAGTCTTAAATGTTTTTATTTACTTATTTATTTATTTGCAAGCAGAAAGAGAGACAGTTAGAGAGAAGAGAATGGGTGCACCAGAGCCTCTAGCTGCCGCAAACAAAACTCCAGGCACATGTGCCACACGGGCTTTATGTGGGTACTGGGGAGTCGAACCCAAGTTGTTAGGCTTTGCAGACGAGCACCTTAACCACTGAGCCATCTCTCCAGCCCATACTTTCAAGCTTTGAATCGGTGTCTTTCCTCCCTGCTAGCGCTATGCAGTCCTACCCTCTCCATGGGGCTGGGGGATGGCAGCGACCACAGCTCCGTCCACCCTGCCATCGTGAGGGGACGCAGTCCACAGCACAGCAGGCCGTGACTGTGGTTTCTGCAGTGCTTTTGACTCAGGATATCTTCAGTTTGCAGCAGGTACTCTGAGCCATAGTCCCATCATAACTCAAGGAGTAGCTCTACGTGATAACGTTTAGTGAGAGTGGGTTGGGTGCTAGACCCCGTTCTAAGTTCCTTACTTACCCTTAGTAGCTGAGTGTCTCCTCCCAATATGACTCTCAGCCTCTGTATGATGGGTAACGTACGTTGAACAATGTGCACGTACATTCCACGTACATGCACGTTATATATGTCGATGTGCATTATGCAATTATTGTCGTCCCTGCTCTACGCAGACATTTTTGCACACTTCAACACAAATACCTCGTTCCTGGATTTTTTTTTTCTTTTTGGAGGGGGGGGGGAGAGTAAACTGAGGCAGCCATCTGCTGGGGAAAGCGAGGACAGCTTCCGGTTGCCTGCTGTCCCCGCCCTGGCTCAGAGGGCTCCCGGTGGTTGTCCAAGGCGGTGTGTTTGCCCACGGCACGCACTGTCAACAAGGGCCCTGCTGGGGACGTCAGGGGAGCAGCTGCTCCGTGTCCGGGGAGGCTTGAGTGTGCTTCGGAAGGTAAACACGCTCTTAATTTGGACAAATACACTGCCTGGGCCTGGAACCTGGGGGCCAGATAAAGGCGCAGGAAAGTGTTGACCAGGAAGGGACAAGGTCTCCACGGCCCGAAGCGGGAGACGGGTGGGGCCCAGGAATGTAAGGCTGTTGCCCCTTGACCCCCCCCTCCCCCAGATCCACCACTACCAAGGAGTCCTGTCTGCTCACAGCAGCCCATGGAAGGCGCCAGGGGCAGGGGGGGCGATGTCAGTGTTCGATCCATGTCACCCGTTCTCACCAGCTGAAGTGCCTTGCAGGTCACCGCGGGGGCCCAGCGCTCCCAAAGCTGACGAAAGCAGCCATGGCGAGCAGAAATGGTCCTGGGAGCAGGAAGGAGGCAGAACGGCCTCAGTGCAGCCTCCCTCGGCCTTGAACTTGCATGCACCTTGCCTTGTGTGAAAGGAAGTGCATCCTGACGCTGCTGCCCCCAGACCTTGCAGTCAGCACGTATAGGTTGCTGTAGGGAAGGTGTGAAGTCCTGCCCCGAGCGCAGGGCTCGGCCAGACGCGCTCAGCATCTTGTCCGTCCGCAGGAATTCACTCAGCGGACGCGCAGGGCTGTAGCGGATTGTGGCTCAAGCTGGCATATATAGATAGATAGATAGATAGATAGATAGATAGATAGATAGATATGAAATCCAACAAATTTCAAATATATTTGATTTATTTATTTATTAGAGAGAGAGAAAAAATGGGTGTGCCAGGGCCTCTAGCCACCGCAAATGAACACCAGACGCAGTTGCCACCTTGTGCATCTGCCCTACGTGAGTCCCTGGGGAATTGAACCTGGGCCCTTAGGCTCTGCGGGGAATTGCCTTAACCATGAAGCCATCTCTCCAGCCCCATGTTGTTTACTCTTGAGGCATCTGCCCAAAGTCAGAATTATGGCTGAAACTGAATTTTTTTTTTTTTCTTTTTCCTTGAGGTGGGGTATCATTGTATCTCAGGCTCACTTAGAACTCACTTTGTAGTTCCAGGCTAGGCCTCGGACTCACAGAGATCCTCCTACCTCTGCCCCTGGGATTAGAGGAAGCAGCTGGATTCTTGCTTCTGGATTCTGCGCCCATGCCCTCAGCTCCTGATTGCATTGCAGCCTCCAGCCCAGCCTTCCAAGTGGCGGGACCCAGAACAGGAGAGAGCCTCTGCCGGGAGCGCCAGGGATAAACAGTGAATAAGTAGCAGTTTCCACCCCGCGGGGCCTTGCTCCTGACACAAGCGCTACCAGGAAGGGGTCGGCTCATCAGATGAGCTCCACAGAGATCACAGGGGTGGCTGATCGAGACCAGGCGGGTCCCTGCAGCAGGGGTGACTGGGAGAGAGGCCCCAGCCGCACAATGATAACTCTACCTCCACGCTACATTTTTCCTTCTCTCACCTGGCTACTTTGTCCCTCTAGGGGTTGGCACTGAGGACAATCTCCGTCTCAATCCATGGGAACCTGTGCCACAGGTTTGCCCAGCCATGGAGAGGGGATAAGGTGCCGACTCTGCTGGACGAATGCTGGGTCGTGCAAGGCACCTGGCGCGGTCAAATCCCAGAGACAGGAAGTAGAATGGAGGTGCCAGTAGCTGGTGGGAGAGGACGCTGTTGTTTACTGAGCAGACCTTCAGGCTTAGAAAAGAGTTTTAGGGCCGGAGAGATGGTTTAGCGGTTAAGCGTTTGCCTGTGAAGCCCAAGGACCCCGGTTCGAGGCTCGATTCCCCAGGACCCACGTTAGCCAGATGCACAAGGGGCGCACGCCCTGGCCTGCCCATTCTCTCTCTCTCTCTCTCTCTCTCTCTCTCTCTCTCTCTCTCTCTATCTGCCTCTTTCTGTCTGTCACTTTCAAATAAATAAAAATAAACAAAAAAATATTAAAAAAAAAAGAAGAAAAAGAGTTTTAGAGCTGGTGGTGATAGCCACACAGAATACAAATATACAGGGCTGGAGAGATGGCTTAGTGGTTAAGGCGCTTGCCTGCAAAACCAAAGAACCCAGGTTCAATGCCCCAGGACCCACGTAAGCCAGCTGCATAAGAGGGTGCACGCATCTGGAGTTCGTTTGCAGCAGCTGGAGGAAAAGATGATGACAGGTGGGAGTGAATTGGATTTAAGTGAAGTCATCAAGTAGCACATCGACTGTCAAGTTCTCAGATGGCAGGGGAGTGGGGTGGACTTGGATGTGCAATCAGCAGATCTGGTTCTGAGTCCAGCCAGGGTCATGCAAGTGACCTTCCATGTTAACTTCTCTGGCTCAGGAGCATCCCTGTCTGAACAGGGACGGACTGGGATGGAGAGTAACTGGATGGGAGGATCCTTTCTCCTTCCTGGCCTCCCTCCCTCCCTCCTTCCAGAACATTCACTGTGCAGCTCCAATGTGTGTGAGCCTGGGCAGGAAACTGGGGAAACTGAGACCAATAAGAAGCAAGCAGGGGCGGGGTGGGGGCTGGAGAGATGGCTTAGCTGTTAAGGCATATGTACCCAGGTTGATTCTCCTGGTCCCATATAAGCCAGATGCACATGGTGGCACATGCGTCTGGAGTTCGTTTGTAGTGGGGGGGGTGGAGGGCATTACCATGGGATATTGTCTGCAATTATGGAAGTTGTCAGTAAAAAATTAAAAGTAAAAACAAAAGACTAAATAATGACAATAGCAAGGGTAAAGGGATTAAAAAAAAAAGGCTATTATAGATAGAAGAAGTTCAGTTTTTCATTCAACAAACCTTCATCGAAGGCCTTCTAAATGCCACTGTACAGCCTGAATACCTAAATATCACCTGATGTTTAAGTCTTGCTTGGAATGAGGGAGGCAATTTAATCTTCCACAAAGATGAAGTGGATGACATATCCAGGCCCCCTGTAGTCACTCAGACTTGCTTCTTCCTTGGGGCCCAATGCAAGGAGGTGGTGTTGGAGGATAACCCAGATTCACGAGACCTCGCTTTGCTGGTGAAGGGAGTCCGCAGGGACCTGCACATCTTCCTGAGCTTATCAGCCTGTGGAGAAGGCAGGCCTCCAACACCCCCCCCCCCGCTTTCCCCTTTGAAACTCCACTCTCCATCATATCCCCTCCCCCTCTCAATCAGTCTCTCTTTTATTTTGATGTCATCATCTTTTCCTCCTGTTATGATGGTCTTGTGTAGGGAGTGTCAGGCACTGCGAGGTCATGGATATCCAGGCCATTTTGTGTCTGGAAGAGTGCATTGTAAGGAGTCCTACCCTTCCTTTGGCTCTTACATCCTTTCCTCCACCTCTTCTGCAATGGACCTTGAGCCATGGAAGGTGTGATAGAGATATTGCAGTGCTGAGCACTCCTCTATCACTTCTTCTCAGCACCATGGTGCCTTCTGAGTCATCCCAAGTTCACTGCCATCTGAAAAGAGAAGCTTAGAGTCTCCCCCCTCCCCACAAGGGCTGGGGATTAAACCCAGAGCTTGTGCATGGTAGGCAAACTCTCTACCACTGAGTTACACCCAGCCCCACTACTATTTTATTTAAACTTTTAAAATTTTTATTTGCAAGCAGACAGAGAGAGAGAGAGAGAGAGAGGGAGAGAATGGGTGCACCAGGGCCGCCAGCCACTGCAAATGAAGTCCAGATGCGTGTGGCCCCTTGTGCATCTGGCTGTACGTAGGTACTGGGGAATCAAACCTGGATCATCCAGCTTGGCAAGTGAGCTCCTTAATCTCTGAGCCATGTCTCCAGCCCCCAGGGGTGATTCCTGAAGTCAAGGTAGCATGACCAGGGGTGTAGGTGTGTAGACAGGCTCCCCTGAAATTGTTCCCCAGGGGTTCATTGCCTCCCCACAAACAACAGAGCACAAGCCAGAAAGCAGTTTAGCAAAGACCTGTAAGGCTGTAGTAGCTTGAGTCAGGTGTCCCCCATCAACTCACGTGTTCTGAATGCTAGGTCCCCAGCTGGTGGCAATTTGGGAATTGGAGCCTCCTGGAGGCAGTGTACTGTTGTGGGTTAGCTTATGAGTGTCATAGCCAGCTTCCCCTTGCCAGTGTTTGGCACACTCTCCTGCTGCTGCTGTTGTCCACTTGATGTTGGCCAGGGGGTGATGTCCACCCTCTGCTCATGCCACGTTTTCCCCTGCCATCACGGAGCTCCCCCTCGAGCCTGTAAGTCAAAATAAACCCTTCCCTTCCACAGGCTGCTTTGTGCCAGCAACGAGAAAGGTGACTGCATAAAAAAGACTCTGGGTTCAGCTGGGCGTGGTGACGCACGCCTTTAATCCCAGCACTCGGGAGGCAGAGGTAGGAGGATCGCCGTGAGTTCGAGGCCACCCTGAGACTCCATAGTGAATTCCAGGTCAGCCTGGGCTAGAGTGAGACCCGACCTTGAAAAACCAGAAAAATAAAAATAAAAAATAAAAAAGGCTCTGGGTTCAAGAGGCTGCAGTGTATGGATGTTGGCTACTGACAGTGGCCCTCCCAAGAGAGCACCTGGGCGCAGGCAAAATGCCCCTTTCCTTGCTGTTCTTATATCCCTGGCCCTGGGAAGAAGGCGACAAGCTGCTTCAGCAATGCACCGTCGGGATGCAGTGACGCGGGGGTCCGGTGAGGGTCAGCCTCTCTGACCCAGTGCCCTGAGCTTGTTTCAGAAGTGGGGAAGTGAAACCTGGGCATTCGAGTCCCCCAAAGAGCAGCAGCGATATGGACCGAGGGGCAGCCAACCCATCAGGCCAGGACAGGTGTAAGCGGACAGATCCTGCGACACTCACCCTGGCCCGGTGGGAACATGGACCCTACACAGCTCATGCAGGGGAGGGGCTAGGACAAGTTCTGCCCCAGTGTCCGGAAGTCAGGGCCTGATGCTCTAAAGGGGGTGACACGTGACAGGCACATCCTCCGAAATGAAAGAGGCAAAAGAAATGAACAGGCTACAGGCCAGGAAGGATGCAGACAAGAGAAGCTCCGATCGGCCTCAGCACACGCGGGGACAGGGCGGTGGCCAGGGAGAGAAGTAGCTGGACCGGCCTCTTCCCTTTACCGTCCCCCAGGTTCACCTGCCGCAATGACACTTCATTCTTTGGGAGCTGGCGACATCTACTGGCAGTCGCTGTTATACTAAGTGATCTTTCTCCTTATTTAAGTTCACTGAGAACAGAGTCCGCACAACACTGAGGGAGGCTGTCTCCCTTCAGACACCTTTAGTCTCCACAACAGATAAGTCGTTCTAGACTTGGGAGTGTAGCTGGTGATAAACACTTTTTCAAGCACACCAGAGGCCCCGGGTTCGATGCCCGGCATTGCAAAACAAAACAACCAAAAACCCAACCAATCCACAACAGCACACTGAGGTATGGGATGCAGACGCGCATGCACGCACACAGACAGGAAAAAAAAGAAAAGAAAAGAAAAGCTGGGCGTGATGGCCCACACCTTTAATCCCAGCACTTGAGAAGCAGAGTTAGGAGGATCGTCATGAGTTCGAGACCAGCCTGAGACTACATAGTGAATTCCAGGTCAGCCTGGGCTAGAGAGAGACCCTACCTCGAAAAACCAAAGAGAGAGAGGGAGAAATGTAATTCACTCATTTGACAAGCAGCTTGGAGGGCCTCCAAGGTTAGCGCTATGTGGTGCCAACAACCCAGACAAGACCAGACATGTGTAGACTGTCATGGATGTGCACGTGGTGGTGGGGAAACAGGCAATAAACATGTGATAAAGACACTTGCTGGTAGCTGGAACTGGTAGAAGAGAGGTGACCTGTGTTGTGAGGGTTTTAGTGTCAGAGGCCAGTGTGAAGGGCTCCCCTAGGTGGGCTGTGAGTGACCCTGAGGGGCCAGGATGGGACCGGAACCAGAAGCATTTGGAAGAGTGTCCTTGAGGTAGGAACAAGCCTAACACAGTCTCAAGGTATTGTGGGGACACAAGGAGGGGCTCAGGGGTGAGCTGAGCCAGCAGATAGCATGCTGAGCAGGAGTCCGAGGGGCGCTTCCAGGCAACGTGGAGAAGTACCAGCTGTGTCATTATCTATGTTGAAAAGAGGCATTTCAGTGATGTCTCAGAGAAAAAATGCTTTCTTCAAATGCAAACTTGATTAGAGCAGAAATAAGCACAATGTTCCTGGTGTCGTGGTTCACTAGAGAGGAAGTAAATTACAGAATTATTTCGTCTTGAGATAATGGAGTGATTTTTTTTTTTTTTCTTTTTAGAAAGAAAAAAAGATAGAAGAGAAAATGGGCATGCCAGGGCCTCCAGCCACTGCAAACAAACTCCAGACGCTTGTACCACCTTGTGTATCTGGCTTAACGGGTCCTGAGGAATCCTGGGTCCTTTGGCTTTGGCTTTGCCGGCAAACGCCTTAACCACTAAGCCATCTCTCCAGCCTAATATATATTTTTTTAAGAGCATTAGCTCCAGCAAGATAGACCACTGTTGGGAGAAGCCACCAGGAGGCGCTGTAACCTAAAAATAGGAGGTCGTCCTGGTGCCCTAGCGGGGTCGGTGGTTTCTTAAACGCGGCTATATAAAATATTTGCAATGGTTTGCTTTCACATTTCCAAAGGACTGTCGCTCTTCCGTACTCTAGAGGCCTGTGGTCTCCAGTTCCAATGCACCAAGTCACTCAGTCCCTCCCCAAGAGCAGTGCAAAATAGTCTGCGCCCAGTCTTCTTGTTCCCCCAGGGAGGAACGCTGGCTCACCAGGAATAAAGGATAAGAGTCGAGATGACTGGTTGCAAACTTTGGAGCGAAAAGAGGAGTTGTCTGGCCGGGTGGTGGCGCGCGCCTTTAGTCCCAGCACTCGGGAGGCAGAGGTAGAAGGTTCGCCATGAAATCGAGGCCAGCCTGAGACTACAGAGTGTGTTTCCAGGAAGCCTGGGTTAGAGCGAGACCCTGCCTCAGGAAAAAAAAAAAAAAAAAAAAAAAAAGTTATCTGCATTATTTAGAGGTCTGAGTGGGAGAAAAGTCAGGCAACATTTGAGAACAATCAGTGTGCCCAGCCCCACCAACAGCCCTCCATGCACGGTGGTTAAGATGTTTGCCTGCAAAGCCAAAGGATCCCGGTTTGATTCTCCAGGACCCACCTAAGCCAGATGCACAAGGGGGCGCATGCAACTGGAGTTTGTTTGCAGTGGCTGGAGCCCTGGTGTGCCCATTCTCTCTCTCTCTCCTCTCTCTCTCTCTCTCTCTCTCTCTCTCTCTCTCAAATAAATAAACAAATTTTTTTTTAAAGAAAGAAAGAAAGATGGCTCAGTGATTAAAGATTCAAGTCCCTAGTACCCATATAAAGCCAGATGCACAAAATGGCACATGCTTCTGGAGTTCATTTGCAATGGCAAGAGGTCCTGGTGCACCTGTTCTCTCTCTCTCCCCAGCCCTTGCAAATAAATAAATAAATATTGCCAGGTGTGGTGGTGCACGCCTTTAATCCCAGCACTCAGCAGGCAGAGGTAGGAGGATCACCGTGAGTTCGAGGCCACCCTGACACTCCATAGTGAATTCCAGGTCAGCCTGGGCTAGAGTGAGACCCTGCCTCAAAAAAACAACAACAACAAAAATTTTGTAAACGTTGTCATGGGATGGTAGGTGAATGGGAGGGGGTGTGTGCCAGGGGAGAGGAGACCCAGCCTGGGCAAAAGCCTAGAGGGAGGACCAAGCCTGGGTAGGTCCAAGACTGGGTTGCTGGTGTTTCCCACAGGCAGCAGGCCAGCGCTGGACGTCACGGGCACCCTCCTGTCACCCTACCTAGTCACCTCCTAGTTTCCAACTCAACAAGCCTGCGAGCTTCTGGAGCCAGCATTGGTTAAGGAGAGGCTTCTGGAAGGGAGGGGAGGTGGGATACCTGGCAGCATGAAGACAGCCACAAAAGCACTAAAGAGGGAGAGGGAGACGAGAAGCCATGGCACGGGAGGGATACCCCTTGGGGTGGATTTAGGCTACTCAGTAGAGGGCCAGGGCTGGGTGGATCCCAGGCGAGTCAGGACTGCTGGAGTACCCTGCGACAGGCGATTCCCATCTATACGTGTTGCTTCCTGATCTGACCCCTTCCATGTCCACCATGTGTCCAGTCCCCAGGAGGACAGTTCCATGGTCTAGCCCCTGAACTATGCTTATTTCTTTTTAAAAAAATATTTTATTTTTGTTTATTTATTTGAAAGAGGGAAAGAGGCAGAGAGAGAGAGAGAATGGGTGCTCCAGGGCTTCCAGCCACTGCAAACGAACTCCAGACGCAGTGCGCCCCCTTGTGCATCTGGCTTAGGTGGGTCCTGGTGAATCTAACCTGGGTCCTTTGGCTTTGCAGGCAAACACCTTAACTGCTAAGCCATCCCTCCAGCCTTTAATTCACTTTTTTTAAATCAAATTAATTTAATTTATTTGAAAGAGAGAAAGACGGGGGACGGGGGCAGAATGAGCATGCCAGGGCCTCCAGCCACTGCAAATGAACTCCAGACGCAAGCGCCACCTTGTGCATCTGACTTTCGTGGGTCCTGGGGACTCAAACCTGGGTCCTTTGGCTTTGCAGACAAACGCACCTTAACCGCTAAGCCATCTCTCCAGCCTTAATTTATTTCTTCATGTTTGGATTCAGTCAGATGTCCATGGCTTTTTGTGTGAATCAGATACTCAGGATTGAGCAACAAGCACTTTATCCACTGGGTCTCCAGCCTCTGTGTGTGTGTGCGCATGTGCGTGCGCACGCGTGTGCGTGTGTGGCTGTATGCACGTGTATACGCTCTGCAGTCTCCATGCCCTCACCTGCAGTGCTGTACGGCCATCCTTCTTCTGTCTACTCTTTTTAAAAACATATTTGTTTATTTATTTATTTTTGAGAGAGAGAGAGAGAAAAAAAAGATGGATGCGCCAGGGCCTCCAGCCACTGCAAACAAACTCCAGCCGCATGCGCCACCTTGTGCATCTGGCTTTACGTGGGTGCTGGGGAATCAAACCCTGGTCCTTAGGCTTTGCAGGCAAGCACCTTAACCACTGAGCAATCTCTCCAGCCCCTGCCTGCTCTTTTTGAGCCTGAGTCTCACTAACCCCACAGCTGGCCATTCCCTTCGCTCTCATCACCCTGCCCGCCCCCTCTGGCATCCTCCCAGCTCTGGGGATTCTCCGGTCAGTTCCCTGTGAGCCTGGGATCCCAGATGGGTGGGGATTGACCTCCAGTGGTCTCTCAGGCCTCCCCGGGATCTCATGTTTGCACAGGAAGTGCTCTTAACTGTGGAGCCATCGCTCCAGCTCATTAAAAAGAAAATCAACTCTATATCACCCACCAGGCTCATGGGATGTGGGAATTTTCTTCTTCGGCACTAGAATTTTTTTCCTTTTTTTTTTAAGGAAACACGTACATAAATCACAGCGGCACACGCCTTTAATCCCAGCACTCAGGAGGCAGAGGTAGGAGGATCACTGTGAGTTCGAGGCCACCCTGAGACTACATGGTGAATTCCATGTCAGCCTGAGCTAGAGTGAGACCGTACCTCGGAAAAACAAACAAAAATAAATAAATAAATAAATCACTAGTTTGGTCTCAAATCATCTGTGTCTATAAGTTCTCGGTTAGACCCTGGCTCCCTCTCTTAGCCGTCACTCATCAGCACGTTATCCATCTGTGATAATGGTCTTTAGTTATTGAGTCTTTGTTGTGTCCGGAGGACATGGTCCAAGCCCTGGAAACTGTCATTAATGTTTGCATCACTTTCTTCGGTGGAAAGAAAGGAAGGAAGGAAGGAAGGGAGGGAGGGAGGGAGGGAGGGGAGGGAGGGGAAGGAGTGTCAAATATGAATTTCAGGGTCTAGGATTCTCCTGCGGCCTTCCTCTATCCAGACCAGGGCTCTCTGGGGTTTCAAAGGGCAGTATTATCCTAAATCTGGGCTCATATAGCCCAGATCCACATCTTCCATGAGAAGCACCACAGATGTGTCATGTCAAAGGCAGTCAATCCAAGGAACTCTGTTCACTGGAGTCTGTGCACTGAAGCTCTAGACTGGCCAGCTCTGAGAAGACAACTGTTTACTTCCCCACCATCACATCAGCTCATGATTACCCTGAGTGATGATTTCAGTAGTCCTCCCTTCCTTCCTTCCTTCCTTCCTTCCTTCCTTCCTTCCTTCCTTCCTTCCTTCCTTCCTCCCTCCCTCCCTCCCTCTCTCCCTCCCTCCCTCCGTCCCTTCCTTCCTTCCTTCAAAGCCAACAGAGAGAAAGAGACAGAAGAGAGAGAGGAGAGACAGAATGGGCACTCCAGGGTCTCCAGCCAAGGCAAACGAAGTCCAGACGTATGCGCCACATTTTGTGCATCTGGCTTTACGTGGGTCCTGGGGAGTCGAACCCAGGCCATCAGGCTTTTCAAGCAAGTGCCTTAACCCTGCTCCAAGTCATCTCTGCAGCCCCTCGGTAAGCTTCTTTGTCCTTCCCATTTCTGGCAGATCATGCCCACTTCTGATTTGTTCACCTGGCATAATCTCCACATTGGATTTTTAAATTTTTTATTGACAACTTCCACCTATTGTAGACAATAACCCATGGTAATCCCCCCCCACACACTTTCCCCTTTGAAACTCCATTCTCCATCATATCCCCTCCCCCTCTCAATCAGTCTCTCTTTTATTTTGATGTCATGATCTTTTCCTCCTATTAGGATGGTCTTGTGTAGGTAATGTCAGGCACTGTGAGGTCATGGATATCCAGGCCATTTTGTGTCTGGAGGAGCACTTTGTAAGGAGTCCTACCCTTCCTTTGTCTCTTACATTCTTTCCGTCACCTTTCTCATCAGCAAATTGAGAAGAATAAAGAGGACCTGCCTAAACTAAAAAAAAAAAAAAAAAAAAAGGAAAAAAAAGAAAAAGAAAGAAAGGTTAGGGTGTGGTGGCGCATGCACTGGGGAGGCAGAAGTAGGAGGATCACCATGAGTTCAAGGCCACCCTGAGACTACATAGTGAATTCCAGGTCAGCCTGGGCTAGAGTGAAACCCTACCTCAAAAAAAATGGTTCAAGGTATAGTGGTACACACCTTTAATCCCATCACTGCACTCAGAAGGCAGAGGTAGGAGGATCACCCATGAGTTCAAGGCCAGCCTGAGACTACATAATGAATTCCAGGTCAGCCTGGGATAAAGTGAGATCCTACCTCAAAAGAAAGAAAAAAAGAAAGAAAGAAAGAAGGGAGGGAGGGCAGGAAGAAGGAAGGAAGGAAGGAAAGAAAGAAAGAAAGAAAGAGACAAAGAAAGAAAGAAAAGAAAGTGGGCTGAAGAGATGGCATAGCAGTTAAAGCGCTTACCTGCAAAGCCTAACAACCAGGGTTCAATTCCCCAGTACCCACATAAAGCCGGATGTAGACAGAGGTGCCTGCATCTGGAGTTTGTTTGCAACCACTACAGGCCCTGGCCTGCCCATTCTTTCTCTCTCCCTGTCTCTGCTTGCAAATAAATAAATATTTTTAAAAGTACCCATTTTGCAAGATTGTTCACAAACTGGATGCAACATAAGCTCTTGGGAATGGTAACCCCTGGCAGAGCCCTGCCCACTAACCAGTGCTGCCTCCCCTGTGCCAGACTGTCTTCCCACGGCTGGTCATGTCCCCACAGGTACCCCTGCACCCCTGAGAATCATGTCACTGCCTGGGCTTGGTGTTTACCGTGCCCCCTTTCTGCCTTGATCTCAGGTGGGGTAGAAAGACAAGGCTGGTGATGAGCCTCCTGGAGCCTGTGAGGGCTGAGCCTGCGCTCTGGGGACCAAAGCTCTCCATCTCCACCCCTGACTCACCGCCTCCAGCTGGGCTCCCTCTGGCCAGGCAGGTGACAAAAGAGATGATAGATCCCAGTGGTTCTCAGAACGTCTGTCTCCTCCCCTGCCCAGAACATCCCTTCCCCTCCCCAGGCCCCTGCGGCCTCCTGTCGCTTCCCAGGACCTCCGCCCGGGAGCTCCGCGTGGTCCAGCCCTTTAATAAGACACTGCAGTACTTACACAGAGCCTGCTCACAGCCTCCCATACCCTGCAGACCCTCTCTGGATAACTTGTGATTGCTGGTACAACCTAAATGCTAGGCTAACCGTCATCACACTATAAAGTTTAATTTTTTTTTTTCAGAGAGAGAAAGAATTGGCACGCCAGGACCTCAGCCACTGGAATCAAACTCCAGACGCTTGCGCCACCTAGTGGGCATGCGCGACCTTGCGCTTGCCTCACCTTTGTGCGTCTGGCTTACATGGGATCCGGAGAGTCGAACATGGGTCCTTGGGCTTCCCAGGCAAGCACCTTAACCACTAAGCCGTCTCTCCAGCCCACACTATACAATTTAGAGAATAATGATGAGAAAGGAGTCTGTACATGGATGTTCAGTATAGGCACAGCCACTGTAGGCCAAACTGCATAGCCCGTGCCACCAACACTGCACGTCCCCTCAACACTGCAGGTATGTAACCTGCAGATACTGGTATTGAATGTCACTGCGCTCAACTGGGAATCTAGTGGTCAGCAGAATAAGGCAGATGCGGCCTTGGGCTCGAGCGGTAAAGGAGATAGCTAATACCCAGTGGGTCAAGTGCCTTGTGTAGGGGACTGAACACCACCTAGCTGAGGCTGTCCCCACAGAGGCTCCAGGTCCCCGCAGCTCTCTGACCTCTGGGAAGCACCCCCCCCCCCAACCATGGGGTGCTCTGGCACTTCTAAAGGTCAGAGGGACCCGATCAGGAGAAGGGATCTTTGCAGCCAGATAAGCTGATATGCTCGTATAACTCGGGAGCTGTGCTTGGCTAAGGACCAGCACGGAAAAGCACGGGTAAGAGAGAGGCAGCGTACCGGGGGCCGGAGCCGTGCTCGGCTGCAGAGAGGAGCAGGAAGACAGGGGGAGGGGGAGAGTGGGTATACCAGGGGCCCTAGGATGGAGTTAATCCTTAGCATGATTCCTTTGGGGCACTGGGGTTCTCAGGAAGCTTTCTGAACCCTTCTTGGCCCATTCCTCAAGACTGACAAAGTGTTCAGTATAGCATCGCTTACAACACTATAGTTCATCTTGTCTGAAGAGTAGCATTGCTTTGGCCTTTTCTGTAGCAAACATCCTCTCTTCTTTTTCTCTCTTCAATTGTTCGCTTATTTATTTAGGTTTTTCAAGATAGTGTCTTGCTCTAGCCAGGCTGACCTGGAATTCACTATGGAGTCTCAGGGTGCCCTCGAACTCAAGGTGATCCTCCTACCTCTGCCTCCAGAGTGCTGGGATTAAAGGCGTGCGCCACCATGCCCTGTCGCTTCTTTAACTCTGCTGTTCTGTCCTGTCTTTATTCACTTGGATGTCTAGCAAATTAAATGCACGGGGACAGCCTCTTGAAGAAGCAGCATCTTGAGATGCCAGCTTTGAACAAAGGGAAATTTGCATCTCTTCAGTTCCACCTAATTATTCATTTCCTTTCTCCCTTCCCC
This sequence comes from Dipus sagitta, assembly GCA_036346955.1. Lineage (NCBI taxonomy): Eukaryota > Metazoa > Chordata > Mammalia > Rodentia > Dipodidae > Dipus > Dipus sagitta. The sequence continues at coordinate 9,644,045 of CM070775.1, read as the reverse complement.
ATCTTGAAATAATTACTGCATGAGCAGTCTCTCCCTAGATAAGAGCTTGAAGTAGCGAGGCTGCGGAGGTGACTCAGCTGTTAAGTTCAGTGGATGAAACTCTGCTCCCTCCCACCGCCCCCCCTCCCCCGCATTCTTAGGGCATGTGGCCTTGGATTGTGCACAGAAGGAAAAAGGATAGGGGAAAGGAAATCTGAAGGTTGTCATGAGTAACAGTCCTTCGTTAAGGTGCTGCACGTAGTTACAGCTCCTATATGTAATGTGAGCTAAACTTCCCAAAAAGCAATTGCGCCTTGTGATATCTTCAATCAGATGTTCCCCATAAACTCATGTGTTCTTAATGCCTGGTCTCCAGCTGATGGCAATTTGGGAAGTGGAGCCTTGCTGGAGGAGGTGTGTTTCTGGGGTTGGGCTTAGGGGGTGTTATAGCCAGCTCCCCGTTGCTATTCAGCTCACTCTCTTGCTGCCGTTTTCCACCTGGTATGGTGGAGGTGATGTCCAGGCCCTGATCATGCCATGCTTCCCCCCCTGTCATCATGGAGCTTCCCTTCGAGACTATCAGCCAAAGCAAAAACTTTCCTCCCATCAGCTGCAACACAACTACTTCAAACATCCTAAAAGGCTGATGGAGCTTGTGAGATTGTGTAGAGAATGGGTGCACCAAGACCTTCAGCCACTGAGGACAAACTCCAGATGCATGCGCCCCCTTGTGGTACATGTTCAACACTGCATGCTTGCATCACTCTGGCTACGTGGGACCTGGAGATTCGAACATGAGTTCTTAGGCTTCGCAGGCAAATGCCTTAACTGCTAAGCCATCTCTCCTGCTCTCTCTCTCTCTCTCTCTCTCTTTTTAATCTTATGTATTTATTTATTTTATTTGAGAAAGAAGCAGATAGAGACAGAAATAATGGGTGCATCAGGGCCTCCAACCACTACAAACAAGCTCCATGCACATATGCAACCCTGTGCATCTGACTTACATGGGTCCTGGGGAATTGAGCCTGGGTCTTTAGGCTTTGCAGGCAAGTACCTTAACCACTAACCCCCTCTCCAGCCCTTACATACACTTTAAGCGCTGCAAAGTAAAGTGATTCTATCAAGTGGCAAAACCAAGATTGGAACTCAATTCCTTAACAGCCAGCTTCCAAGTTGCCATCAGAGGAAGTTACAGACTCACCCCCCCTCATGGCTCCTCACCCTACCACTGGAGCAGTTTGCTGTCATGGCAACATCATGATCTGCTTCATGATTTTTAGAACCTAGGACTGCAGCGCTGGCAATTCTTCATTGCGCTCTCTGACTCAGACCCGTCCCTAGCTGCTGACTTGTAGAGCTGTCTGCTTTCAGAGTACGGCCCCATGATGCCCCCAGGCCACCTCACATGCAATTAATTGTCCAAAGCTAAGCTAGACTCTTCACCACTAGAACTGCTCCTCACTGGGTTTAAGGTGACAGAGCACTTCCCAGCTACCTCCTCTCCCTCATTCCTAGGGCACGAAGGTGTCTCAAAGGCTCCCATCACCCACTCAGCTATGGAGTTAAAGGATGGGGCTCCTGTCTCACTTGCCTCTGTGGGAGTATTCATGTCCCAGAAACCAGAAGAAGAGGCAGAGTAAACTGTGCTATTCTGTTGCAGATGCAGCAGGCTGCTGTGGAATATGATATGCTGTACGGCACTTTTCCTCTGGGCATAGCATGATGCCATCTTGTAGTGAAGAATGCTTTGAGCCGGGCATGGTGGCGCATGCCTTTAATCCCAGCACTCAGGAGGCATAGGTGGGAGGATCATTGTGAGTCTGACATAGTGAATTCCAGGTCAGCCTGAGCTAGAGTGAGTTCTTACCTCGAAAAATCCAAAAACAGGCTGGGCATGGCGACATACGCCTTTAATCCCAGCGCTCAGGAGGCAGAGGTAGGAGGATTGCCATGAGTTCGAGACTACATAGTGAATTCCAGGTCAGCGTGGACTAAAGTGAGACACTACCTCAGAAAATTTAAAAAAAAAAAAAAAAAAAAAAGCTAGGCTGGCATGCAATGCCCTTGGGTCTGAGCCATGGTGACCTGAAAGCCAGCTTCCCTTGGATGCTTGGCATCTTCACAAAGGGGATGTCTCTTTGATGTGCCTGAGAGGAGCAGAATGTGAGGCTGGGCCATACCTGAGCTCCTAGCGTAACGGAAATAAATACCCAAGCTCATGAGCCCCGTCGTCACAAACACCACAAGGCTGAGAGAGGAAGCGAATCCTTCCGCTGCTCTTTGTTCTGCGAGCTGGAAGTCCGAGAGGAGGGTGGATTGATACTCAAGATGTCCATTTGCCATCTCATCTTGAGCCCGCAGATTCTAAGGGGAGTCAAGACAAAGACAGTCATTCAAAGTTTACTCAGTCTTTTCCCTCTGGTCAGGGGTCAGTCTTGTCTCTGAGTCTCTTGTCCCTCTGGTCAGTGGTCAGTAGTCAGTCTTGTCTCTGAGAGTCTCTTGTCCCTCTGGCCAGGGGTCAGTCTTGTCTCTGAGAGTCTCTTGTCCCTCTGGTCAGGGGTCAGTCTTGTCTCTGAGTCTCTTGTCCCTCTGGTCAGTGATCAGTGGTCAGTCTTGTCTCTGAGAGTCTCTTGTCCCTCTGGTCAGGGGTCAGTCTTGTCTCTGATTCAGAGTGTAGGCGTGTCTCTCCTTGTGGTCTCCTGCTCTTTCCTCTCGTCATTGTCATTCTCTGAGCAGCTGGGTTTCCATAAGCCCAGGTCTGCTGAGCCTTGAAGTCCTCCCACAGGGTCCCTTGGGCTCAGGGTCAACCGACAACAAGCCAACCACGAGCGGAGGGTCTGTGCCGAGCCGTTCCCAGTGTGCACTGCAGGTTCTTTCTACAATCTGAAGCACAAATCTGTCACCAGACGAGACCCCGGCACCTTGCACATCCAGAACCATGAGATTCTCCTTACAAGTCAGCCCTCCTCTAGCATTTTGTGGTAGTAATGGGGGAAAAAAAAACTGACCAACACATCGCCCAACAGGATGTAGTCTGGCTGGGGTCTGCCAAGGTAGACTGACTGATGGAAAAACTGCAGAATTAGCTAACTTGGTTACATGTTTCTGTTAAGATTTATTCCTTTGAGCTCTTTTGACCTAGAACTGGCTGTCATTGAGCACGTGCTTCATAAAAGGCATGATGAAGGGTTAAAGCCTCTGAGCCCAACCGAGACTGGCTGTGCAACACAGCGTCAGGTTCCTCTTAAGAACAGGACCCGAGGGCTGGAGAGAAGGCTTAGTGGTTAAGGTGCTTGCCTACAAAGCCAAAGGACCCAGGTTCGATTCCCCAGGACCCATGTTAGCCAGATGCACAAGGGGGCACACGCATCTGGAGTTCATTTGCAGTGGCTGGAGGTCTTGGCATGCCCATTCTCTCTCCCTCTCTCTCTCTCTCTGTTAAATAAATAAATAAAATAAAGTATTTTTTAAAAAAAAGAATAGGACCCGGGTCGAGCTGGCTTAGCAAGCACCTTAGAGAGGGATTCTGCTCCATCTCCTTCCTTGCTTATGGCCTGCAGTGCACAGAACGACCTGGTGCACTGGAAGGCAGAAGCCTGGGAGCCCTCCCTCCCAGTGACGGCAACGGGGGAGAGGCGGGTGTTTTGTGAGGTCTGGCACGCTGTGAGTATTGAAAAGAAAACAGAGGGAGCTGGAGGGATGGCGTAGCAGTTAAGGTGCTTGCCTGCAAAGCCTAAGGACCCAGGTTCAATTATTCCCCAGGACCCATGTAAAGCAGATGCACAAGGTGGCACATGCATCTGGAGTTTGTTTGCAGTGGCTGGAGGCCCTGGCACACCCATTCTCTTTCTGTATCCATGTACCTCTCTCTCTCTCTTTCTTTCTCTCTCTCAAATAAATATTTTTTTAAAAAAAAATCTTATTTATTTATTTATGAGAAAGAGACAGATAGAGAGGAAGAGAGAATGGGCACGCCAGGGCCTCTAGCCACTGCATATGAACTGTAGACATGTGTGCCCCCTTGTGCATCTGGCTTACGTGGGTCCTGGGGAATCGAACCCAGGTCTTTAGGCTTCGCAGGCAAATGCCGTAACCACTAAGCCATTTCCCTAGTCCCCAAATAGATAAATTAAGAAGAAAATGAAAGAAAACAGAACCAGAGTACAGAAGTGGGAGAATGGCCAAGGCACTGCAGGTTAGAGCCAGGAAACCCCCTCTCCACATCCTACCCACCTACAGCCTGAGAAGATTCCAGCTCCAGGTAGTGGTGGGAGGTCTACATGTTGGGATGGGGGGGGGGGGAGATCAGGGAGAAAGGCTGCACCAGGTGGCCTACCCCCTGTGACCAGCTCTGACCACCACACACAATCCCAGATCACACCTCCACGTGCTGAGGGGAAACCACAAGATCAGACAGGGCTACCCATTCATTCTTTCATGCATCCATCCATCCATTCATTTATTCATGCACTGTTTAATTCATTCAATGTTTAACACTGTTTAAACATTCATTGAATGTTTGACATAACCAGGCATGGTGGCACACACCTTTAATCCCAGCACTCGGGAGGTAGAGGTAGGAGGACCACTGTGATTTCAAGGCCAGCCTGAGACTACATAGTGAATTCCAGGTTAGCCTGGGTTTATAGTGAAACCCTACCTCAAAAATAAATAAATAAATAAATAAATAAAGTTTGACATATACCAAGTTCTGCGCTATAAAGACTTCTGAAATAGAGCAGGAACCACATAAGCCTTAAAATAATCAATACTTCAAGGTAAGTATGAATAAAAGTGCCAGGGAAGCAGAGAAAAGAGGCCCCAGGTGCCGGGGGGAACTGAGGACAGCTTCATAGAGGAAAAAAAAAAAAAAATTGAGTTAGCTTGTGAGAGAGGAGTTTGGAACAATCCATAAATTCTTCAGCAGAGCAGCAGGCTGGCCTAGTAAAGCAGGGTGAACGAGAGCCCTGGGGTGTGGAGCTTTGTCCTGAGCCTAGGGTGAGGGGCCAGGGTGAGTCAAAACAAGTCTTTTGGGTACAAAACTCAAGGTGACTCACTTTCAAGGCTGTGCCACACAGGCTCCCGAGGCCATGTCCAAAGGGGCCTCTGTCTTTTCTCGGTCCCCTCGGCCTAGGCCCGTGTGGTGGTTTGAACCCATGTCCCCCGTAAACTCATTTGTTCTAAATGCGGGGTCCCCAGCTAGTGGCAGTTTGGGAGATGGAGCCTTGCTGGAGGAGGCCTGTTTTGGGGGGCAGGTTTAGGGGTGCTATACACAGCTCCCCCTTGCCAGAGTTCAGCACACTCTCCTGCTGCTATTTTCCTCATGCCACACTTTCCCCTGCCGTCATGACGCTTCCCCTTGAGGCTGTAAGCCAAAATAAAACCTTCCCTCCCGTCAGCTGCTTTTTAAAAAAATTTTGTTTTTATTTTTATTTATTTATTTGAGAGCGACAGAGAGAGAAAGAGGCAGATAGAGAGAGAGAGAGACAGAGAGAGAACGGGTGCGCCAGGGCCTCCAGCCACTGCAAACGAACTCCAGACGCGTGTGCCACCTTGTGCATCTGGCTTACGTGGTCCTGGGGAATCGAGCCTCGAACCAGGGTCCTTAGGCTTCACAGGCAAGTGCTTAACCGCTAAGCCATCTCTCCAGCCATCATCAGCTGCTTTTGGTCAGGTGTTTGGGACCAGCAACGTGAAGGTAACTACCACACCCCAATGCCCCACCGTCCAGTGATGTCATCATCTCAGAAATGCATCACCAGGGCTGCACAGATGGCCTAGCGGTTAAGACGCTTGCCTGCTGCGAAGTCTAAGGACCCAGGTTGGTTCGATTCTCCGGGTCCCACATCAGCCAGATATACAAGGTGGCGCATGCGTCTGGAGCTGGTTTGCAGTGGCTGGAGGCCCTGGTGCGCTCATTCTCTCCCTCTCTCTCTGTCTCAAATAAAATAAAATAAACTTTTTTAAAAAAAATTTAGCACCACGCCTAGCTCAGACTCTTCACACACACAGCACTGGGTCAGGTAGGTGATGTGGGGAACAGGTCTCTCCCCCAGACCCCAGGACACCTCACCATTTGCAGACATGGAAGACGTGACCCCAGCCCCGTGTGTGCCCTAAAGAACAGAGGCACCACCCTGAAGCCCATCCAGGCCCCAGGGCAGGAAGAAGTCCTCTGCTGTCTTCCATTCTCCCCATCTTCCCTTCCAGCTCCCCTCGCTTCCCCTGGGTGAGGGAAGTTAGTTAAAGTCACCACACTGCCATTTTATGGTGGAGGGATTCGATTTCTAATAAGGTTTAAATGGGAAATGAGCTTTTATTAAGTACCAGCCTGAGCAGCTCCACATTATTACCCAGAGAAAAGAAGCCTGAAAAATTATTAAACTCTGCTTCAGTAAAGACAGAGGAACCACCAGAGAAGAGCTATTCACTGACTCAGCCTGCAGCCACAGACCTTGGGAGTTTCTGGCCCTTCCTGCCGAGCAGAAGGAAGAGCAACAACTTGAAGCAATCTTTTTTTTTTTTAAGATTTATTTTTATTTGTTTATTTGAGAGCGACAGACAGAGAAAGAGGCAGATAGAGAGAGCGAATGGGTGAGCCAGGGCCTCCAGCCACTGCAAACGAACTCCAGACGCGTGTGCCCCCTTGTGCATCTGGCTAACGTGGGTCCTGGGGAATCGAGCCTCGAACCGGGGTCCTTAGGCTTCACAGGCAAGCGCTTAACCGCTAAGCCATCTCTCCAGCCCTTGAAGCAATCTTTAACTACGAAATGATTTCCAAAGGCAGCTGCTCACTGCTCTACGGAGCTACAGTCCCTGCATCTGGCTGTCCCCGACCCCTACATCTAACTGTTGTGATCTCTGTATCTCACCACTGGACACACCATTCAATGTTCCCACAAGCACCTCAAACTCAACTTGTCCTAACAAAATGCATTATCCTTTCCAACCCATTCCTGGATCCCTTCTCCCCTCAGGCCATCCGGGTCCTGGGGATGCTCTAAACTAGTCTCTGTCTCACTTACTGCAACCTTAGCTGCCAAGCCCTTGGGTTCCACCTACTGGGGTTTAGGAAACCATCCTCGCCTAGCCATCTTCTCTTGAGAGCCCAGATGCAGACACTCGGCACATCTGTCTGCCCCCCCAACCTCATCACCCTCTCTTTTCTAGACACCCCTCTCTACTGGCACTTTTGTGGCCTATGCGGCTGTTTGTTTTTTCTTTTTTTCCTTTGTAATTTTGAAACAATTTCCAACATATTGTAAAGTGAATAGAGTTGCCACCAGCAAAGGTTAGGAAGTGGAACTTAGCCCTTTTAAAATCTTCGCTCTGGGGGCTGGGGGAATGGCTTAGCGGTTAAGACGTTTGCCTGCAAAGCCTAAGGACCCTGGTTCAATTCCCCAGGACCCACATAAGCCAGATGCACAAGGGGGTGCACGCATCTGGAGTTCATTTGCAGTGGCTAGAGGCCCCGATGCACCCATTCTCTCTATCTGCCTCTCTCTCTCACACACACACATACATAAATAAATAAAATATTATTGTTAAAAATATTAAATATATTTTTAAAAAATCTTTGTTTTGTAGGCCTGTGTATCATGTTCTGAACACTGGGAAGCAAGTTGGGGCCAAATCCAATAAGAGATTCAGGTCAGGTGCTGGAGGAGTGGCCTGTGGTCAGCGCTGAGCCTGGGGACAGCCAACTGCAGCCCAGGGCCATCGGCCCCTGAGCGCTGCCACACCAGCCGGATGCAGTCGGTATGCAGAAAAATGATGGCGACTGAAGTTTTCCTGGCATCTTAAAGTGGGGTCATCACTGTTGGAAAAGTGGGAGGGTGGGGGGTTGGATGCTATCAAGGCACTGTTTTCAGTAGACATGAGAGGAGTTAGGTAATTTAGGATTACTGAGCCCCAGACGTCTATGTTGCATGACACTTGTGGGTAGTATGTAGCTATGCGGTACATGTGCTGCATGCATGTGTGTGAAGGGTATTATGTACATACAGCATGTGTGCTATCAGTGTATGTGCTGTGTGAGGTGTGCATAGGTTGTGTGTTGTATGATATCTGTGTGTAGTTTGTAACCATATGGTGTGAATGCTGGGGGTGTTGGTGTGGGGAACTGGGGTGGTATGTTCGTGGCATGTGTGTGCCGTACGTGTGGGGGATTGGTGTGTGTGTGTGCAGTGCACCTGTGGAGTTCAGAGGGCAGCTTTAGGTATAAGAGAGAGAGTAGCCGGGGCATGGTGGCGCACGCCTTTAATCCCAGCACTCGGAAGGCAGAGGTAGGAGGATCTCCATGGGTTCGAGGCCACCCTGAGACTCCATAGTGAATTCCAGGTCAGCCTGGGCCAGAGTGAGACCCTACCTTGAAAAAGAAGAGAGAGAGAGAGAGAGAGAGAGAGAGAGAGAGAGAGAGAGAGGCAGATACAAAGAGAGAATGGGTGCACCAGGGTCTCCAGGCACTGCTAACTCCAGAAGCATGCGCCACCATCTGGCTTACATGGGTACTGGGGAATTGAACCTGGGTCCTTGGGCTTAGTAGGCTAATGCCTTAACCACTAAGCCAGCTCTCCATCCCATCCTTCCACCTTATTTTGAGGCAGAGTCTGTCTTCGTTTACCGCTCTGTTCACTGGGCTGACTGGTCCATGAGCTTCTGGGCACTTCTCCTGCCTCCACCTCCCTTTCCCTGTAGGCATGCTGGGATTATAGACACGAGCACTACCACATCCCGATTACAAGGGTTCTGGGGTCAGAATTGGGGTACTCACATTTGCACAGCAAGCACTTCAATCCACAGAGTCACCTCCCCAGCTCTGTGTGCGCTTTCTAAACAACGGTCTTCAAAATGGCCCCTCTGGGGACAGAGTTGAGTCGTGAATGGCCTTGACCATTCTGGACCCGAGATACCCCACAGTTCAAGGATCACCTCCATAACTCAGAATCAGCCAGATGGCCTGAACGATTGCAGTGAGGAGAGAGAGAGAGAGGGTGCCCAAGACCCAGAGAGACAGGTCACAACGCCTGCCATCAGCCCGTGCACCGGCAGTGTCCATTCTGAGCGTGGGCACCAGAATCCAGGGCCGGGTTCAATCCCCCATGGTGGCACAGGCTTCTGGAGTTTGTTAGCTGGAGTTAGCAGTGGCTGGAGACTCGGGTGCACCCATTCTCTTTTTGTGTCTGCCCCTTTCTCTCTGTGTCAAATAAATAAATAAATAAATAAGGTAGAAGTTTAAAATTGATTATACCTAAAGCTATCCTCTGACCTCCACAGGTACACTGCGCGCGCACACACACACACACACACACACACACGCACCCCAATCCCCCACACGTACACCACACACATGCCACATACCTACCACCCCCAACTCCTCACACCAACACTCACAGCATTCACACCACACAGTTACAAACTACACAGATGTCATACAACACACAGCCTATGCACACCTCGCATTCACATGCCCCGTACGCAGACTTGGCCCCAGACGAGTGCCCGCCTCCGTGGTGCCCTCTAGAAGGGAAGCGGGCGTTTTCCTGCCTCTGTACTTACAGCCCGCTGCTCTGTGGCCCGGAGCTCCAGGGACAGGAGGAAAAGAAACTGGGTCATTCACTGCTGGTATGGGCACTCCTGTCAGTTCCTGGGAAAAAGAGACCGGCCCCGCTGCAGCAAGGAGACCTGTCAGCACTTTCTCAAGGCTAATTAGAAGCTGGAAAGCAGAACACGGCTGACACTGGAATATCCTCAGAGGACGGCAAAGTTCTCAGTTCTACTTTGCACAAATGATCCACCATGCAGTGGTCCAAAATTCCTCGGCTATAAGTTTAGAATACAAATCAGACGTTCAAACCTGGGGCTGGAGAGATGGCTTAGCGGTTAAGGCAGTTACCTGTGAAACATAAGGACCCAGGTTCCATTCCCCAGTACCCACGTAAAGCCAGATGCACGTGCTGGTACATGTGTCTGCGCCATGGCTAGAGGACCTGGTGTGCCCATTCTCTCTCTCTCTCTCTCTCTCTCTCTCTCTCTCATAATAAATAAGTAAAAATAAAGTCTTTTGCCGGGTGTGGTGGCGAACGCCTTTAATCCTAGCACTAGGGAAGCAGAGATAGGATTGCTGTGAGTTCGAGGCCACCCTGAGACTACATAGTGAATTCCAGATCATCCTGGGCTAGAGTGAAACCCCTACCTCAGAAAAACCAAATAAATAAATAAATAAAATGTTTGTTAAAAACTGCGACATAGGGCTGGAGAGATGGCTTAGTGGTTTCTCTGTCTGTCGCTCTCAAGTAAATAAAATAAAAACTAAAACCAAAAAAAAAAAAGAAAAAAAACAGCGCCATAATATTTGTATTTGGTGGTGGTGGTGTGGTGTGCCTGTATAGTGCTGGGAACGGGACCCAGGACCTCAAACGTTCTAGACAAGCACTCTGTCACTGAGACACAGCCCGGCCCCACGTGATCACCTTCCGGAAGAGGCTGCGGACTCCTGAACCCTCAGAAAGCTGAAGAGAGGGGCTGGAGAGATGGCTTAGCGGTTAAGCGCTTGCCTGTGAAGCCTAAGGACCCCGGTTCGAGGCTGGATTCCCCAGGACCCATGTTAGCCAGTTGCACAAGGGGCGCATGGATCTGGAGTTCGTTTGCAGTGGCTGGAGGCCCTGGCGTGCACATTCTCTCTCTCTCTGCCTCTTTCTCTCTCTGTCTGTCTGTCACTCTCAAATAAATAAATAAATAAGAGGCAAAAAATTAAAAAAAAAAAAAAAAGAAAGAAAGCTGAAGAGATCCTTCGTCTCTTCCCCCACTGGCTCCAGATAAACACCTGCTTCTGCGGCCTGCATGGAAAAGGGATGTTCCCAGTTGACAGTGTGTTGGGTTAAATTTTGTTAGCCTGCGGTGGTGTCAAGCGGCTCGTTAGACTCTTCCTCGCACTGTCGCAATTGGCACACGTGGCATCCATGGCTGCGCTCCTTCTCTTGCGTTAGAGCGTCTGTACTTGGCGTCCCTGAGCAGCTTCGAGACGTGCCTCCTGCTGCTTCCAGGGAAAGGCCTCACCTCCAAACAAGGAGAGCAAGGGCGACCTTTCACTCTCAGGGCACGGACATAATCTTATGTTTTTGTTTTTGTTTTTCAAGGAAGGGTCTCACTCTAGCCCAGGCTGACCTGGAATTCACTATGGAATCTCAGGTTGGCCTTGAACTCACAGTGATCCTCCTACCTCTGCCTCCCGAGTGCTGGGATTAAAGGCGTGCGCCACTACGCCCGGCATCCAGGGCATTCCTAGCCCTCCCTCTGACCCTGCCTCAACTGGCTCTCACCTCTTTGCTCCTGCTCCAGGTCCCCAGGTCCCATGCCCGGCTCCTCCCTTTCTTTTTTTTTTTTAAAATATTTTGTAAGTCAGGTGTGGTAGCGCACGCTTTTAACCCCAGCACTCGGGAGGCAGAGGTAGGAGGATCACCGTGAGTTTGAGGCCACCCTGAGACTCCATAGTGAATTCCAGGTCAGCCTGCGCTAGAGTGAGACCCTACCTCGACAAACCAAATATATATTTTTTAAAAAAAAAAATTATTTTTAGTTATTTATTTGGGAGAGAGAGAGGGACAGAATGGGTGCTCCAGGACCTCTAGCCACTGCAAACAAACTCCAGACGCATATGCCACCATATGCACCTGGCTTATATGATTAAATGGGGAATCGAACCTGGGTCCTTAAGCTTTGCAGGCAAGCACCTTAACCATTAAGCCATCTCTCCAGCCCTCCCTCCTCCTTCTCATATAGTGGTTTAAATCTACAGGTATTGTGATGCCTCCCTTTCTAATGTTACCAGGGAAACAGGAGGTGGGCTCCATCCTTGAGTGACTGCCAAGACTAATGTCTGCCTCCATTCCACATTCCCCGCTCAACCTGTCATAGAAGGAAAGCTTCCTCTCCTTCTTCCTCTCTCTCTCCCCTTTTCTCTCTTCTCGCGGGGATTCAAGTGGTTAAGTTCCTGAGACTAAGGGATGGTGGCTGTGGCATAATGGCCTAACATCCGTATCGTCCTCTTCTCCTGCCTGGGAACATTGTGGAAGAGCAGGCGGACAGGAGGTAAGAGCTGGGGGAAGGGGCAGTGTACAGCCATTTCCTGCTAATTCGAACATTCCATTCTGGGGCCGAGGAGATTGCTAAGGGGTTAAAGGTACTCCCTTGCAAGCCAAGCGTGGTGGCGCACGCCTTTAATCCCAGCACTCGGGAGGCAGAGGTAGGAGGATTGCCATGAGTTCAAGGCCACCCTGAGATTACATAGTGAATTCCAGGTCAGCCTGGGCTAGAGTGAGACCCTACCTCAGAAATAATTAATTAATTAATTAATTAATTAATTAAAAGGTGCTTATTGCAAAATGCTGGACCGGGTTCAGTTTCCCAGTACCCACATAAAGCCAGATGCACAGAATCCAGTGTGACTGGATTTTCTTTGCAGCACCAAGACCTGGCTGCCCATTCTCATTCTCCTTCTCTTTCTCTTTCTCTTGCAAATGAATAAAAAAGTATTTCTATTTATTTACTATTTATTTATTTGGAAGGAGAGAGAGAGAGAGAGTGAGAGTGGGCACATGAGGACCTCTTGCTGGCACAAATAAATGAACTCCAGATGCATGTGCCACTTGGTGCACCTGGGCTTTACATGGGTACTGGGGAATCAAACCTAGGCTTCTAGGCTTTGTAAGCAAGCACCTTAACCACTGAGTCATCTCTCCAGCCCAGTAAAAATATTTTTTCAAAAGAGAACTGGAGAAGAAAGGAGATATAAAGGGAATAGAAAGAGAGAGAGGGAGTACTTAATAGGATGGTATTGTATATATGTAAGTAGAAGAACAGATTAACAAGGGTGAAAAGGCCTACGTGAGGTCAGGGGAAGAGATTGAGTAAAGGAAAGGTGGAAGGAGGACTAATCAAAATCTAAGAGGGTATCAATAAGTCATATGGAAACTTACTTTTTTGGACAATGGAACATTCAGTAGCCATAGATTGTTACCAGAAAATTTTCAGTGCCAGGGATGGGATATCTTCCAGTGAGTTGTTGGCCAGGGAGGTCCCTGATGCCCCCCAAACATTACAGGCCATTGCCAAGGCCCTTAGTTTCCCACCAGGAATAGACAGTAAAACCCTATTGCTGAACATTCCACATACTTGGGTTGCAAGATCACTGAGAAACACTGCTGGAGCTGAGTTGAAAACCTCCTCCATGTAGACCAGCTGACAGAAAGCTGGAAAAAGCCGTGCTGCATGCAGTTCAATGGGAGAGAGAGAAATCACCAGTGAAGACACCCAACAATGGACACTGCAAGCCTTATATTTGGCCAGCCAGGCCAAATGAGCCAATAGGTGCAATAGTGGCATGTCTGTTATAGGGGAAAGCCAACCACTCTCTAATTGGACTGGAGGCCCAGTTCTTGGGAGGGAATACATCCCTGATACTGAAAACCTACAACAGGGGTAGTCATGAGCCCTAGGAGTGTAACATCTGCTGCTATCTGGCTAAATGTATATACTATGCTCACCAAACTACCCAGTAAGCATTTTTCTTAATGTTCATACTCATATATTAATTCTACTCTCACTTTTGGTTAGAGAAGCTTCTCTTTTCAGATGGCAGTGACCTTAGGATGACTCAGAAGGCACCATGGTGCTGAAAAGAAGTGACAGGAGTGCTCAGCACTAAAATATCTCAATCACACCGTCCATGGCTCAAGGTCCATTGCAGAAGAGGTGGCAGAAAGAATGTAAGAGACAAAGGAAGGGTAGGACTCCTTACAACATGCTCCTCCAGACACAAAATGGCCTGGATATCCATGACCTCATAGTGCCTGACACTACCTACACAAGACCATCATAATAGGAAGAAAAGATCATGACATCAAAATAAAAGAGAGTGATTGAGAGGGGGAAGGGATATGATGGAGAGTGGAGTTTCAGAGGGGAAAGTGGGAGGAGGGAAGGAATTACCATGGGATATTGTTTACAATTATGGAAGTTGTCAATAATAAATAAATAAAAATATATTTAAAATAAAGAAAGAGCTGAAGGGATGACTTAGTGGTTAAGTGCTTGCCTGTGAAGCCTAAGGACCCTGGTTCAAGGCTCGATTCCCCATACCCATGTAATAAAGATGCACAAGGTGGCACATGTATCTGGAATACATTTGCAGTGGCTGAAGGCTCTGGTGTGCTCATTCTCTCTCTCTCTCTCACACACACACACACACGCGTGCACTCTCTCAAATAAATAAATAAATAAATTTAAAGAAATATTCCAGAGCCTGGTGTGGTGGCACATGCCTTTAATCCCAGCACTTGAGAGACAGAGGTAGGAGGATCGCCTTGAGTTCAAGGCCACCCTGAGACTACATAGTGAATTCCAGGTCAGCCTGAACTAGAGTGAGATCCTACCTCGAAAAACAAAACAAAAAAAGAAAAAGAAAAGAAAAGAAAAAAGAAAGATTCCATCCTGGGGATAGGCTACTGAGGAAGTTCCACGTTGAAACACAGGCTCAGGAGTCACCAAGGCTCAAGATGTAAATACTTCACAAGCCCCAAGAAATGCCTGAAATTCACAGGACTCACAAGGCCTTTCCGTAAGTTACATACGGAGTAAGAATTGCTTGAAGAACTCCTACTAACTGAGCTGCCTTCAAGTCCTGCAGTGAGCACCAGAGAGGCAGCTACTTGGAGTTACTATGCTGGGGTGGGCTTTTCAGTGATGCCACTGCCTTTGAGTCACTGATCCCCCTGAGTAACCCCTCACCTTGCTCTGTGAGCAACCCTTCTCACATAGTCCTGTGAGTGACCCTTCACCCGTGCTCCCGTGAGTGCCCCTTCACCCGTGCTCCCGTGAGTGACCTTCACCTGTGCTCCTGTGAGTGCCCCTTCACCTGTGCTCCTGTGAGTGACCCTATATCCGTGCTCCCTTGAGTGACCCTTTACCCGTGCCCCTGTGAGTGCCCCTTCACCCATGCTCCCGTGAGTGCCCCTTCACCCGTGCCCCTGTGAGTGACCCTTCACCCGTGCTCCCGTGAGTGCCCCTTCACCCGTGCTCCTGTGAGTGCCCCTTCACCCGTGCTCTCGTGAGTGACCGTTCACCCGTGCTCCCGTGAGTGACCCATCACCCACGTTCCTGTGAGTGCCCCTTCACCCGTGCTCTCGTGAGTGACCGTTCACCCGTGCTCCCGTGAGTGACCCATCACCCACGTTCCTGTGAGTGCCCCTTCACCCTGTGCCCCTGTGAGAGACCCAACACACTCTGGTTCAGCAAGTTACACTTTGCCGTGGTTCTATTACTTGGGTCTGTGGTCTCAGGTGAATAGACGTTTAATCATGTCTCCTCAGGGAAAGTTAACACAACAGAGGTTAGCAACGATCCCAACATACACGATGTGGCCCTCGTGTCTGGAGTCCATTTGCAGTGGCAGGAGGCCCTGACATGCCAACTCTTTCTCTCTCTCTCTTTCTCTGTCATAAACAAATGAGTAGTAAATATTTTTAAATAAAAAGAAAGAAAAGGAAGGGCAATGCAGGGAATAAAAAGTACATTGAGGTGAGGGCTGCAGAGCCCTCCGTGGAGCAGTCAGAAGCGGCCTGTGCCAGGCCAGGGTGGGCAGTAGCTGCTAGGGAGGTGTTAACTTTCCCTCAGCATGGCAACTGAGAGGGAGGGGGGGGGCAGAGCAGATGGTAGAGACACACCCGAAAAGCTAGGGGACTTGCTGGGCATAGAGGAGTGACCAGAGCAGTGCTGGTCGTGGAAGTCACAGCAGCAGGAGTGAGGGCAGGGGCCTGGAGCTGAGATTCTCGATGATTCTCAATGATTCTCAATTCTCAATGTCTCCAGACGACTGGCATGAAGAAAATGCAAAGGCGTCATTTCCCTCACTGTTGAGGGGAGCCAGACCTCGGGGACGTGAGACGTGTGCAGGAGCCGGCTCGGCCCCACGGACGGATGTCATGCCTTTCAGGGAAGTGGCTCCTCAGACACGCAGAATCTGCACCGGAGAGGAGCTGGGGGGACTGGCGGGGAGGGCTCTCCGGCTGGGAAGCTCCTACACAAAGCCGGGTCTAGCACATCAGTCTATGGGGGACATGCCGATCTAAGCCATCTCTCCAGCCCTCATTTTCTTTTTAGATTTTCAGTCTTGTATTTTTTTATTTTATTTTCATTTATTTATTTTATTTTTATTTGAGAGAGAGAAAGAGGCAGATAGAAAGAGAAAGAGAGAGAGAGAGAGAATGGACACACCAGGGCCTTCAGCCTCTGCAAACAAACTCCAGATGCATGCGCCACCTTGTGCATCTGGCTTATGTGGGTCCTGGAGATTTGAACCTGGGTCCTTTGGCTTTGCAGGCAAGTGCCTTAACCACTAAGCCATTTCTTCAGCCCATATTTTATTTTTATTTTTTAGAGAGAGGGAGAGCAAGAGCGAGAGTGAGAGAGGGAGAGGAAGAGAGAGAGAGGGAATCTGAAGGGTTAATAGCCTTCCCTGAAAACTAAAGGGAACTAAAGAGTGAATAACTATTCCTAATGCTCATGGGCAACAAAGAAGTAACAGAGGTATTCGGCCTCATTAAGTTTGACACCTTCCCTGATTGATGAACTCCCCTTAGCCTCTCTGACCTTAAAGGACCAGAGACCATCTGAGTATCCTCCCTTAGACGTTCCTGGCTGAAGAAGCCTATGCTGAACAAGGACACAGACAGCTACAATTTTCTTATCAACTGCACCTAGTCTAGCCTGTTTCTTACGATCCTCCAAATAAATGTGAACCCCAGCCTGGCTCTGTGCCTCAGCCTTCATCCCGTGGGAAGGCTGCTGCCCCTCGCTGTTTCTCTCAATAAACTGTCTGCAGAGATCAAGACCGGGGTTCTCTTTTGCTTTTCTCTTACACTTTCCTTACAGAATTGGCACACGAGAGCCTCAGCCACTGCAATCAAACTCCAGAAGTTGCACCACCTAGTGCGTACATGTGACCTTCCGCTTACGTCACCTTCGTGCATCTGGCTGACATAGAATCCAGAGAGAGACCAAACGTGGATCCTTAGGCTTTGGAGGCAAGTGCCTTAACCTCTACGCCATCTCTCCAGCCCCAGTCTTGTATTTGAATTGTTTTGCTATTTTGTTTGAGTTTATATCCTTCCCAGATAAGGTTTTATAGCTGTTCTTTGCTTTTCTACACCCCCACTCCCTCCTCCTTTTACTTCTTAATTACTAGTCTCTTTAGCTCTAAAAACAATAAACTGTATTTTCCCAGCAGTGCACTGGTGTCTCTGTCTCTCAACATTATCCAGGATGTAAGGGAAATACACAGTATCGTTTACTGCTTGCAAACACCAGGATTGCTGTCAAATTATTTTCTGTTACTTCAGTCAGCTTCCTCCCTAAGTAGTAGTGGGGAACATAAACCAAAAGAAAATAATTCACCATAAACACTCATAAAATAAACAAAAAAAAAGAGTGAGAAAGAGGAAAAATAAAAATGAATATACATCTATGTTCACAGATGCACCAAACACACACACATATGCAAATGAGAAAACAAACCACCATGACAGCCCCACATGCTCACAAAGCTAAACAACTAAAACAAAATATAATGAAATAGCTGAAATACCAGGAAAAAAATTTCAGGATCTTACCTTTAAAAAGGATTCATGAGCCAGGAATCATGGTATCTGTCTTTATTTCTAGCACTTGGGAGGGTAGGAGGATCACTGTGAGTTTGAGGCCAGCCTGAGACTACATAGTGAATTTGAGGTCAGCCTGGGCTAGAGTGAAACCCTGCCTCAAAAAACCAAAATGCAACACTAGAGAGATTGCTTAGTGGTTAAGGCACTTGGCTGCAAAGCCTAAGGACCAAGGTTTGATTCCTTAGTAGCCTCGTAAACCAGATGCACATGTCTGCATGTGCATGTGTCTGGAGTTTGTTTCCAGTGGCCAGAGGACCTGAAGTGCCCATTCTCTCTCTCTCTCTCTCTCTCCCTCAAATAAATAAAAATTTAAAAGTTTTGAAAAACAAAAAGTAAATAAATAAATAAAAGTCTTCATGACCACATAGAGAATCACAAGTAAGCAGATAAATGGGGGTACTGACCTAAATAAGCAAGTTGGCAAAATGGGTGGAAAGGTCAGCCTTATGTAGAAGAAATTAACCACAGAGAAAAAATTCAGTTAAAAAAATTGAGATCGTGGTAAAAGAACCAAGTACAATCACTAGAAACGAAAGAATCAATCAATCAAATAAAAACACAGTGGAGCCGAGCATGGTGGCGCACGCCTTCAATCCCAGCTCTGGGAGGCAGAGGGAGGAGGATCTCTGGGTCTCTGAGACCATCCTGAAGCAACATTTTCAGGTCAGCCTGGAGTGAGACCCTACTTTGGAAAAAAATAAAACTACAGTGGAAAACATCATCAATGGACACAAGCAGAAGAAAATAGCAGGGATGGAGGGAAAGGTATCATTACATTCAGACAGATTTTATTTACTGGTTTTCAAGGATAGAGTGGGGGAGAGAATGGGCACATGAGAGCCTCCTGCTGCTGCAAATGAACCCCAGATGTATGCACCACTTTGTGCATCTGACTTTACATGGGTACTGGGGAATTGAACCTGGACCATCAGACTTTGTAAACAAGTTCCTTTAGCCACTGAGCTATCTCTCCAGCCCCACATTCAGACATATTTAAAGAAAAAATATGATGATGATCAAAACATCCAAGAACTTGAGGATACATTTAGGAGAGCAAACCTAAGAATCCACAGGGCAGAAGAAATAGTAAAACTAAAAATAATAAAAGGAACAGAGGCTGGAGAGATGAGTTAATGGTTAAAGCATTTGCCTGTGAAGCCTAAGAACCCTGGTTCAATTCCCCAGGACCCACATAATCCAGAAGTACAAGGTGGTGCATGGTTCTGGAATTCATTCACAATGGCTGAAGGCCCTGGTACACCCATTCTCTCCCTCCCTTTCTCTCTCCCTCTCTCTGATAAATAAATAAATACAATTTTTTAAAAGTGCTTTTAAAAAAAGAAGATAAGGGCTGGAGGGATGGCTTAGCAGTTAAGGTGTTTGCCTGCAAAGTCAAAGGACCCAGGTTCGATTCCCCAGGACCCATGTTAGCCAAATGCACAAGGTGGCACATGTGTCTAGAGTTCGTTTGCAGTGGCTGGAGGCCCTGGAGTGCCCATTTTCTCTCTGTATGTCTTCTCTTCTCTTCTCTTCTCTTCTCTTCTCTTCTCTTCTCTTCTCTTCTCTTCTCTTCTCTTCTCTTCTCTTCTCTTCTCTCTCTCTCTCTCTCTCTCTCTCTCTCTCTCTCTCCTAGCAAACAAATAAATAAATAATAAAATATTACAGTTGGGCGTGGTGGTGCACACCTTTAACCCCAGCACTTGGGAGGCAGTGGTAGGAGGGTCACCATGAGTTCAAGGCCACCCTGAGACTACATAGTGAATTCCAGGTCAGCTTGAGCAACAGTGAAACCTACCTCAAAAAGAAAAAAGAAAGGAATATTCCATATGGACTGGGGAAGAATCAGCAACATTGCTTAGAAATTGCAAAGCTTCTTTCAGAGGTCAAGCCCTATGATTCTGCAGTAGTTTGAGTTGATGTCCTCCCATAGACTGTTGTTTTATTAAAGCCTGTGACTTGGATCTCCAGCCCCCCACTGGAGGAGGTGTTGCTGGGGAGGGGGGGCAGATTCTGGAGTCCAGCTCTAAGACGTCACTGGGAGCAGATCAGAATTGCAGCCGAAAGGTGTAAGAGAGCAGCGGGCGTGCTGGAGGGTCCCTGCTGCTTGCTGCCCAACTGTGCTTTCTGATTTTGATTTTTACGGGCCGTTTGGTTCTGTTTCTCTGCGCTGGGATGTGTGGAGGAGCTTCTTCCACCATTGACGGAACTTCCCCTGGATCTGTAAGCTGGAAATAAATCTCCTCCTCCCCTAAGCTGCGTCTGGTTTGGATGTTCATGCCAGCAATGTGGGGGTGACTACAGGGGCCTTCCTGGCGGGGGAGAGAGCTAACTGCTGCTTGATACCTGTGCTCCTATTTTCCTTAGTGACAACCCTCCCATGACACTCATTTGTGCGTTAGTCAGCTTTCCATCACTGTGATAAATACCTGAAATACAGCAGCTTAAAAGGGCCAGTGGTGACGGGTCATGATGGGGCCGCAGAATGGAGCAGAGTTTCTCAACAAAAGGCAGTCAGAGGGTTGGAGAGGTGGCTCAGCCGTTAAGGCACTTGCCTGCAAAGCCTAAGGATCAGTTCCCCAGTAGTCACGTAAAAGCCAGATGCACAAGGTGGCTCATGCATCTGGAGTTCATTTTCAGTGGCTGGAGGTCCTAGAGTGCCAATTCTCTCTCTCTCTCTCTCTCTTTCCCTCTCTCTCTCTGTCTCTCTCTCTCTCTCTCTCTCACACACACACACACAAATAAACACCTTTTATTTATTTATTTATTTATTTTTAGTTTGTCAAGGTAGGGTCTCACTCTAGCCCAGGCTGACCTAGAATTCACTCTTTAGTCTCAGAGTGGCCCAGCTCAAGGCGAGCCTCCTACCTCTGTCTGGGATTAAAGGCATGTGCCACCACGCCTGGCTCAAATAAATACATTTTAGAAAGGCAACCAGAGAGCACAGAAGAAGGAAGATGCCAGAGTCCAAATATCCTCTTCAAGGGTGCCTCCAAGGACCTGACCATATTTTCTAAAGATCTCAGCACCTCCACAGACTGATAACCAAGATTCTAACACACAGCCTTTGAGGGACACTTCAGATCCAAACTGTAGCACCCAGCTTCCCTTGCAGCTGCAGGAACCTGTGTGACTAATGCAATATGAGCGTAAACGACGCATGCGCACAAGCACCTGCCCAACCGGCATCTTTTTAAAAATATGTTATTTATTTATTTAAGAGAGAGAAAGAGGCAGAGAGAGTGTGTGTGTGTGTCAGAACCTCTAGCCACTGCAAAGGAACTCCAGATGCATGCACCCCTTTGTGCATCTGGCTTACGTGGGTCCTGTAGAATCGAATGGGGATCCTTTGCTTTTGCAGGCAAGTGCCTTAACTGCTAAGCCATCTCTCCAGCCCCAAAATATTTTACTAGCCAGGCGTAGTGACCCACACCTTTAATCCCAGCACTTGGAAGGCAGAGGCAGGAGGATCACTGTGAGTTCGAGGCCAACCTGAGAGAATTCTAGATCAGCCTGGGCTACAGTGAGACTGTACTTCAAAAAAAAAAAAAAAAAAAACAGGACTGGTGAGATGGCTTAGTGGTTAAAGTGCTTGCCTGCGAAGCCTAAGGAACTAGGTTTGATTCCCTAGTACCCATGTAAGCCGGATGCACAAGGGGGCACATGTGTCTGGAGTTTGTCTGCAGCAGGTGGAGGCCCTGGTGTGCCCATTCTCTCTCTCTCTCTCTCTCTCTCTCTCTCTCTCTCTCTGCTTCTCTCACAAATAAATAAATAATAACAAAAAGAATGTGGTTCTTCTTTTTGTATTTGCAATTCACAATACTCCATGTCCCTTTTGTAGAACATTCTTATTCGTACCCCATCAAAGGAAAAGTGTCCCTTTGAGCCGGGCATGGTGGCACACACCTTTAATCCCAGCACTCAGGAGGCAGAGGTAGGAGGATCACTGTGAGTCTGAGTCCACCCTGAGACTACAGAGTGAATTCCAAGTCAGCCTGAGCTAGAGTGAGACCTTAGCTTAATAAACCAAGAAAAAAAAAAAAAAAAAAAGAAAGAAAGGAAAGGAAAGGAAAAAGAAAAAGAAAGCAATGTGTCCCTTTGCCCCGCACCCCTCTTTGTACATCTAGAAGTAGATTCTCTTTTTCACTGGTAGTTCTACTCCAGGTGTTTGATATTGGAACATTTCCTGCTTCGTGAGGCTTTGGATTGGCATTTTAAGTTTCACTTCTCCCAGATGAAGTGCTCTCAGCTAACATTTGTTTGGAATTGGCTCTGCTTGTCCTCTAACGCGATTTCCTATGACGGCCAGCAGTGGGTCTGGGCATCATCTTCCCACCTGAAGGAGTCTGAATGATGTGTGAATAAACTTTATAACCTGCTTTGAAAGAACGCTGGAGCCACAGGTATAGCTCAGTGGCAAAGCATTTGCCTCACTTGGAGTTTGTTCTTAGCACTCTAATCAATCAATCCATGAAGCAACACCCTGACATTCAAACTATTTCTATTTAATAACGTAGTAGTGACATTTTCCCCATGTTGTTCAACAATCTCTTATGCCATCACTTTGGTAAGTTCCTACCCACATTCTTGGTATAGACCTAGGATCATGCCCAGCTAGTTCAGGAAGTAAAGTTTTGTTAACATGAAGGGCACTGACTTGGGCTGGACAGATGGCTTAGCAGTTAAGTCACTTGCCTACAAAGCCAAAGGACCCAGGTTCGATTCCCCAGGACCCCCATAAGCCAGATGCACAAGGGGACACATGCATCTGGAGCTCGTTTGTGTACCCATTCTTTCTCTCTCTCTCTCTCTTAAATAAATAAATAAAAATAAAAAATATTTAAAAAGGGGGGCTGGAGAGATGGTTTAGTGGTTAAAGCGCCTGCCTGAGAGCCTAAGGACCCAAGTTTGATTCCCCAAAGTGGCGCATGCATCTGGAGTTTGTTTGCTGTGGCTAGAGGTCCTGGCATGCCCATTCATTCTCTCTCCCTCTCTCTCTCAAATAAATAAATAATATTTTTTTAAAAAAGAACACTGACTTAATTAAATGTTAAATCAGCCAGAACCACTGGTCCCGGTAGATACAGATGGAGGTAGGAGGGGCTTATCTGCCATTCTGTAAACAGAAAGGAAAATGAAAAGTTGGGCCTGGTAGTATATATAAACAATCCCAGAACTCAGGAGTTCAGGCTGGAGGATCTGAGCTATGAAGTAAAACCCTGGAGGTCAAGAAAGAAAGAAGAGGGAAAAGGGGGAAAGGAGAAGGAAAAGAAAACCGTCCCAAAAGAAACGGGAAGAAGCCGAGTGTGGTGGTGCACGCCTTTAATCCCAGCTCTTGGGAGGCAGAGGTAGGAGGATCGCCATGAGTTCAAGGCCACCCTGAGACTCCACAGTGAATTCCAGGTCAGCCTGGGCTACAGTGATACCCTACCTCAAAAAAGAAGAAGGAGGAAGAGGAGGAGAAAGAAATGGGAAGAGGGCCTAGGAAGATGGCTCAGTGGCTAATGGTGCTTGCAAAGCTTGCAGGCCCAGGTTCAATCCCCAAGTCACCCATGTCCGCTGCACACAAACTGGCACAAGTGTCTGGCATTCATTTGCAGCAGCTAGAGGCCCTGGCACACACAGAAGCAGATAAATAAATAATTTGGGGGAAAAAGAAAACAAGAAACAGGAAGAGAATTTAGATATAGTGGCAAAGAAAAAAAAAATACTGCTAAAGAATAGCTGGCCTATATTTGGCAGTTCTTTTGATCCCATGCCGTACTTGGCACTCCTGCCCTCCTTCACTCTCAGAGTCCTCCTTTTCTGGATCTCCCCCCTCCTGCTGATGTTCCTCCCCAGTTCCATCATAAGCTTTCTCTTCTTCATCCACTTGGCCTTGTCCTGCCCCATGACCTCATCTTGGACAAGCTCATTCACTTCCTAAGTCTAGCTTCCAAGTCTTTCCCCAGGCTTCCTGTCCATGTGCCCTAGCGCCGCAACATCTCCGTCTCAACACGCCCATCGCTGACTGACCTTAAAGCCTAGTGAAGACCCGGGGTGGGGACGGGGTGGAAGAGGAGGTTCCTAGAGGCTGTGTAGAGGCTGCTAAGGACTCTGAGTGTGGGTTGGCAACAGGAGGCGCTCTACGGGTCATAGTCACAACTGATCTTCTAGAAGCTAATATAGTGGAAGGAAAAAAGGAGAAAGGAGGAAGGGGACTGGGAAGGAATAGGGGAGAAAAAGAATAAGAATCAGGCCGGCTCAGGAGGCAGAGGTAGGAGGATCGCTGTGAGTTCAAGGCCACCCTGAGACTACATAGTTAATTCCAGGTCAGCCTGGACTAGAGTGAGACCCTACCTCGAAAAACCAAAAAAAAAAAAAAATCAGGCCAGGCATGGTGGCGCACACCTTTAATGCCAATGCTCGGGAGGCAGAGGTAGGAGGATCACCATGAGTTCAAGGACACCCTGAGACTACATAGGGAATTCCAGGTCAGGTCAGCCTAGGCTACAGTGAGACCCTACCTCAAAAAATCCACAGATGCCTTAGTAGTTAAGGTGCTTGGCAGCAAAGCCTTAGGACCCAGGTTAGATTCCCCAGTGCCCACGTAGACCAGATGGATAAAGTGGAACATGTGTCTGGAGTTTGTTTGCAGTGGCTAGAGGTCCTGGCGTGCCCATTCTCTCTCTCTCTCTCTCTCATCTGCCTCTTTCTCTTAAATAAAAAAACAGGGCTGGGCGTAGTGACACATGCCTTTAATCTCAGCACTCGGGTGGCAGAAGTAGGAGGATCACCATGAGTTCGAGGCTACCCTGAGACTACATAGTGAATTCCAGGTCAGTCTGGGCCAGAGTGAAACCCTACCTCGAAAAACCAAAAATAATAATAATAATAATAATAATAAACAGGGCCGGAGAGATGGCTTAGCGGTAAGGCGCTTGCCTGAGAAGCCTAAGCACTGCTGTTGGAATCTGGCAATGGAAGCACGCAATGTCGCACAAGGGGTCGCATGCATCTGGAGTTTCTTCACAGCAGCTGAAGGCCCTGATGAGCCAATTCTCTCTTCTTTCTCTCTCTCAAAATAAAAGAAAAAGAGAGAGAGAGAGAGAGAGAGAGAGAGAGAGAAACCAGGGCTGGAGAGACAGCTTAGCAGTTAAGGCGCTTGCCTGCAAAGCCAAAGGACTCATGTTTAACTCTTCAGGTCCCCCTTAAAGCAATCGCACAGTGATGCAAGCGTGCACGGTCGCGCACAAGGGGGCACAAGCGTCTGGAGTTTGATTGCAATGGCTGGAGGCCCTGGCATGCCAATTCTCTCTCTCTCTCACTCTCTTTGTCACTCTCTCACTTTCACACTAGGGGAGAAAAAAAAAGAGGCAGTCTGCTGGGCTTGCCTATAAATAAATAACTAAAAGAAAAAAGTAAGAAGAAGAAGCAACCTTAGCTCCAACCCCAGCTATATGTCAACAAGTGACCCCAGGCTCCGTGTCCACAACAGCCTCCAGGTCCTCTTTTGCAGACTGAGCAGCCTCCCAGGGTTGTGAAGACCGAAGGATCTTTAGCTCCGGGTCTGGCCAGTCGTGAGTGCCCACGTATGCCACCGTCTTCACAACTGATGAGGATCATGGAGCCAGCGAGGAGCAAGGTCAGAAATAGTTGGACCCCCTTGCCTCTGCATCTTGCTTCCCCTGGGAGCCCTCCCGGCATCCCTACACTTCCTCCTCTATCCTAGGGATGGCCAGTGACTCAGCTGCTGGGAGATGGCAGAAAGCGCTGGAGAGGATCAGCGGCTTCTGGGACAGAGGAGGACCAGGCAGAGCCACGAAGACACTCTCAGCCTGTTGGGAAGCCCCAGGCACAGCCTGAGTCACTGCCCCTGCCAGAGGCCCGTCCCTAGGTAGCAGCATCATGCCAAGGCTCTGTTCCCAGCCCGGGGACAGGCTGGGAGGAAGCAGGGAGGAGGGGCTTGCGGGTGCTGTCCAAAGTGCTCCCTGGGCTGGGAACACTCAGTCACAGCACGTGCAACGGGGAGGAAGGAGGCGAGCTGGTTCGGCCTGGGCTCTGGAGACAAGAGCTCTCGGCTGGGGCAGGGTGTGGCAGAGTCTTAGCTCAGTTGCTTTAAGAAAATGCCACCGACCAGATGGCTCAGATCATAGGAGGTTTTTTTTTTTTTTTTTTTTTTTTTTTTTTTTGCTCATATTTCTGGAGGCAGACATGTCCAAGATGGAGTCACAAAGTAAATTTAGTAGCTGGCAACGGCGTGCTGCCTGGTCCATGGGTGGCGCCTGCTACTGGCATGGCAGGTTAAGACAGGAGGATCCTGTGAGGCTGGCCTGCGTTCCCTAACAAGACCCTGTGTCAGGGTTTGAATATGAAATGTTCCCCCATGGGCTCGGGGTTTGAATGCTTGGTCTTAAGATGGTGGTGCTGCTTTGGGAGGTTATGGGAACTTTAAGCCTAAACTGGGCGTGGTGGCGCACGCCTTTAATCCCAGCACAGAGGTAGGAGGATCACCATGAGTTCGAGGCCACCCTGAGACTACAGAGTGAATTCCAGGTCAGCCTGGGCTAGAGTGAGACCCTACCTCAAAAAAAAAAAAAAAAAAAAAAAAGGTAGCGCCTAGATGTAGGTCACTATGGGAGGTTCATTTCTGACCATTTTCCCTTTTTTTTTTTTTTTTTTTTTGAGGTAAAGTCTCACTCCAGCTCAGGCTGTCCTGGAATTCACTCTGTAGTCTCCGAGTGGCCTTGAATTCACAGTGATCCTCCTACCTTCGCTGTGAGAGTACTGGGATTAAAGGTGTGCACCACCATGCCCAGCTTTTTTTTTTTTTTTTTTTTTTTTTCTGACCATTTCTTATCTCTCTCTGCTTCCTGGCACACTGTGATGTGAACTGAGCTACTCCGCCCTCCCCTCCGGCCACAAAGAACTGAGCACTCTGTAACTGTGAAATCTTCCTACCTGGTCTTCTGTTATGTATTTGGTTACAGTAATGAAAAAATTATTAACCCACCTGCAGGGAGGGAGGGAGATAGGGAGATTTTCTCTGGTGCCCTTTTTGTTTTTTCTCTCTCTCTCTCTCTTTTAAATTCTTATTTATATGTGTGTGTGGGGGGGGTGCTCCAGGGCCTCGTGCCTCTGCAAACCAACACCACATGCTTACATATCACTTTTTGCAGCCAGTTTATGTGAGTGACTTGGGAAATGAATCAGGCCTGAAGGCTTTGCAAGCAAGCATCTTTAACCCCTAAGCCATTTTCCCAGCCCCAAGTCTGGGCACTTTTTTTTTTCCAAATTTTTTTTTTTAGTAATAACTTCCATGATTATAAAAAATATCCCATGGTACTACCCTCCCTCCCCCCACTTTCCCCTTTGAAACTCCATTCTCCATCATATCCCCTCCCCCTCTCAATCAGTCTCTTTTTTATTTTGATGTCATGATCTTTTCCTCCTATTATGATGGTCTTGTATAAGTAGTATCAGGCACTGTGAGGTCATGGATATCCAGGCCATTTTATGTCTAGAGGGAGCACGTTGTAAGGAGTCCTCCCTTCCTTTGGCTCTTACATTCTTTCCGCCACCTCTTCCGCAATAGACCCTGAGCCTTGGAAGGTGTGATAGAGATATTGCAGTACTGAGTACTCCGGTCACTTCTTTCCATCTCTGGTGCCCTTTTATTAAAAAAAAAATTATTAGTTATAGACATACCTAGTATGGATACATCACGTGTTGGCACCATCCTTTCCCTCACCCCTGCCCCCTTTCTGAAGGGGGCCCTCCTCACTGGGGTCACAGGTCGTCCCTGCGACGGGTTGTGGGTTATGCGTTGTGGGAGCAGCAATCAGTTATTGCGGAGAGGCAGTGCCTCTGAGCATGATGTCCCAACTTGTGGCTCTAACAATCTTTCCACCCCCCCCCCTTTCTGGTGTCCTTGCTTATAAAGACACAAGTATATATCATTTCATGAGAGCCCTACCCTCATGACTTCATTGAATCCTAACCACTTTCCAAAGACCCCACCCAGCTCTTAATGCCATCACACTGGGGAGCAGGATGTGACATATGAATCTCAGGTATGGGGGGGCATAAGTACCCATTCCATATGACAGGAAACAAACCCTCCTTATATGGTGCGAGACTTACTTAGAGCATAATAGCTGAGAACGTGTTCGTGGAGTAGGGACATGTGGATTTGATTTCTGTCTCCTAACAGCCGGTAACCTTGGGCATGTTATGCACCTCCCTGTGCCTCAGTCTTCACGTTGGTAAAATGGGAATGCTGCTAACGAGACTTAACCTCCTAAGCGTGTGACATGTTAACCCGTGTCCAGTATTCACCTACGGCAGATCCCGTATGTGAGGACTGCTACCTCGTGTCTATATCGCCAGCAGGCCAGTGCAGGTCAGTGGCCCTGGCACCATGAGTCTTGTCCCTTACGTCATCCAATGCCCTCAAAACGGTCGGTGCACACAAGGGCGCACAAGCTGGAGTAAGGCAATAAGCCAGCAGAGACGGAGGATGGCCAAGAACACTTAATCCGCTGAATCTTGGGAGCTGAGTGAGTAGCGCCAGGAGCCGTGTGTCTGTGATACCAAAGGAACCGAGGCACACAGCCAACAGAGCCGCACGCAAAGACGACGTGTGACTGTTAGGAAATGTTTGATGACAAACCCCATCGGTCCTGTTTCAAAGTGGGAACCGTCCTTTGGGGATGGGTATCTACTCAACCAGAGAAGAATGTCCTACTGCAGGACAGAGCAGTGTGAGGCCCTGAGCAGGAGAGCTGTGTTCCTCCTAGGATGATGGAGGGCCATGTAACCTTAAAAGACGGGTGCTGGGGTCCTGGGCCACCCCCACCAAGTATGACAGACGGGGCTGCTAAGCAACAGAAGTTCATCACCTCATGGTTCTGAAGGCTGAAAGACCAAGAGCAAGGTGTCCCGGACCTGGGTTCTTCTGAGGCCTCTCTGTTTGCTCATTAGATGGGTCTTTTCTTTCAGTACAGTAGCACATGTCTGTAATTCCTGCCCTTGGGAGGTTCGGGTAGGAAACTCTATTTCAAGGACAACTTGGGCTACACAGTGGAAAGACGTCTCTAAAATAACAAAGAAAATAAAAAGTGGGTTTTTTTTAAGATTTATTTTATTTTATTTATTTGAGAGCGACAGACAGAGAAAGAGGCAGAGAGAGAGAGAGAGAATGGGCGCACCAGGGCCTCCAGCCACTGCAAACAAACTCCAAAGGAGTGCACCACCTTGTGCATCTGGCTTACGTGGGTCCTAGGGAATCGAGCCTCGAACCAGGGTCTTAGGTTTCACAGGCGAGTGCTTAACTGCTAAGCCATCTCTCCAGCCCAAGTGTTTGTTTTTGTTTTTGTTTTTGTTTCCACTGCCTTCACACCATCTTCTCTCCCTATTAGGAAACACACCAGTCATGTTACGGTCTACCCTATGGCCTCATATTAATTTTTTAAATTTTTTAAATCTATTTTATTTATTAGAGAGAGAGAGGAAGAATGGGTGCACCGGGGCCTCCAGCCACTGCAAATGAACTCCAGACACATACACCACCTTGTGCATCTGGCTTCCGTGGGTCCTGGGGAATCGAACCTGGGTCCTTTGGCTTTGTAGGCAAGTGCCTTAACCGCTAAGGACCTCCCTAGCCCCCAAATTAATTTAATTACCTCTTTAAAGACCCACACTCCATAAGCAGTCCCGTTCTGTGGCACTGGGGATTAGGATCTCAATTCATGAGTCTGGAAGGCGGCGATTCAGCCTGTGACAGGGGTCATCGTGTCACGAGAACAGACACACATGGGGCTGGACACGCTCGGTGGACTCATGTGAGGGAGGCTGTGGAAGCTTAGTCACGACATAAAGTAGTGCAGCCTCTCTGGGTCCCCAGAGCCAGGTGGCGGCTGGCAGGAGAGGATGGAGGAGAAGAATCAGGAGGAACGCATCCAGGGACCCTGGCTGTGCAATGCGGTGTCTTCCGGCCTGGAAAACTTGACTCAGCCCCTGGACTCTCGGCGTTCTCAGGAAGACCTTATGTCAACAACCTTGACACTTGCTGCTTCCATTCTAAACGATATTTACAAACAGCGGACACCAGTTTCCTGAACAAACTCAGCATCAGTAAGACCCTGTTCCCATCTTTCATGGAACAAGAGTCTCAGCCAAGTGTCCCTGTGAGGCATCGCTCTGTCTGCATTACAGAACACGTGGGAAGATTTGAGTCCGTCCTGTGACAGCCACCAGCTCTTGCACCCCCAACTTACAAGCCAATGTCACCTCTTGAGGACTGGATGAACCCCAAGACCATTAGCACTCTGGTATTTCGTAACTCTCGTAAGAGTCAGTAAGAGCAATAAGGCAATGAGGGTGTGTTTCAGTCCTTCCCTCATGCGCTCAATGAACACACGCCACGCACTGGAACCCGGGGCAGGGGCTGAGGCCAGAAGCTGCGCAGAGGGAGTAGCAGTCAAGTCGCCCTTGCACATGGGCCAAGCTTTGCATGAGGAAAGGCGTTGCAGCTGGAAGGAAGGGTGTGAACAAGGCCCAGACAACTGTTTCCACGGTCAATGAAAAGACACAGGCTCGGGGCTGGAGACATGGCTTAGGGGTTAAGGCATTTGCCTGTGAAGCCTAAGGACCCAGGTTTGATTCTCCAGGACCCACGTAAGACAGATGCACAGGGTGGCGCATGCACCTGGAGCTCATTTGCAGTGGCTGAAGGCCAATCTCTCTCTCTCTCTCTATTTCTCTCTAATAAATAAAAATATTTTTAAAAGAAAAGACACAGGCTCATATGAACGGAGAGAGGACTGTCCGGTAAGAACAGACTAACAATAGTCTGTATGCATGTGTGGGTTAGAAGAGAGCCATGGGCATGTCCGTGGACTTCGAGGTAACTGAGGTCCGTTAGAAGGGGCGGGACACTGGGGAAGATGAACTGATTCTTCCTTCTGGTGAAAAGATGCAGAAAGGAAGGAAGCAGCCATGATGGATGTTTGGACCCTCAGCCCAAGCAATATTCTGGGTGGAGTCACTGGAGCTCTTTTATTTATTTATTTATTTATTTATTTGTTTGTTTATTTATTTATTCATTTGAGAGAGGAAGAGGCAGAGAGAGAGAGAGAATGGGTGCACCAGGGCCTTCAGCCACTGCAAATGAACTCCAGATGTGTGCGCCCCCTTGTGCACCTGGCTTATGTGGGTCCTGGGGATTTGAACCTGGGTCCTTTGGCTTTGCAGGCAAGCGCCTTAACCGCTAAGCCATCTCTCCAGCCCCGGGGCTCTTGATTCTATATCCCTTGTGGTGGGCACTGGGAATTCCATGGCAGCATGGGAAACTAGTGTCGCTGATGGCTAATCCTGAGCATCTAAATCTGTCACCAGTTGTCTGTACACCACTCACAGCCCGAGCATCACTGCTTATGCAAATGCTTCCTTTCAAGGCCATCGGGGATGGGGGTGGGGCAACCAGCAGCAGCTCACTTACTGCTGTACCTCGTGATGGTCGCATGTTGGAATTAGTGTCTATGAAATATCCCTAACATAGAAACCCAAGTGAACACCATTGCCTCCCCAAGTATGCTGGGACCAGGGACAAGGAAGAGAGGAGCCCGTGGCTACCACATTGGACAGGGACGGTTGTTGTCACCTCTTTGCTGGGACACAACACCTGACCAGAAGCAACTTATGGGAGGAAAGGGCTTGTTTTGGCGTAAGATCTTGAGCGCAAGTTCATCATAGCAAGGAGAGGATGACAGAATTTGGGTATCACACCCTGTCACAGCCACTGGAAGGAAGCAGCAAGAGTGTGACCTGAGGGGATGGAGAGCTGGCTCGGTGGTTAAGGCGCTTGCCTGCAAAGCCTAACAACCCAGGTTCGATTCCCCAGGACCCACATAAAGCCAGATGCACAAAGTAGCGCATGCACCTGGAGTTTGTTTGCAGCATCTGGAGGCCCTGCTGTGCCCATTCTTTTTTTCCTCTCTCTCTCTCTCTCTCTCTCTCTCTCTCTCTCTCTCTCTCTCTTCTCTCTCAGCTTGCAAATAAATAAAATTAAAAACAAAAACAGTGTAACCTTAGTACTAGTGGAACAGGAGTTAAATCCCCAAAACCTGCCCCCAGCAACACACCTCCTCCAGCAAGCCTCCACCTCCCAAAGTGTCCCAAGCTGTGGACCTAGTATTCAAAACATATGAGCCTGTGGGGAATACTTCACATTCAAACTACCAGAAGGTGAGGACTGGCCTGGTTCCTGATAGCTGGATCATTACAGTCAGCAGGGCATTCCCTCTCTCTCTCTCTCTCATTCATTCTTTCTTTCTTTTTTTCTTATTTTCTTGAGACGGGATGTCTTACTATGAAGCCCAGGCTATCCTGGATTGTTCAAATCCTCCTGCCTCAGCCTCCCCAGTGCTCAGATTACAGGTGCATACTAAGTTTAAGACACCAGTACAGCATCCTAAATTCCTCTGGGCTGCAGGCAGTGGATAAAAGCACCCGTTTTTGGATTTGGAGCGATCTGTGCAAGAATGTGCACCCTGTCCTTTACGAACTGCCTTCTGTCTTCTAGGAGTTTTCTTGAACCACCGAAGTTGGCTGTTGGCTGGTTCTGGAGGCTGAACGTCCGCATCAGGTGGCTGTGTATTCTCCGTGAGTTTGAGGGAAAGGTCAAGTCCAGGCATGTCTTTCTCTTGGCTTTTAGGTATGTCCCCAGGATCTCTGCCTTCAGGGTCACGTGCATTCTTCCTGGTGCTCTTTACACAGCCTTTGCCATCCATGTGTCTAAAGCTCCCCTGTGGTGAGGACGTTCACCATGTTGGTAGGAGCCTTCCCTCCTGACCTCACTTGAACCTATCTCTGCCTATCAATGCCCTGTCTCCACACGAGGGTGCGTTCTGAGGCACAGCGGGTGGCAGTCTGACAGTTCAACCCATCTTACTACCTCTCCTTGTGAGCAAAAAGTGAGATACTAATGCTCTGAAACTTCAGTGTCCCCGGGACTCACCCTGGGCCTGTCTTTAACATTTCCCGACTCCTCTTTGAAGGTGAGGGGCCCTCCCATTGGCGCACCCTCACCAAATGGGTGCAGTACCCTTTGCCATTTTCCTGCGACTCCCAGCTCCAAACCCCGTGTGGAGTAAGCCTTCACTTCGAGGTGTGGTGAGGTGTGGTGAGACACAGGGCCCACTTCTCCAGAGGGGCTCAATGTGAACATGGCGGACACTCATTTTCTTAGCCTCCTCTGAGCACATAGCCCCACCTTAGCTCTCTAGCTCTAGGGAGTCTGTAGTTACTCAGTTGTCTTTTTTAAAAAGACACTGTTTTTATTTATTTAAATTTATTTGTTAGAGACAGAGGGAGATAATGGGCCCTCCGTGGCCTCTAGCCACTGCAAACAAACTCCAGATGCATGTGCCACCTCATGCATCTGGCTTTCGTGGGACCTGGAGAATCGAACCTGGATCCTTAGGCTTCGAAGGCAAGCGCCTTAACCGCTAAGCCATCTCTCCAGCCCTCAGTTGCCTTGCAATAAAGCTCCTTACTAAGTCAGCAATTCTGCCCTGCCTTAGTGAGGAGAGTGGAACAGCTTCCAGCAGACCTAGAAGAACATGTATGAGAAAACAGTTGGCAGAGAAATAATATAGTAACGCAGCTTAAAATCAGAAAGACTCGGATTCAAATCCCAGCTGTGCCACTTGCTGGCTGAGAGACCATGAGAAAGTTAAATGATCTCTCCAAACCTCCTTTTCCTCCCATGTCAAAGGGTGATGATATTAGTAAGCACGCAATATGATTATTATGTGAAATAATACATTGAAAACTCTTGTGTAGGATGATTCATGGTATGTGTCAATGCAAGTAAGTCACAGGGTGCCCAGATACTCGGTCCAACATCATTCTGAATTTTTCTGTGGGGGTGTCTGTGGATGAACATTTTGGATCAGTAAATGGAGTGAAGCAGATTGTCCTCTTGGATGTGCGTGGGTTTCTTCCATCAGATGAAGGCTTAGATAAAAAAGATTAAGAAGTAGAAGTCAGGGGCTGGAGAGATGGCTTAGCGGTTAAGTGCTTGCCTGTGAAGCCTAAGGATCCCGGTTCGAGGCTCGATTCCCCAGGACCCACATAAGCCAGATGCACAAGGTGGCGCATGCATCTGGAGTTCGTTTGCAGTGACTGGAGGCCCTGGCGTGCCCATTCTCTCTCTCTCTTTCTCTCTCTCTCTCTCTCTCTCTCTCTCCTCTGTCACTGTCAAATAAATAAATAAAAATAAACAACAACAAGAAGAAGTAGATGTCAGGCTGGTGAGATGGCTTAGTGGTTAAGGCACTTACCAGAAAAGCCTAAGGACCCAGGTTCAGTGCCCCAGTACCCACGTAAAGTCAGATGCACAAGGTGGCACATGTGTCTGGAGTTCATTTGCAGTGGATAGAGGCCCTGGCATGCCCATTCTCTCTCTATTTGCCTCTCTGTCTCTCAAATAAATAAATAAAAATATTTTTAAATTAATTATTTGAGAGAGAGAAAGAATGGGTGGACCAGGGCTTCCAGCCACTGCAAACAAACTCCAGATGCATGTGCCACCTTGTGTATCTGGCTTACATGGGTATTGAGAAATTGAACCTGAGTCCTTAGGCTTCACAGGCAAACACCTTAATAGCTAAGCAATCTCTCTATCCCATATGTATATTTTCTTTGTTTGTTTTTGTTTTTCGAGGTAGGTCTCACTCTAGCCCAGGCTGACCTGGAATTCACTATGTAATCTCAGGGTGGCCTCGAACTCATGGCAATCCTCCTACCTCTGCCTCCCAAGTGCTAGGATTAAAGGAGTATGCCATCATGTCCAGCCCCATAAAAATATTTTTAAAAGCAGTTGACATTCCCCCAAACAGGAGGGAATTCTGCCAGAAGATGGTATTGGTATTGATTTATATTGGTTCCTATTTACCTTGAAATTTTTTTAAGTATTAAAGTATTTATTTATTTTCAAGGAGAGAGAAAGAGAGAGAGAGAGATTGCAAGGAGAATAGGCATGCCAGGGAGTCTAGCTGCTGCAAATGAACTCCAGATACATGTGCCACCTTGTGCATCTGGCTCACATGGGTCCTGGGGAATCGAACCAGGGTCCTTTGGCCTTGCAGGCAAGCACCTTAACCATTAAGCAATCTCTTCAGCACCCAACCATTACTTTTAAATTCGGTTTTGCTTAAGTTTGTGGGACATGGGAAGAGTACAGTCAGCCTTTCACATAAACTGCCTCCAGCCCAGTCCAGACAAAGCTCTTTCTTCCTTCGTAAGCCCAGCTTCACAGTACACAGTTCTTATTGCACTCAGGTCTTTCGACAGAATAGCAGAATAGTCTATCAAGCTCTACTTACAACACTGCAAGGCGTCTCTTAGTCCAAGGTTTCAAATCCTTCCATGTTCCTCCTCCAAATCAGTTCCAAAAGATCAAAAGCCACCACGGTCAGGTTTCAAACAGTAGTGACCCCACTTCGCTTGCTACCAATTTTCTGTTGTAGGCTCTTTCTTGTTGCTGGGGCAAAACACCTGACCAAAAGCAGCTGATGGGAGGAAAGTATTTATTTTGACTTACGGTCTCAAAGAGAAGCTTTATGATGACAGCAGAAAACATGATGTGAGCAGAGGCTGGACGTCACCTCTGTCACAGCAGGTGGACAACAGCAGCAGGACAGTGAGCTGAGCTCTGGCAGGGGGGAACCTGGCTATGACATCCCTAAATCTGCTCCCACAAACACACCTCCTCCAGCAAGGCTCCACCTCCCAAATTTCGACCAGCTTGGGACCAAACATTCAGAACACATGAATTTATGAGGGGGGGGGGCATCTTATTGAAATCACCACAAGTGGGTCTCAAATCCAATCCGCAAAGGGTTGGTTACCCCCATAACAGGCATCCCACTATTGTATCCTAACAGTGGGTGATCTTGACTGGAAATTCCATTGCATAGCACATAGAGCACACCGCTGAGTAAGACTACCGATGACTGACCTTTCTCCCCCAGACCCTTCAAAGCACCGTCTGGCCTTATGAAAGCCAGCTAACAGCTCAATTTCAGCTTGATTTCTCCTTGTCCTGCAACCAAAGCATGTGCTGCCTTCATCACTAGGGTCTTACCAGGCAAATGGCCAATGGATCCAATGTAGCATCAACTCTCCCGGGGGTCCAGCTTGCTAGCCATAGGCCCCAAGAGTTGCCCGTCTCTGTGATGACATGGGCCAATTCCTTACCACAAATCCCTGTATCTGTCTACATGTCATTGCTGTTGGTCTGGAGGTAAGTGAAGCCATAGATCCCTCTTGACTAATGTGCTGTAATGCACAGATCACTCTCATGAACTACGGGAACCAATTGCTGCTGTTAGCTTTATTTCTATGCTAACAGTGTGACCAGTTCACAGGCCCAGGTTGGCCCCACAAAAATTGTAGCACTCTCCCTTATTTTCTCCAAGCTCTAAGGAAATTGACTGACCTTTTTTTTGTAAGGACCCGATCCTGGAGCTGGAGAGATGACTCAGCTAGTATGGGGCTTGCCTGCAAAGCCTGATGACCCAGGATCGATTCCCCAGTACCCAGGTGAAGCCGGATGCACAAGAAAGTGGCACCTGCATCTGTAGTTTGTTTGCAGCAGCTAGAGGCTCTGGCACACCCATTCCTCTCTTGCTCTCTCTCTCCCTCCCTCCCTTTCTCTGTTTCTCTCACTTGTAAATAAATAAATGAAAGTAAAAAAAAATAAGCCGGGCGTGGTGGCACACACCTTTAATCCCAGCACTTGGGAGGCAGAGGTAGGAGGATCACCGTGAGTTTGAGGCCACCCTGAGACTCCATAGTGAATTCCAGGTCAGCCTGAGCTAGAGTGAGGCCCTACCTCGGAAAAAAAAAAACAAAAACAAAAGCAAATAAAATACAAGCCTGAGCCAGCTTACGCACACATACATTCACGGTTCGTGGAAGTGGTTCTGGGTTATATTGCACTGGGAATTTCTGCCTCTGGCCTCTTTTGGCAGTGAGCCACTTGCTCCCATAGCCCTTGGGACACTGAGGTTACATTCAGTCACACTACCCCCCCCCCCACAACTCTGCTATGTCCTTGAGGGAAAGAAGGCAAGTCCCTTAGGGTAGTTTCCCAGGACACCAGTTGGAAAAGAGGCCAAGTAAGGTGGCCAGTGGGAGGTGTCCCTGGAACATATGGCCTTTATGTCCACCGTGCCATCTGCTTCCCACTGCCCAGGGTGGGTCTCATCCCAGGGTGGGTCTCAAAGTGTTGGCTCAGGGTCACATCATCACAGAGGTGGCACTGGGAAGGCCTGGGCACAGCTAATAAGGGAGAACACTTAGCCCGGCTCACAGGCGCCCACAGACAGCACTCTGCCTTCTACTCACCCAGGTTGCTATGTCCCTTCCAGGGTGGTCACTCAGCCCGGCACGAGTCCAGCGGGTGTCCTCTTTCTCCAGGACGAAGCACACACAAGCTCCCTGGGACTGGACACTACAGTTTCCTTTAGTCTGTTTCAGTTTGTTTTGGAGCTTTTTGTTTGTTTTTGTTTTGTTTTGGTTTCGTGTTTTGAAGTAGGGTTTTACTCTAGCCCAGCTGACCTGGAATTCACTATGTGTCTCACGGTGGCCTTGAACTTGTGACGATCCTCCTACCTCTGCCTCCCAAGTGCTGGGATTAAAGGCGTGCTCCACCACGCTCGGCTTGTTTTGGGGCTTTAGAAAAAAAAGTATTGTTTATTCATTTATTTCTTTGAGAAAGAGAGACGATAAGAACGGGTGAACCAGGGCCTCTAGCCATGGCGAACAAACTCCAGACAAGTGTGCCACCTTGTGCATCCGGTCTACGTAGATAGTGGGGAATCAAACCTGGATCCTTAGGTTTCACAGGCAAGTGCCTTAACCGCTAAGCCATCTCTCCAGCCCTGCTTGGGGGTTTTGAGGCAGGGTCTCACTCTAGTCCAGGCTGACTAGGAACTCACAGTGATCCTCCTACCTTGGCCTTCAAGTGCTGGGAATATTTTTTTAATAAATTTATTTTTATTTATTTATTGGAGAGAGAGAGAGAGCGATAATGAAAGAGAGAGAATGGGTATGCTAGGGCCTCTGGCCACTGCAAACAAACTCCAGATGCATGTGCCACCATGTGCATCTAGTTTATATGGGTACTGGGGAATCGAACCTAGGTCCTTAGGCTTTTCAGCCAAGCGCCTTAACCACCAAGCCATCTCTGTAGCCCAGGAATTGCTTTTTTGTTTGTTTGTTTGTTTTGCTTTGTTTTTCGAGATAGGGTCTCACTCTAGTCCAGGCTGACCAGGAATTCACTATGGAGTCTCAGGGTGGCCTCAAACGCATGGCGATCCTCCTACCTCTGCCTCCCGAGTGCTGGGATCAAAGGCGTGCGCCACCACGCCCAGCTGAGAATTGCTCTTTTAAGGTCTGTAAGAATGGCTCAGTGATTGAAGGTGCTTGCTTGCAAAATTGTCTTTTAACAAGTCTGCCAAAAAGGTGGCACGTGCAGAGGCTGGGCCATAGGAAATAGCTCTGAGATGAAGAAACTCGTGTCCATTCCTGGAGCCAGATCTCCTGGATTCTTGACTTCTGGGACTTTTTTAAATTATCGCTTGATATCTTTGACCTCAGTTTCCTCATCTGGATTATGGGAATGATGGGGCTGGAGAGGTGGCTCCACAGTTAAAGGAACTTGTTTGCAAAACCTGTCCTAGGTTCGATTCCCCAGTACCCATGTAAAGCCAGGGACATATACTGAAATATGAGAGTGACAATAATTCTACCTTGATGGATTATTGAAAAAAATTAAAGTCCCATGTTGGAATGACTTAACCATCCCACCAAAACTCATGTTGAAATTGAGTTCCAACTTAGAGGTTACTAAGAGAGTGGAAACTTAACTATGATACTTAGGTTGAGTTGAATGTGGTCATCAGCCACATTAGGTTGGGGCCCTAATCCAATAGGCTTGTGGCTTTACGAGTAGGACAGACTTGAATCACAATACTTATTCTCATCATGTGACACCCTGTGCCACCCTAGACTCTCCAGCGTCTCCACCAGCAAGAAGCACCTCACCAGTTGTGACTGCTTGACCTTGAACTTCCCAACTTTCAGCTCCATGCACCAAAGAAAATTCTTTTCCCTACAGCTTCTCAGCCTGTGGCATTCAGGTCGCAGCTGAAGATCTGCAGTCACGAAGATTCCGGCACATAGACAGGGATGAACAACTGTCAGGGGTTACTGTTGAAGGAATAACTGCTCCCTGCAAACCTCCTTTTCCCAGGTGTAAAAGGAGGGAGGGGAGCCTGAGAGATGGCTCAGTGGTTAAAGGTACTTGCTTGCAAAGCCTGACAGCCTGGGTTTGATTCCCTAGTGCCCACATGTGGTGGTTTGATTCAGGTGTCCCCATAAACTCAGGTGTTCTGAATGCTAGGATCCCAGCTGATGGAGATTTGGGAGTTAGCGCCTCCTGGAGGCAGTGTGTTGTTGGGGGCATGCTTATGGGTGTTACAGCCAGTTTCCCCTTGCCAGTGTTTGGCACACTCTCCTGTTCCTGTTGTCCACCTGATGTTGGCCAGGGGGTGATGTCCGCCATCTGCTCATGCCATCGTTTTCCCCTGCCATCATGGAGCTTCCCCTCGAGCCTGTAAGCCAAAATAAACCTCTTTTTCCCAGAAGCTGCTCTTGGTCAGGTGATTTCTACCAGCAATGTGAACCTGACTACAACACCACATAAAGCCAAATGCACAAAGTGGTTCATACATCTGGAGTTCGTTTGCAGTGGCTAGAGGCCCTGACATCCCTGTTCTCTCCCCCTCTCTCTCTTTTAATTAAATAAATTAAATAAGTAAGTAAATGTGGGAAGGGTATCACATCTTTCTTCTTTTTTATTTTTATTTTTTTGGTTTTTGGAGGTAGGGTCTCATTCTGGCCCAGGCTGACCTGGAATTCACTGTGCAGTCTCAGGGTGGCCTCAAACTCATGGTGATCCTCCTATGTCTGCATCCCAAGTGCTAGGATTAAAGACGTGTGCCACCACACCCAGCCCTTTCTTCTTTTTTAAATATTTTTTATTTTCTTTGAAAGACAGAGAGAGAGAGAGAAAGAAGCAGAGAGAGAGAGAAAGAAGCAGAGAGAGAGAGAGAGAGAATGGGCACCCCAGGGTTTTTAGCCACTTTAAACAACTCCAGGCAAGTGCGCCCCCTTGTGTGCATGTGTGACATTGCATGCTTGCATCACTGCGTCTGGCTGTGTAGGACCTGGAGATTCAAAGAAGAGTTCTTAGGCTTTGCACCCAAAACACCTTAACTGCTAAGCCATCTCTCTAACCCTTTTCTTCTTTTCTTATTTTTATCTATTTTTTATGTACTTTTTGCTTTTGTTTTTAGAGGCAAGGTTCTCTCTCTAGCCCAGGCTGAACTTAGAATTCACTCTGTAATGAATGTCAGGTGGCCTCAAACTCATGGAAATCCTCCTACCTTAGCCTCCCAAATCCTGGGATTAAAGGTGTGCACCACCATGACTGACCCCTTTTCTCTTCTTCCTTTTTCTAAATATTTTTATTTTACTTATTTATTTGAGAGACAGAAAGAGAGAGGGAGAGAGAATGGGCGTGCCAGGGCCTCCAGCCAATGCAAATGAACTCCCGACACATGTGCCACCTTGTGCATCTGGCTTACATGGGTCCTGGGGAATGGAACCAAGGTCCTTTGGCTTTGTAGGGAAGTGCCTTAACTGCTAAACCATCTCTCCCACCCTCTTCTTCCTTTTTTAGAAAAGATATTTTATTTATTTGAGAGAGAAAGAGAGAGAGATACTAGATGCGCCAGGACCTCCAGCCACTGCAAAGGAACTCCGGACACATGTACTACCTTATGCATGTGGCTAACATAGGTACTAAGGCTTCATAGGCAAGTGCCTTAACCACTAAGCCATCTCGCCAGCACCCCCCCCCACCCCGGGCTTCTTCTTTTTTAGAAAATATTTTTAGCCGGGCGTAGTAGCTTACACCTTTAATCCTAGCACTCGGGAGGCAGAGGTAGGAGGATCACCGTTGAGTTCAAGGCCACCCTGAGACTACAAAGTGAACCTCAGGTCAGCCTGGTCTAGAGTGAAACCCTACCTAGAAAAAAAAAATTTATATATTTGGGAGGGGGAATCACTATGTGAGTGCTGTGTCTTTTAGGATATACAAACAACCAGGCCAAGAAGCAGTCTATTCTCAAAATGGCTTTAATATGCCCATGTGCAGAGAAAGAGAGTGGTAGAATACATGTTTATTGAGTACATGTCAGATCCAACCAACAATTCCTCCTGATGTATTATCATCTCTATTTTAAGATAAGGGGGAGCTGGGCGTGGTGGCGCACGCCTTTAATTCCAACACTAGGGAGGCAGAGGTAGGAGGATCACCATGAGTTCGAGGCCACCCTGAGACTACATAGTGAATTTCAGGTCAGCCTGGGCCAGAGTGAGACCCTACCTCAAAAACAAAACAAACCAAAACAAAACAAAAAGATAAGGGAAAAGGGCTAGAGAGATGGCTCAGAGGTTAAAGCCTAAAAACCCAGGTTCCATTTCCCAGTACCCACATAAAGCCAGATGCAGTGGTGCATGCATTTGGAGTTCACTTGTAATGAGCAGCTGGTGGCCCTGGTGCACTCATTCTCTCTCTCTCTCTCTTTCTCCTTGCAAATAAATAAATTTTAAATATTTTAAAAGCCAGGCGTAGTGGCACACACCTTTAATCCCAGCACTTGGGAGGCAGAGGTAGGAGGATCACTGTTGAGTTCAAGGCCACCCTAAGACTACATAGTGAATTCCAGGTCAGCCTGGACTAGAGTGAAACCCTACTTAAAAAAAAAAAAAAAAAAAAAAAGCCAGATGTGGTGGCACACACCTTTAATCCCAGCACTTGGGAGGCAGAGGTAGGAGGTTTGCCGTGAGTTTGAGACCAGCCTGAGACTACATAGTGAATTCCAGGTCAGCCTGAGCTGCAGTGACACCCTACCTTGAAAACTAGAAAAAACAAAAACAAAAACTGTTGTAGTCAAGTTCAGATTGCTGGCAGAAATCACCTGACCAAGAGTAGCGTGTAGGGATAAAGGGGTTTATTTTGGTTTACAGACTAGAGGGGAAACTCCAAGATGGCAGGGGAAAATGATGGCATGAGTAGAGGGTGGACATCACCCCCTGGCCCACATAAGGTGGACAATAGCAACAGGAGAGTGTGTCAAACACTAGGAAGGGGAAGCTGGCTATAACACCCATAAGCCCACCCCCAATAATACACCACCTCCAGGAAGCTTTAATTTTCAATTGCCATCAGCTGGGGAACCTAGCATTCAGAACACCTAAGTCTATGGGGGACACCTGAATCAAACCACCACATTCTGCCCCTGGCCCCCATAAACTGATAAACATACATGATAGAAAATACAATGCATTCAGTCCAACTTTCAACACATTTTTTATCAAGCCTAATGATGTTCAAACATCCCCATAATGCAAGGTCTTTTCACTGAGCCATAATGCCAAAAAAAAATCACCAAAAAAAAAATAATAATAATGGCACAGAATAAACATTCACATTGTAAAAGATGGCATGGGCATAGAAAAGAAATATTCATCTAATACAAGATTTAAAACAAGCAGGGCAAACATCAAACTCTGTAGCTTCAAGTCCAACAACTCCAGTCAGTGACAAATCTCCAAGTCTCATAATTCTAACCAGCAACAAGTCTCTGGAGTTCCAATTCCACCCCTCCAGCTGGGTTATTCACAGTCCTGGAAAACTTCATGGGGGCCGGCAGCTTTCCTTAGCAGCCATTTCATGGTCCCAGCATCTCCACTGGGTCTCCACTGTAATTCATGGTTCATCCTCACGGCTCCATCTGGTCTCCATGCAGGCAATCCTGCTTCACACCGGCCATGGCCATTTCCAAAACACAAGACCATGTTGAAAACTCGATGACCCTCTCTTTCCTGCATTTCTTATACTCCATAATACCAGGTGGGGTGATAATTTGTTAATCCAGGGGGGAATAAAGTAGACTTTGAAGAATAGGACACTCCTTGAGCACTCAGGCCCCTTCAAAGGAGTCTACATTCTTCCTGTTGCCCCAATCTCAAAGGTTGTAATCTCTCATACATTTGCAGCTGAACAGGCAGCAGTTTCAGCCCAAAGATTTCATTTTTCTGTGCCATATCCCTCTGCACCACCAGTCCATTTGTATATACTGCAATCCTGCACAAATTCTCAGGACACAGTCACAACAGCAAGCCTCTCACACAAACTGCTTCTAGCCCAGTCCAAGCAAAGTTCTTTCTGACCCTCATAAGCCAGACCTCACAGTCCATAGTTCTTACTACATTCAGGTCTGAGTTTGACCAGAATAGTCCATCAAGCTGTACTTACAGCACTGCAAGGCACCTCTTGGGCCAAGGTTTCAAATCCTTCCACATTCCTCTTGAAAATCAGCTCCTAAAGGCCAAAGCCACGCAGTCAGGTGTCTAGCAGCAATCTTACTCCTCAGTACCACCTTACTGTTGCGGTCATGTTTGCATTGAAACCCTCTCCTGGATAATAAATATTTATTTCCAATTAAAGATGAGGAGGAGAGCAGAGCAGCTGGGACAGTGCAATGGGAAGAACACGGCATACAGATCTACACCTCTGCACTCACGAATGAGCCAAACGTAAGTTTAGGCAAATCTTTCATTCTTCTAGCATTCAGCTTAGCAAATGTTTTCAAGGATTCTCTTGTGTATCTGACACTCCAAGAGGTGCTGTGAGCACTTGTCCTAACTGGAGCCAATTTTCTCCTAAAACTGAAGCTTGAGAGGGCATCGAGCATGAGTGCTGACCACTGATGACAGACACATCTCCACCTCCTCATGCTGAATG
This sequence comes from Dipus sagitta, assembly GCA_036346955.1. Classification (NCBI taxonomy): domain Eukaryota; kingdom Metazoa; phylum Chordata; class Mammalia; order Rodentia; family Dipodidae; genus Dipus; species Dipus sagitta. The sequence continues at coordinate 9,600,425 of CM070775.1, read as the reverse complement.
TTGTTCTGCTGCTGAACCAAACCACTGATTACAGAGATTAAGATTGTCCGGCTGGAGAGATGGCTTAGTGGTTAAACGCTTGCCTGTGAAGCCTAAGGATCCCGGTTCGAGGCTCGATTCCCCAGTACCCACGTAAGCCAGATGCATAAGGGGGTGCATGCATCTGGAGTTCGTTTATAGTAGCTGGAGGCCCTGGCATGCCCATTCTCTCTCTCTCTCTTTCTCTCTCTGTTGCTCTCAAATAAATAAATAAAAATAAACAACAATAACACAAAAACCATTGTCAGAGCCAGGTGTGGTGGCGCACATCTTTAATCCCAGCACTTAGGAGGCAGAGGTAGGAGGATCTCTGTAAGTTCAAGGCCAGCCCAGGACTACAGAGTGAGTGCCAGGTCAGCCCAGGCTAGAGTGAGACCCTACCATGGAAACAAACAACGGCAACAACAAAAATGTCAGGACTCTTAGCTAACTTCATCATGTTGAGAAAAATAATCTTTTTTCAACGTAGTTTAAAACTAACTTTTAAAATATATTTATTTATTTATTGAAAGAGAGAGAGAGAGAGAGAGGAAAAGAAGCAGAGAGAGGGAGAGGCAGATAGAGAGAGAATGGGTACACCAAGGGCCTTCAGCCACTGAAAACAAACTCCAGACACATGTACCACCTTGTGCATCTGGCTTACTTGGGTCCTGGAGAATAGAATCTGGGTCCTTCGTCTTTGCAGGCAAACGCCTTAACTGCTAAGCTATTCCTATGGCCCTTGAAACTAAATTTAACAGTCTTTTAAAAGAGTCTATCTTTAGAGAGAGATGAAATAGTCTGAATAGTTTACTCATCACACAAAATATCTTTGCTTTGTGAATTTGAAATGATAACATTGTATAATAGCAAGTTCAAATTGTAACACATACCAAGGAGCAAAAAAACAAAAACCAAAAAACAAAAAACAAAATTAATGACGAGTCATCCTGCCTTCCTGTTTGCTCCATTGTTTACTGCTGCCTTCCACAGATATTTATTTAATTCATTCCTCTAAATAGATATTAATAACCTGGAGAGCTTTCATTGCGCCCTTCTCCTCAGCACAAACAAAACCAGCTTATTTTCTTCTGTTAGGATCCACTGATTTTTCCATCACTGTAGTTTGCTTTTCATGAATCCCACGTGACGATCAGAATGTTTGCAGGATGTACAGTTTAACCATTTGGATTTTGTCCTTTTTTTTTTCAGGACTCTGCTGATAGCAACATAAATTAAATCTTTCTGCAGGGTTTTGGAATAGAATTAGCAACTGGGTGTTGACCAGAGGTGGCTGAGTGGTGGATGGGGATTTCAGAGTCAAATTCGGGGGCTGCAATACAGATCAGTGGTGAAGCACTTGTGAGGCCCTGGGGTTGATCCTCAGTAACAACACATTAAATAGAGAGAGAGGGAGGGAGAGAGGAGCCGGGTGTGGTGGCGCACGCCTTTAGTCCCAGCACTCAGGAGGCAGAGGTAGGTGGAACGTCATGAGTTTAAGGCCACCCTGAGACTACATAGTGAATTCCAGGTCAGCCTGTGCTAGCAAGACCCTACCTCAAAAATAAATAAATAAATAAATAAATAAATAAATAGGGTTTAGTGGTTAAGGCACTTGCCTGCAAAGCCTAGGAGACAGGTTTGATTCCTCAGTACCCATGTAAGCCAGATGCATAAGATGACACATGTATCTGGAGTTCATTTGCAGTGACTAGAGGCCCTGGCACACCCATTCTCTCTCTCTCTCTCTCTCTTTCTCTCTCTCTTAAATAAATCAGTAAGACAGATCTTAATGGGCAAAAAAAAAAAAAAAAGACTTTAGCCAGATGTGGTGGTGCACGCCTTTAATCCCAGCACTCCAGAGGATCACTAGGAGGAGCACTAGGAGGAATGCCATGAGTTCAAAGTCAGCCTGAAACTACAGCGTGAGTTTCAAGTCAGCCTGGACTAGAGTGAGACCCTACCTTGAAAAAACAAAAACAAAAACAAAACAGACAGATCTTACAGTTGAGGCAGAGATGGAAGACGGTCAGGGACAAAGGACTATGGCAGTCAGATTTCTGTTACTGTAGCAAATACTAGGAATCTTGGGGTTAGCCGGGCGTGGTGGTGCGCTCCTTTAATCCCAGCACTTGGGAGGCAGAGGTAGGAGGACCACCATGAGTTCGAGGCCACCCTGAGACTACATAGTGAATTCCCTGGGCTAGAGTGACCCTACCTCAAAAAACAAAACAAAAAAGAACCTTGGGGGCTAGAAAGATGGCTAAGTGGTTAAAGGTACTTGCTTGCAAAGCCTGCTGACCAGGTTCAATTCCTCAGGGTCCATGTAAAGCCAAATGTACAAAGTAGCTCATGCATCTGATGTTCATTTGCAGTGGCAAGAGGCCCTAGTGCATCCATTCTTTCTCCCTCTTTCTCTCAAATAAGTCAATAAATAAACATTTTTTTTAATGGGGCCTGGAGAGATGGCTCAGTGGTTAAGATACTTGTCTGCAAAGCCTAAGGAACCAGGTTCAATTTCCCAGGACCCACATAAAGCCAGATGCACAAGGTGGCACATGTGTCTAGAGTTTGTTTTCAGGGGCTGGAGGCCCTGGCATGCCCATTCATTTTCTCTCTCTAATAAATAAATAAATAAATGAAAACTAAAATTTAAAAAAAATCTACCAGGTGTGGTGGCCCATGCATTTAATCCTAGCACTCAGGAGGCAGAGATAGGAGGATTGCCATGAGTTTGAGGCCACCCTGAGACTACATAGTGAATTCCAGGTCAGCTTGGGCTAGAGTGAGACCCTATCTTGAAAAAAAAAAAAAAAAAATTTAAGAGGCCCTGGCATGCCCATTCTTTCTTTGTTTCTGTCTGTCTCTCTCTACTTGCAAATAAATAAAAATATATGTATATTTTTAAAAACCCTACAGTATTTGTAGCCAGGGGTGGTGGCACACGCCTTTAATCCCAGCACTCAGGAGGCAGAGGTAGGAGGATAACTGTGAGTTTGAGGTCAGCCTGAGACTACTTAGTGAGTTCCAGGTCAGCCTGGGCTAGAGTGAGACCCTACCTTGAAAAAAAATTTTTTTTAGCCAAGCGTGGTGGCATATGCCTTTAATCCCAGCACTCCGGAGGCAGAGGTAGGATTGCTGTGACTACAGAGCCGAGTTCCAAGGCAACCATCCCAGGATCCTTCCAGACATTCTCCAAGCATCACAGACCCCTAGAGACCTCACTTCTCATCAGCAGGAGGCTGGGAAAGAGAGAGAGCAGGAAGCGCGCTTCCATCATGACCAGCCAATCAGCTTTTGTGCTGGGGCAGGTCTGGGGGACCCGAGAGTAAAGAAAGCCTTCAGATCCTGGGGACCTGCTTTTCACGGTGCCAAAGACACGAAAAATATGAAGTGTACCACTTTCCCCTCGGCCATCAGCCCACCTGACCCCATCAAGGGTGGGCCTCTGTAGTAGTTTGAACGGATGTCCCCTAATTGATTCAGAAGTTTTATTCAAGCTTGTAACTAGGTGTCACGGTGGGCGGATCCCAGGATCCAGCCCTAAGGGGTAGGGGTGGGGGGGTAGGGTGTTTGGAATTCCAGTCTAAAGATAGGCACAGTGCCTGAGCGTTGCATGGAGCTCCTGAAGTGTGCTTGCCTGTGCTGTTGGTGGTTACTTTTGGCCTCTTTCTCTCTCTCTTTCTCTCTCTCTCTCTCTCTACCTCTCTATCTCTCTGCTTGTGTTGCAGTCAGGTTCGCATTGCCGGTAGAAATCACCCAACCAAGAGCAGCTTGTAGGAAAAAAAGAGGTTCATTTTGGCTTACAGGCTCAAGGGGGAATCTCCACGATGGCAGGGAAAATGATGGCATGAGCAGAGGGTGGACATCACCCCCTGGCCAACATCAGATGGACAACAGCAACATGAGAGTGTGCCAAACGCTAACAAGGGGGAACTGGCTATAACACCCATAAGCCCGCCCCCAACAATACACTGCCTCCAGGAGGCGTTAATTCCCAAATCTCGATCAGCTGGGAACCTAGCATTCAGAACACCTCAGTTTGTGGAGAACGCCTGAATCAAATCCCCACAGACACCATCTCCTTAATTTGCCCAACCTAGGCTTGAACTTGTGATCCTCTTGCCTCAGGCTGCCAGGCAGCTGGAATTACAGGCCCACACTCCTCAGACACTCTGTTGGGCATGAATTATTTCGTGTTCTAAGTCCCTCCTGATGTAGAAGTGGATTCCGCTCAGGTCTGGAAGGAGCTGCCCTTGGACAGAAGGGTGATGGTCTGTGTTTCGGTGAGAATCTAAAAACGTCCCCCAAAGTCTCATGTTAAAGGCTTGGCTGCAAGTCTGTGACACTTTTGGGAGAAAATGAAACTAGGGGGGAGATCCTACTGGTGGGAGGTTATGTCACTGGGGGCATGCTCTTGAAAGGGCTATTGGGATTTTAGTTGCCTCCCCCAACCCCCTTGCTTCCCAGCCACCATGAAGTGAGAAGCTCTCCTTTGCCATTGGCTTCAGCCCTCACGTTCTTCTTGACACAGGCCAAGTGACCACAGACTAAAACTTCCAGAGCTATGAGCTGGAATCAATCTTTGCTCCTCTGAAAGTGATGATCTCCAGCATTTTGTCACAGTGATGGAAGGCTGCCCGACACAGTCTACGGCCACCAGTAACTGCGGTATCAATTCCTTTCAGTCAATGCTAGTGAAAACTCGACTTAAAAAAAAACAGAAAAAAAAAAAAAAAAAAACAGCCAGGCGTGGTGGCACACACACCTTTAATCCCAGCACTTGGGAGGCAGAAGTAGGAGGATCGCCGAGAGTTCGAGGTCACCCTGAGACTACACAGTGAGTTCCAGGTCAGCCTGAGCTATAGTGAGACCCTACCTCGAAAAAAAAAAAAAAGAAAGAAGAAAGAAAGAAAAAAACAGGGCTGGAAAGATGGCTCAGTGGTTAAGGCACTTGTCTGCAAAGCCTAAGGACCCAAGTTTGATTCCCCAATACCCATGTAAAGCCAGATGCAGAAGGTGGCACATGTGTCTGGAGTTCATTTGCAGTGGATAAAGGCCTTGACACACCCATTCTCTCCCTTTCTCTCTCTCTCTCTCCCCCCTCTCTCTGTCTTTTTTTGCTTGCTAATAAAAATATATTTAAAAAAAAAACAGAGCTAGAGAGATGGCTTAGCAGTTAAGGTACATGCCTGCAAAGCCAAAGGACCCAGGTTCTATTCCCCAGGACCCATGTAAGTCAGATGATTAAGATGGCACATGTATCTAGAGTTCTTTTGCAGTGGCTAGTGGTCCTGGCACACCCATTCTCTCTCTCTCTCTCTCTCTCTCTCTCTCTCTATATATATATATATATATATATATATATATATGCCTACCCCCCTCTCTCTCAACAAACAAAATAATATAAAAAAGTAAAAATAAATCAAAAAAAGGCTGGAGAGATGGCTCAGCAATGAAATGCATTTGCTTGCAAAGTTTGACAGCCCAGTATCCACATAAATCCAGATGCACAAGGTAGCACATGTGTATGAAGTTCATTTGCAGTGGTAGGGGGCCCTGGGGTGCTCACACTCTCTCTCTTCTTCCACTCTCTGTTTCTTTTTGTCTATGCCTCTGTCTCTTAATAAATAAAGATATTTTAAAAAAAAAAAAAACCTTCTGCTCTTATTTTGTAGAGGTAATGATTTGTTTCATTCTAATTTCTTATTATTCTCCCTTGGTACCCTCAAAAATGGTACATTCTTCTGGGCATGGTGGCACATACTTTTAATCCCCGCACTCGGGAGGCAGAGGTAGGAGGATCACCGTGAGTTGGAGGCCACCCTGAGACTACATAGTGAATTCTAGGTCAGCCTGAGCTAGAGTGAGACCCTACCTTGAAAAAAAAAAAAAGTACGATTATCATCATTCATCATATGTGTGATGGTGTGAATGTGAAAGGTCCCCTGTGATGATTTGAATGTATAGCCTCATAGACTCAGGCTTGAAATTTGAATCTCCAGTGGGCAGAACCCCACTGGGAAAGAGGTATGCTATGTCACTGGGGGCGGGGGTCAGCTTGGAGGGGGCAGATCTTAAGCGTGTGGAGAGCAGCTTGGAGCTCTGCCTGTTCCAGCTTATTGGTGTTTGGTGGTGTCTCTCTGCTCGGATCTATGGAAGGGAACCAGCTTCTTTTGCATTGATGGTGTTTCCCCTAGAATTTATAAGCCTGAAATAAACCCTTTCCTCCCATAAGCTGCTTCTGGTTGGATGTTTGCTCAGCAATGAGGAGCTGACTGCAATACCCCCCCCACACACAGCCTCGTGTGTTTGTGATTAAGCCTCATATTCAGTCACCAGCTGGTGAAGCCTTCTGGAGGCGGGGTGGACCTTGAGGATTATTAGTCCTGCCCTACTGGCTAGCTCATTCTTGCTCCCACCCTGCTACTTATGAGTGAAGATGGGAGGTGATTATCTCCAACATGATGAAACTTCCTCTCAAAACTGTAAGCCTCACTGCTGAAGACTTCACATGCTTGGGCTGCAAGGTCACTGAGAAATCAAGCTGGAGCTGAGCTGAAAACCTCCTCCCTATAGAGCAGCTGACAGAAAGCTGGAAAAACCTACACTGCATGCAGCCCTATGGGAGACAGAAGTCATCAGTGGAGATAAACAACAGTGGACCCTGCAAGCCTGAAGTTTGGCCAGCCAGGACAAGTGAGCCAATGGGTGCAACAGTGGCATGCCTGTTATGGGGGAAACCAACCAATCTCTAATTGGACTGGAGGCCTGCTCCATGGGAGGAAATAGATGCCTGATACTGAAAACCTATGACAGGGGAAGTCATGAGCCATAGGGGTGTAACGTCTGCTGGTGTCTGGCTAAATGCATATATTATGCTCATCAAACTGCCCTGTAAGCACTTTACTAAATGTTCATACCCATAAATCAATGCTACTCTCACTTTTGATTAGAGAAGCTTTTCTTTTCAGATGGTGGCGACCTCTGGGATGACTCAAAAGGCACCATCATGCTGAGAAGTCACAGAGGAGAGTTCAGCATTGAAACATCTCTGTCACACCCTCCAAGGCTCAGGGTCCATTGTGGAAGAGGTGGCAGAGAGAATGTAAGAGCCAAAGGAAGAGTAGGACTCCTTACAATGCAGTCTTCCAGACACAAAAGGGTCTACATATCCATGACCTCACAGTGCCTGGTACCATGTACACAAGGACCCTCATAATAGGAGGAAAAGATGATGACTTCAAAATAAAACAGAGACTAATTGAGAGGGGGAGGGGATATGATGGAGAGTGAAATTGTGGAGGGGAAGTGGGGAAGGGGAGGGAATTATTGTGGTGTATTGCCTATACTTACGGAAATTGTCAATAAAAAAATGTTAAAAAAAAAATAGCCAGGCAGGGGTGGTGGCTCACACCTTTAATCCAGCACTTGGGAGGCAGAAGTAGAAGGATCGCCGTGAGTTCAAGGCCACCCTGAGACCACCAGGTCAGCCTGAGCTAGAGTGAGAGTGAGACCCTACCTTGAAAAAACAAAAAAAGTTGAAAAAACTCTAAGCCTAAAATTAACCCTTTCCTCCCCATAAATTGCTTGAAGCAACAAGAAGGTAACTGCAACAATAATGTTTACTGGTAAAAAAAAAAAAAAAAAAAAACTACTGTTCTGTGGGTAAGCACTGGACTAGAAGCTGGGAACACAGTCATAAAATGCGAATACTGCCCTGGAGGTATCCCTTCCACTGGGAAAACCAGCTATGTGACGCCATTAGGTGTCACGCAGATGTCACAGGGATAGAAAGAAACTCAGAGAAAGTATCCGGGAGCTGACTCTTCTGTGGAGCATGTGACTAGAGTCTTGGAACAAACAAGTCAATGAGTCCTTAGGTAGAGAACAGGAAAAGGTACTGGAGACCAACAGATAGTTTGTGCCAAAGCAGGGAGACAGGCAGAGCTGAAGTAGAGACAAAGCAGACGGCTCTGGTGGATGGACTGTCAGCGGGTGGTGTGAGTGTGTGTGGGTGTGTGTTGGAGGGAGGGGATGATGGCACTGGAGAGGTAATGATCTTTGTCATGTCTCATTTATATTTCATGTAAGGGATAAGAGGAAATCAGCTAAGTGTTTTAAGCAGGGAGATAAAATGAGAACTGGTGACAGTACGGTCGTTCTAGTATGAAGAATGAGAAAGACGTTGTTCCAGAGGTTCAGGAAACAAGCTTTCTTCAATTCTGGCCTGCTGGCCTGAGGAAGAGCTGTGAAGGCCTGGATCTAGGTAAAGGGAGGCTTCTAGAGAAAAATAAGAGTGCTTGCCGCTGGGTGTGGTGGCGCACGCCTTTAACCCCAGCACTCGGGAGGCAGAGGTAGGAGGATCGCTGTGAGTTTGAGGCCGCCCTGAGACTCCATAGTGAATTCCAGGTCTGCCTGGGCTAGAATGAGACCCTACCTTGGGGTGGGGGGAAGTGCTGACAGATCAGGTGCCTTATAGAATACAAGGGTGTTATGCAGCTTTGAAATGATCCCAAACACACAGGTCACTTGCTCCACAATGTTTTTCTTTAGAGTGTGTTGTCCCCTCCCTTTTAGAGCAACATCTGACCTCATCTCATATATGAGAACTTGGAGGCAATTCCCCTCCCCCAACCACCCCCCCACCACACACAGGAATGTGACATCAAACTTAGCAGACTCCAAATATGTTGCTGACCTCAACTGCTACATTCAAAATACATATAAATAGGCTGGAGAGATAGCTCAGCAGTTAAGGTGCTTGCCTGCAAAGCCTAACAACCAGGGTTCGATTCCCCAGTACCCACATAAAGCCAGATGCACAAAGTGGCCCATGCATCTGGAGTCTGTTTGCAGTGGCTAGAGGTCCTGGCATGCCTGTTCTCTCCCTCTCTCTCTTCTCTTTCTCTGCTTGCAAATAAGTACACTCTTTTTAAACAATACATATAAACTTTAGAGTTTACTGGCACCTTGAGAGCTTAGGCCATGGCCAGACTACATCCTATGAGCTGCTTCTAGAGAACTTTGGCTTCAGGGTGACACTCTACTAGCTTTGGTGCCAATCTCCAAAGTTTCATCCACCAATATACACACCTCCCTCCAACACCTGGAACCTCTCATTTCTCTCAATGTCTATTGTGGCCATCAAGCCATTTTCTCCCCCCAAAACACATAAAGATATACCTCAACGGCCGGGCATGATGGCACACACCTTTAATCCCAGCACTCGGGAGGCAGAGGTACGAGGATCACGAGTTTGAGGCCACCCTGAGACTACATAGTGAACTCTCGGTCAGCCTGGACCAGAGTAAGAAAAGCTATACCTGAGGGGATGGGGTTAGCGTGTCTCAGAGACAAAGTGTGAGGCCCTGAGTTCAATCCTCAGGATCCTTCCTCCCACAGGGAAGATACTCCTCCAGTGTTAGACTCCCCCTTTCCCAGAGGCCCACTATCATAACTTGAACTCTGGAGCTCACTCACTGAGGGGGTCAATGCACTTCATCTGTGGAGCGGGTTCTCTGTGAGATTTATTCTCCCCTTCCTTACACAGTGTGAACACAAGAAAAATCTTTAGTTCATGAAATCATATTCTAATTGTTTCTACCATATACACCGGAGGGCCTGAAAGACAGAAAGGGAAGGAGAATTTCAAAATCACTCTTGGGGCTGGAGAGATGGCTTAGCCGTTAAGCTCTTGCCTATGAAGCCTAAGGACCCCAGTTTGAGGCTCTATTCTCCAGGACCCACGTTAGCCAGATGCACAAGGGGGCGCACACGTCTGGAGTTCATTTGCAGTGGCTGGAGGCCCTGGAGCGCCCATTCTCTCTCTCTCTCTATCTGCCTCTTTCTCTCTCTGTCACTTTCAAATAAATAAATAAACAAAATAAATTTTTAAAAATCACTGCTGAATGGCAAAGCCTACTTCCTGACAAATACTCCTGAAGCATTCTCGCTTCGTTCTTTGTTTTGACAGGGCTCTGGATGCAGGCATTCTACTGCTGAGTTAATCCCAGTTGTAAAATGAGTAGAGCGGCTACACTTACTGTGGTAGTTTGAATGGATGGCCCCCGGTAGATTCGGGAGTTTATTAAGGTTTGTAAGTTAGATCTCAAGGAGGTGTTACTAGGGGGTGGATCCTATGTTTGGGGGTGGATCTGGAATTCCAGCCCAAGGTATGCAGAGCCTGAGGTCCGTGGAGCGCGCTGCCTTGTGGTGCTGGAGGTGGTGTTTCTCTCTGCGTGGACCTGGGAAAGGAGACCAGCTTCTCCCACCATCATGGGACTTCCCCTGGATCTATAAACTTCAGTGAATCCTGCTCCTCCCATAAACTGTGCCTGGTTTCGACATTCATCCCAGCAACATGAAGCTGTCTACTGCACTTCCATTAGCCCCAATAAATAAATAGCAATGATAGTGATTCGTAGCCTCCTTCATCAGTTCACGAACCACTTGATAGCCAGCCTTAACTTCATGACCGTGGCAAAATCCCCTAATTAAAGACATCCTGCAAATATTCATCAACTCCCTTTCCGCCCCAGCATACTTCCCTTTATCCCACAGCATGACCCCCTCCCTACTGCCAGTCACCAATCAGAGTTCAGACGCAAGGCAAGCACTGAGCAGTTCTGGGCTCTGGTGCAAGTATGATTTCTATAAAAAGACATTTAGAAAACAGAGAGCAATGTTGCCATTTTGCCTTTAATGGAAAAGTGGCTAACCGTTACAGTAAAAAAAAAAAAAAATCTCTTATTTAAAAAGAAAATATCCAACCTCCAGGCAGGCAGTCGTTTCAATTTTCAGAAATACACATATGCTTGAAGATCAATAACGTCGTTATAAAAATAAACTCTGAATGCATGGTTTAAAAGGGAAAGGTCCCCTCCCTGGAAGCTGCACGGAAACATACTAGGAAGGACCGGAGTCTGTCTGAGATGGGTCACCCCAGGGTGGGGGCAGTTTTCACTTTGGAAGACAGGGCCTGCTTGAAGCGCCTCTTCAGGTCCTGCATGTTAGGAGAGCGAGGCCGGGGGATGATGGAGGCCCTTCTCCGCTCCCCGCCCAGGCTGTGCAGTTTGCTCACTTCTTTGCAGAGATGCTGAAACACATCGCAGACGTCTTCACAGTTTTCACTGGTGGAAATTTCAAGGAAGAGGCTCCCCAGCTCGTTGGCTAGCTGAAGGCCGTCTTCTGTCTGCACCTGCCGGGCGTGCAGAAGGTCCCCCTTGTTGCCCACGATGATGACGGGCGCTCTGGCGTCAGGGTGGACCTTCCGGATGTGCTGGTAAAGGGGCCGGATGGACTGGTAGCTTGCGAAGTCTGTGATGGAGTAGACTAGCAGGAAGCCCTCGGCCCACTGCATGCACTTGGACAGCGAGTCAACGGAGTGGCTGAGGTTGTCTTGAGCCTGAGAAAGATCAAAGTGGGACCGGGTCAAGGAAACTCGGTCAGCCTGGGGCTCGGATTTGACATTAAAGTAATCCTTGAAGAAACAGCGGCCAGAGAAATCACTAAGTAAGAGTTTGCGAGTTCTACCCAGCTAGGGAAAATGTAAATTCTCAGACTTCCAGCCTGGAGGATTTTATGAGTCATGATGTTGGAATATTGTTAAAAAACCCCTGCTTGATTGGCAGTCTCTTTATTGTTATTATTATTATTTATGTATGTATGTATTTGAGTGAGTGAGAGAGAGAGAGAACATGATATGCTAGGGCCTCTTACTGCTGCAAATGAACTCCAGACACATGTGCCCCTTTATGCATCTGGCTTGACATGGGTGCTGGGTAATCACACCCCAGCCTGCAGGCTGTTTAAGCCAGTGCATGCCTGTAGCCGCTGAGCTATCTCCCCAGCTCTTGACAGGCATTCTCTAGCAAGCTTGGCTGACTTTAGAATAACTACAGACCAGGATGGCTCAGGTTTTTTGTTTTGTTTTGTTTTGTTTTTAGGGAACTAATTCATAACAAACAAAAACTTTGAAAATAAGCCAAGATAAACATCTATTCCCCAACCCATAAAAATATTTTTAGCAGGCAACTTCTTGAGAATGTTACTGAAACAAATTCCTTTCGTTGGGTTCTTCCACAAGATTTATCCTCCCTAGAAGGGATTAGCAATTAATTAAATTACATTCCAGATTGCTGGCCAAGGGGTTATCTGGTTGCAATTACTGACTTGGAGGAATGGCCAGTAACACTTTGCCAGTCCTTGCCAGGGGAAAAGACCCTCTCCCACCAGAATCCCACATGCTTGTTTTGTTTTGTGTTGTGTTTTTCAAGATAGAGTCTTGCTTTAGCCCAGGCTGACCTGGAATTCACTTTGTAGTCTCAGGCTGACCTCAAACTCAGAGCGATCCTCCTACCTCTGCCTGGGATTAAAGGCGTGCGCCACCATGCCCAACTGCACACACTTTTTTGTTTTATTAATGTGGTGCTGGGAATTGAACTCAGGGCCTGTGCACGAGCCTTCAGGCTGAGCTACATCCCCAGTCCCAGGTTTTTGTGATGTTTGTTTCTCATTGTTCCTGGTTGTGCTCTGAGTAAATAAATAAATAGCCTAAGTAGTGCTGGCCCTTGAGGCTGCAAGGGAAGTTAAGAGTAAGTGGACTGGGCTGGAGAAGATGGCTTCAGCCGGTTAAGGAGTTTGCCTGCAAAGCTAAAGGACCCAGGTTTGATTCCCCAGACCCACAAGATGGCGCATGCATCTGGAGCTCGTTTGCAGTGGCTGGAGGTCCTGGTGTGCCCATTCTCACTCTCTCTCAAATAAACAAATAAAATATATTAAAAAAAAAAAGTCAGTAGACACACCCCATAATCCCAGCACTTGGGAGGCTGAGACCAGAAGATTGCAGTGAGTCCAATGCAAGCAAGTTCTAGGCCAACTAGGGTTACTGTTGCAAGCAAGACCCTGTCTCCAAATAAAAGGGTGGGGAGGGAATGCTGGGCGCGTCGTGGGGCATTCCTTTAATCCCAGCACTCACTCACTCGGGAGGCAGAGGTAGGAGGATCGCTGTGAGTTCGAGGCCACCCTGAGACTACAGAGTGAATCCCAGGTCAGCCTGGGCTAGAGTGAGACCCTACCTCGAAAAACCAAAAATGAATGGAGAAGGGGAAGCTATTAAAACAATCCTTCCCCTTTGGAAGGCTTCCAATGCCCCTACCCCGTGCACAAGCCCGCTCCTGCTTTAAAATGACCACCAGGCGTGTCTGAACAGAGGACCTGGAGCCCAGCACCTCACCACAAGATACTCTCTCGCCACCTCCCACCGCCTTAGAGTCCCTCCCGGAGGGGGTGAGCCTGTCGCTCCGGACACACTTACCTGGATGCCCCCTGGAGTGTCCTGGATCTGCAGGGATAGCTGGTCCCCCTCCACATAGACGAGCCTGGAATACAGTTTGCCTGGAGAAAAAAAGAACGGGAGAGAGGTTCGCTTTAAAATTCCCACGCTCGGATCAGAAAATGAATGAATGAATGAATGAAATATGCAGGACAGAAACAGAGAGCATAAAACCATTCTAACCTGTGTTCGGTTCGTAGTCGCCGATGAATCTCTTGGTCAGGAAGCGCACGATCATTGCTGAAAAGGAAGTGGGGAAAAAAAAAAAAAGAAATCAAGCCAGTGTTAGGTTGAGGCGGTTACATGGGAGCCCTCGCCCGAGGGATGCGCGGTGCACGGCGCGCGCAGCTCGCCGACCCCCCGGGGGGGGGGCTCTGCAAAGCCGTGGGGCAGCGTGCGATGGATGTGACGTGCGGGGGGGGGACACTCGCACCCCCGGTCCTTGCACAGCACCGATTGCAACCGGGGCGAGAGCGAGGAGCCGGCGGGGCGAAGCGGAGGAGGGCTTCCGTGCATCCGTGCCCCCGGGGCCACCAGCTCGGGTAACTCACCGCTCTTGCCCACGCGGCCGGCTCCCAGCACCGCCAGCTTGACGTCCTTGGGCAGGAGGTAGTCGGAGGAGGTGGAGGAAGAGCAGGAGGACTCCGGGATGGGCGCGAGCAGAAAGTGCCCGGACATGTTGAGCGGTCGCATGGAGAGCGTCCCGGCGACCGATGGGTCCTGGGTCCCCGGGGTCCCCGGAGCGGATGGGGAGCGGCAGGGAGCTCGGAGGGGGATGGAGGTAGTTGGGGAGGGAATGGGGGTAGACTCGGCGACCGGGACTGCAAACGGCAGCCAGGGATGGAGTCGGGGACCCGCGGCTTTTTAAGAGAGCCCGGAGCTCCCGGGAGCTCGGAGGCCGCCCCCAGCTCCTCCTCTTCTCCGCCCTTCCGCGGGGCGGGAGCCGGGCCAGCCCCGGGGACAGTCAGCTCCAGCTCCGGCGTGCGCACCGCCTGACGCGCTCGGCGGGCTCATCTGCGCGGCTCGCTCTGCCCACGGACCTCGGAAGTAACAGCTCGAGACGGGGCCGCCCAGTCCTGATGGCACCCTTCCCCGCAGCCGCCAGCCGGGGTCACTACCAGCCTTGCAGGGGAATTTGATTTTTTTTTTTTTTCCCGATGTAGGCTCTCACTCTTAGCCCAGGCTAACCTGGAATTCACTATGGAGTCTCAGGGTGGCCTCGAACTCACGGCGATCCTCCCACCTCTGCCTCCCGAGTGCTGGGATTAAAGACGTGCGCCACCACGGCCCGGTTTATGGGTGAATTTAAGACTGGAGAAGACCGAAGAGAGGACGGTGCAATGGGTTGGATGTTCCTGCAACCGTGGGGATGCAGAGATTCAAACTTTTGCCCCTTGTTTTGAAAAAGTGCCGCGGGGGTGCGGGGTTGACACTGCCGTGGAAAGGAAGAGGGAAGCGACGAAGGGCCCTAAATTAATTATCACTCTAAGGAACTTGAGTCACTTCTATGAACGGCCCCTCCAGGGAGCAGTCGTCGTTTGCCACTCAGCGTCCAAACCCGGGCAGCCCTGCTGGCACGGAGGGCACTGAGTCACGCGTGAACAATGAGCATTCCGCTTTGCTGGGAGCCCCAGCTCCGGACTCACCCCCCATCATAAATGCTACCCTGTGCCCTTGAGTCATGAGTTTACTTCATTATTCAAACATTTACTTACAAGTGCATAATGGAATTTAGGGGGGCCTGGGGGGAGTGGGAGGGAACACAGAAGATAAAGACAGCCTGGTCCTTGGATCCCAACAAGGCAAAGCCCGAAGCCTCCTATGTGGGACTCATCTATGGGACTATCTATTACCAAAATCCCCCATCCCTGCCCATCACTTCTTTTCTTCTTCTTTAAAAAATAAAAAAAAATTAGTTATCTATTTAATTTATTTATTTGAGACAGAGAGAGATAGAGAGAGTGAGAATGGGCTTGCCAGGGCCTTCAGCCACTGCAAACCAACTCCAGATGCATGTGCCACCTTGTGCACCTGGCTTACGTGGGTCCTGGGGAATCAAGCATCTAACCGGGGTCCTTAGGTTTCACAAGCAAGCACTTAACTGCTAAGCCATCTCTCCATCCCTGTTTCTTTGTTTTGTTTTGTTTTCTTTTCTTTTCTTTTTCGAGGTAAGGTCTCGCTCTGGCCCAGGCTGACCTGGAATTCACTATGTAGTCCCAGGGTGGCCTTGAACTCATGGCGATCCTCCTACCTCTGCCTCCCGGGTGCTGGGATTAAAGGCATGCAACACTACACCCAGCCTCTTTTTAAAAATATATTTTGTTTATTATGAAAAAGAGGGAGAGAATGGGCACACCAGAGCCTCCAGCCACTGTACACAAACTCCAGACACATGCACCACCTTTTGCTTCTGACTTTATGTGAACCTAGGTCCTTAGGCTTTGCAGGCAAGTGCCTTAACTGCTGACCCATCTCTCCAGCCCAAGTTTCATTGTTTCTACTAGCTGCATTTCTAGCCGTCTCCTCTCCTCGCCCTGCCTACTGCCCTTCTTCCTCAATTGAAGAATCAGTTAGACTAGATGGTGGCCCTGTGGTTCTTCTCTTGGAGACACTCTGAGCTCGCCGCCAGCATCCCCACACCTATCTCGCAGCTAATCGCCCCTTCTCAGAGCCCCCTTGTCTGCATCTGTCTCAACTATCATTCCTCTCAGGCACAGCATTTGATGTCTTTCTCCACAGAGAACAAATCCCTGCTTGTGTTTTTTATTTCCCAACAAGTGGGACTACCTGGCACTGGCAAGGCTCCCCCAGAATGTGTGCTTATTGGCTGACATTTTATAAATTAGTAAATGGATGGACATTGCCTCCGCTGTGTGAACTGGAAAAGACAGAAGTTCCATTTATGACTTCTCCCAATGCTTGGGTTTTTTTAAATATTTTGTTTATTTATTTATTTATTTGAGAGAGAGAATATGAATATGGGTGCACCAGGGCCTCCAGATGCTGCAAATGAACTCCAGACACATGTGCCACCTTGTGCATCTGGCTTAGATAGGTCCTGGGGAATCAAACCTAGGTCCTTTGACTTTGCAGGCAAATGCCTTAACCGCTAAGCCATCTGTCCAGCCCTGCCTTGGGTTTTGAGGGCAACCTGCTCTTGAGAAGAAGTGTTCTAGAGAGTCACTAACTAAAAAGACGGGAAGCAGGACCTTCCTTCCTGACAGGGAAAAAAAAAATGCACCAAAATACAAGACATGTTGAGAGGGGTCACTGGGAAAGTGCTGGATTCCAGGGCTTGTTGAGGAACTCAGTAGTGGAGGTCCAGGCTGTTGTTTTTCACGTTTCTTGGCTACTTCTTACTGGATACAAGATGGGTCCTGTAGCATCAAGCCCTTATTCATACAGAAAGGGAAAGAATATCTTATATAGATATTTATCTAAGAGAGAGAAAAAGAGGCAGATTAGAGAGAGACAGAATGGATGTGCTAGCACCTCTAGCCACTGCAAACTGCAGACACATGCACCACCTTGTGCATCTGGCTTATGTGAGTACTGGGGAATTCAACCTGAGTCCTTAGGTTTTGCAGGCCTAAGCCATCTCTCCAGCCCTATTGCAGTCAGGTTCACATTGCTGGCAGGAAACACCCAACCAAGAGCAGACTGTGGGGGAAAAGGGTTTATTTTGGTTTACAGACCCAAGGGGAAACTCCATGATGACAGGGGAAAACGATGGCATGAGGAGAGGGTGGACATGACCTCCTGGGCAACATCAGATGGACAACAGCAACAGGAGAGTGTGCCAAACACTGGCAAGAGAAGCTGACTATAACACCCATAAGCCTGCCCCAATACTACACTGCCTCCAGCAGGTTTCAATTCCAAAATTGACATCAGCTGGGGACCTAAGCATACAGAACACATACGTCTATGGGGACACCTGAATCAAACCACCACAAGCCCCCAGAAAGACTATCTTGATCTGCCTCTTTTACTATGAAAAAAAAGAAATCTCACAGGAACTTTCCATTATATCTCACCATCCAGAGCAGAAAAGTGAGAGAGAGAGAGAGAGAGAGAGAGAGAGAATGGTCCAAGCAGCTGGCTCAGAATGTTGAGATGGTCATGACTAGCTTCAATGATCATGATTCCCCACACCCCTTGGGATTAGACATGCTGCTGCCTCCGTGCAAAATCAAGAAATGGAAATAGGGCATGGTGGTGCATGCCTTTAATCCCAGCACTAGCCATGAGTTCGAGGCTACCCTGACACTACATAGTAAATTCCAGGTCAGTGTGAGCTACAGCAAAACCCTACCTCGAAAAGAAAAAAAAAAAAAAAAAAAAAGGAAGAAGAAGAAGAATGACTGTTAAGCAGGAGCCGATGAAAATCTGTCACAAACTCCCTTCATTTTCCCAACAGAAATGCAAGATTTTTAAGAGAAAAGAAGCCCTGCCTTGGTTTAATCTTGAGGGTATCTCTTCATTCTTTTTTTTTCCCAAGGTAGGGTCTCACTCTGTTCCGGCTTGATCTGGAACCCACTCAGTAGTCCCGTGCTGTTGAACTCAAAGCACTGCTCCTACCTCTGCCTGGGATTAAAGGCGTGTGCCCTCATGTCCCGCTTTTCACCCCGTTTCATCCTCTGTCTGAATATGATGATTGTTTCAGGTCATCCAATAAAGAAAATTCCTGAGATTTTCCAGTGATAATTATGTCCCATTTTGCATTTACATTGCACCGTGCTTAAAGGAGCCACCGAAGTGCTATGTCATCTTCCTCGGAAAGGCCCTTTGCATTTGTAAACACACAAGACAATCTATGAGCTTTTATTTATCTGCTTTTCATGTGTGTAGTAGATGTGTGGTGTGAGTGTGGCACAGGCTGGAAAAGAATACCAGGGACCTCCCCCCCACCAAACACACACACACAATGCTTGACTGTCTGTTTTTCTTCGACATCGGAGTCTCTTACTGACTCCAGAGCATGCCGTTTTCGGCAAACCCCAGTGATTCTCCAGTCTCTGCTGCCTACAGCACTGTAGATACACACATTCTTGTTTATAAGGGTCCTTGGGAATCAAACTTGAGCGGTCTCAGGCCCTGCACAGGAAGTGCTCTTTAACAACTGTATTGCTGGGCGTGGTGGCGCACGCCTTTAACCCCAGCACTCGGGAGGCAGAGGTAAGAGGATCGCTGTGAGTTCGAGGCCACCCTGAGACTCCATAGTGAATTCCAGGTCAGCCTGGGCTACAGTGAAACCCTACCTTGAAATAAAAAATAAATAAATAAAAATAAACTGTCATCTCTTCAGCCCAAATGTGTGACCTTTTAGTGAAAACAGTAAGCCATTGAGCTAGAGAATTATTATTGCTGTTTGTGTTCTGCTATTTCGCATCATGTTTGTATCCAGTTATGTCAATTTGTGGTGCAACCAATAAAACATGGCCATAGCCGGGCAGGCATGGTGGTGCCCACCTTTGATCCCAGCAGTTGGGAGGCTGAAGTAAGAGGATCTTACTTTGTGTGTTCAAGACCAGTCTGAGATGATACAGAATTCCAGGTCAGCCTGGGCTCCAGCAAAACCCTACCTAGGGAAAAAAAACAAAACACTAAGCCAGGTGTGGTGACACACGCCTTTAATCCCAGCACACTGGAGGCAGAGGCAGGTGGATCACTGTGAGTTTGCGGCCACCCTGAGACTACATAGTGAATTCCAGGTGAGCCTGGGCCAAAAGAAAAAAAAAAAAGAAGACCATTGGCATGAAGTGGTTTTGATGTTATTGTGCAAATGTCTTATTTCTTAGAGTCTTTAATAATCCTATAAAGCAGGTAAAAATGATCTAAATTGAGGCTCAGACAAGCCTAGTCATTTATCCTGTTTCAGAGCCATTTAGTAGTGGAGAAGCCAGCACGCTGTTACAAACTTCTCTTTCCAGCAGTATGGGGCACGGGATGAGTATCCCAAAACTCCCTTCGGAGAAGCAAAAGGTCAAAGCAAGTCAGCATGGGCTCCAGCAGAACTGAAGAGGGACCATCAAAAGGGAGACTGGGGGGAGGGGCGGTCTAGCTTCAGAGAAAGCTCTGGGGAGGAATGAGCTGGCCTCAAGTCTGAGGGAGAGGGGTGATCTGCAGATGCAGGGAATAATAGCATGTGCAATAATGAATGTAGAGGGCATATGGCCAAGTTTCAAAACAAAGAAGCAATGATGGGGACCCAAAATATTGGGGCACAGCCTATATACATGGTAACCTGCGCTATGCTGAAGAATTTACTAGAAGGCCGTATACTAGAGGAAACAGTATCAGTGTTAGGAACTGAGAAAGAACAGTTTGGCCTGTGTTCTCAAGGATCTTGCGACTGTTTACTTAACGTCCCACCAGCAGTAAGCTCTCTTCCCTCTGAGGTGGAGCAAAACTGAAAATCTGGGCTGGAGAGATGGCTTAGCAGTTAAGGTGTTTGCCTGCGAAGCCAAAGGACACAGGTTCAAACCCCCAGGACCCATGTAAACCAGATGCAAAAGGTTGACTCATGTGTCTGGAGTTCATTTGCAGCGGCCGGGAGGCCCTGGCACACCCATGCTTACCACCACCACCCCCCTCAAATAAATAAAAAAGATTTTTAAAATTTAAAAAAAAATTAAAATCTAATGGCAGGCACCTCCGCTTGAGGTACTTTGTTTCACAGAGATACTGAAGAGCGCCCTATGGATTTCTTTTTCCAAGCCGAATGCTTTCCATAAATTCCAGTCCTGAGGGAAAAGGAAGTGAGCAATTTCTCTGTGCCTCCTCTGTCAGCAGCTTCTGGAAGGCACCACACACTTCACTGGCAGAAAGTTAACACAGCACAGAGCCTGCCTGCCGGCTCACTCCTCCCTACACACTTCCCAGCCGGTGCTGCCTGGGAGTCCTAACCCAGCGACTTGTCCTGCGCACTCGGCGCAGAAGGTTCTCTGCGGACATGCATGGTGTCGTTTTTCTCGAGAAGCATGACACTCCTATTCCAAGTTACTCAAATCTAGTTTCAAATAACGTCTCTTGCGCTCAGAGGATAACCTTACTGTTTATACTTCAGCTTTTTCTACCCCGGTACAGAGAAGATGCCAATGCTATAAATTCTGTGACAGTGGAAATATGGAGGAGTTAAGAACTTGTGGTTTTGTTTCCGCTACAACATTCAGAAGACAAACTCAGAGTGTGGTATAATACTAAGATTGGGTTCAAGCCGGGTGTGGTGGTGCACGCCTTTAATCCCAGCATGCCGGAGGCAGAGGTAGGAGGATCGCCATGAGTTCAAGGCCACCCTGAGACTCCATAGTGAATTCCAGGTCAGCCTGGGCTAGAGCGAGACCCTACCTCCAAAAAAAAAAAAGAGGGCTCAGGGGCTGGAGAAATGGCTCAGTGGTTGAGGTGCTTGCCTGAAAAGCCTAAAGACCGAAGTTCGATTCCCCAGTACCCACGAAAAGCCAGGTGCACAAGGTGCCCTACGCGTCTGGAGTTCGTTTGCAGTGGCTGGAGGCCCTGGCATGGCCATTCTCTCTCTCTATCTGCTTCTTTCTCTCCCTCACTTCTTATATAAATACATTTACCAAAAAAAAAAGAAAAAAAGAAAAAAAGAAAGAAAGGAAGGAAGAAAGGAAGGAAGAAAGAAAGAAAGAAAGAAAGAAAAGAAAAGAAACAAAAGCTGGGCGTGGTGGCGCACGCCTTTAATCCCGGCACTTGGGAGGCAGAGGTAGGAGGATTGCCACCCTGAGACTACATAGTGAATTCCAGATCAGCCTGGGCTAGAGTGAGACCCTACCTGGAAAAACAAAAAAATATATATAAAATAAAAAATAAAAAATAAATGCATTTTAAAAAGGGAGGGAGCTGGAGGGATGGCTTAGCAGTTAAGACATTTGCCTGCAAAGCCAAAGAACCCAGGTTAGATTCCCCAGGACCCACATTAGCCAGCGGCACAAGGGGACGCATGCATTTGGAGTTCATTTGCAGTGGCTGGAGGCCCTGGCGCACTCATTTTCTCTCTCTCAAACCACGCCTGGTGGCACACGCCTTTAATCCCAGCACTCGAGGCAGAGGTAAGAGAATCAGTGTGAGTTCCAGGCTACCCTGAGACTACATAGTGAACTCCAGGTCAGTCTGGGCTAGAGTGAAACCCTACCTTGAAAAAAAAAAGAAAAGAAGAAAGAGAAAAGAAAGAAAGCCAGGTGCACAAGGTGGCACATGCCTGTGGAGTTGGTTGCAGCCGCTGGAGGCCCTGGCTTGCCCATTCTCTCTCTTCTCCCCCAAATAAATAAATAAAAATACAAAAAGAAAAAGAATATATAAAACTTACACAAACCATACCAACGTTATTTAAAAAGAAAAAGGCTGACAGGGATCAATTCTCAAATGGGAACATGCATCTTAATTACCCAGTCAGCTTATTAAACACTGGGCACTGGGCCCCACCCCCAGAATCTCAGATTCAATAGGTCTGGGGTAAGTCTGCACTTTCAACAGGTTCCCGGATGATGCTGGTCCTGCTAGCTGGAGAGCTATACTTCGAGTACTATTGGCTTAGGTCACCTGGTAAGAATTTATACAGCAGGAGAGGGCAGTGAATGTGCGACAAGGAACCAGACAGGCAGAACTCGACTGAAGGTGGCAGAAACCTCTAGAAGAGAAAAATTGGTGGGCTCTGCCAAATATTAGAGAGGTTTTTAAAAAATCAATTTAGAAAGAGACCTCTAAATTTGTTCACTGGAAGATCCTGGCAACATTTGAGAATACTGTTGCATCAGAATGGTGGAGGCGGAAACCAGATTTGCAGTGGGCGACCAGGAAATTTAGCGACTAAAGGGACCAGGAAGACATAGAAATAACTGCTTGTTGTTAATTTTCCATCTGGAGGCTGAAGTCAAGGAGGTAACATGTGGAAAGGGGCCAAGAGACCAGAGACCAGGAATAGCCAGTGCCTTAGTAAGAGGACAGAAGGCTGCAGGCAGCATTCGAATCATTACCAAGCCAACTGTCTTCCTGTAGTACTCAGCACCTATTTAAAAAAAAACGGGGGCTGGGGGAGCTGGAGAGATGACTTAGCGGTTAAGGTGCATGCCTGCAAAGCCTAAGCACCCAGGCTCAGTTCTCCAGGTCCCACATAAGCCAGATGCACGTGGTGGCGCATGTGTCTGGAGTTCGATTGCAGTGACCGGAGGCCCTGGCACGCCCGTTCCCCCCACCCCCGCCTCACGTAAATAAATAAAAGTAAATTTTAAAGAAAGGGGGGCGGATGTGCGGCTGGGGAGATGGATTAGTGGTTAAGGTACTTGCCTGCAAAGCCTAAGGATCCAGGTTTGATTCCCCAGTACCCACATAAGCCAGATGCACAAGGTGGCACACGTGTCTGGAATTTGTTTGCAGTGGCTAGAGGCCCTGATGCACCCATTCTCTCTCTCTCTCTCTCTCTCTCTATCTCTCTCTCCCTCTCTAATATAAATAAAAACTTGAAAAAATATTTTTGGGTTGGGGCATGGTGCATGCCTTTAATCACAGCACCTGGGAGGCAGAGGTAAGAGGATTGCCATGAGTTCAAGGCCACCCCTGAGACTACATAGGGAATTCCAGGTCAGCCTGGGCTAGAGTGAGACCCTGCCTTGAAAACCAAAAAAAAATAAAAAATAATTTTTAGCCGGGCGTGGTGGCACACATCTTTAATCCCAGAACACGGGAGGCAGAGGTAGGAGGATCACTGTGTGAGGCCAGCCTGGGACTACAGAGTGAGTTCCAGGTCAACCTAGACTAGAGTGAGACCCTACCTCAAAAAAAATAATAATAATAAATAAATAAATAAGTAATAAGAGCTCTGCCACTCCCTTCTGTTCTACTCTGCTCCCTCCAGGTTGGCACCTCCTTCAAGAGTCGGGCTCATGGCGCTGCTTCCTTGGCCTTCTCCCCTGCGGCAGAGCAGGTCCTAGCAAGTTGGTAAGTTGATAAAAACTCAAGACTCCCCAACAAAAACATATATTGGGACACAAGTACTGTAAAGAATAAAAAAAAGGGATGGAAAAAGATAAAGGAGTTTGCTATTTTTAAAGGCCATTAGGAGACACTCTTGATAAAATCTCAGCAGAGGTGGAATGAAGGAGACAAGGCATGGGTCCCTATGCAGGAAGAAAGCATTCCAGGAGAAACATCAAACACAAGGGCTTTGAAGTGGGTGCCTGGTGTGTCAAAGATAATGCAAGGACAGGAAGGATAATCAAATGCGACTTTGGAGCTGTAAGTGGCACAAGAGAAAGTCGGAAAGTCATAGCCCCAAGGGTGGAGGGTTTTGTGGACCGGGGTCACTGTCAGGATATAAATGATATTCAAAGCCACAAGCCCAAGTACCACCTGGAGGGTAAAGGCACCTCAGTATAGGGAGGTCAGAAAGGCACCTGAAAAACTGCCACACAGATGAAAGGAAACCAGCTAAGTTCTCAGATGCTAACTGAATCCAGACCAATATGAGGAAATGGAATACATATATATTTTATTTATTTCAGAGAGAAAGATGAAGATAAAGATAGAATGGGTACGCCGGGGCTTCTAGCCACTGCAAACAAACGCCACATGTATCTGCCATCTTGTGCATCTGGCTTTATGTGGGTACTGGGGAATTGAACCTGGGTCCTTTGGCTTTATTGGCTAATGCCTTAACCACTAAGCCATCTCTCCAGCCTGAAGTGGAACATTTTATAGCAAGTTTACAAGCCTGTAATAACCAATGCTGATGAGCGCTTGAGGCAAATATTTTCTTTTTTAAAAAATATCTTTAGGGTCAGCCGGGCGTGGTGGCGCACGCCTTTAATCCCAGCACTCGGGAGGCAGAGGTAGGAGGATCGCCGTGAGTTCGAGGCCACCCTGAGACTCCATAGTGAATTCCAGGTCAGCCTGGGCTAGAGTGAGACCCTACCTCGAAAAAGCAAAAAAAAAAAAAAAAAATATATCTTTAGGGCTGGAGAGATGGCTTAGCGGTTAAGCGCTTGCCTGTGAAGGCTAAGGACTCCGGTTCGAGACTCGATTCCCCAGGACCCACATTAGCCAGATGCACAAGGGGGCGCACGCGTCTGGAGTTCGTTTGCCGTGTCTGGAAGCCCTGGCACGCCCATTCTCTATCTATCTGCCTCTTTCTCTCTCTCTCTCTCTCTCTCTCTCTCTCTCTGTCACTCTCAAATGAATAAATAAAAGATGAACCAAAAAATATTTAAAAATAATAATAATAATGTTTTTTTTAATATCTTTAATTTATTTATTTGACAGAGAGAAAGAGGGAGAGAGAGAATGGGCACACCAGGGCCTGCAGCCACTGCAAACAAACTCCAGACACATGCACCCCCTTGTGCATCTGGCTAACGTGGGTCCTGGGGAATAGACCTGGGTCCTTTGGCTTTGTAGGCAAACACCTTAACCACTAAGCCATCCCTCCAGCCTTTTTTAAAAAAAATATTTTTTTAATTTATTTGATAGAAAGAGGGAGGGAGAGAGAGAATGGGGAGGCAAATATTTTCTTGCTCTTGAAGGTGGTAATGCCACTGGGACAATCCTGTAGGAAATCAACTCCAAAACGAACCAAGAATCTGGGACACACACACCCTCTGACCCAGCATGGGGCTCGAGACTGGGAATACATACATGTTCACAGCACTGCCATTCACCACGTTAGGTGACTGCGCATCAAATGAGAAAGAACTGTCATTTTCTGAATATGTGAAAATACGCATAACAGCTCCCCTAAGCCACTCCTGTTTGACATTCTTTTCTCTATGTCTCCGCTTCACCCCTCCCTCCCCCAAACAGGTTTCTCCCCAAGCCGTGGTAACACATGTATTCATAGATCTTCAGCACACAGCAGATGGCTGCGAGTCATCATTCATTCTGGTTCCCTCATGTTGTTGATCAGCACACAAGAGAGTGACGCGACCTTCTGCAGAGTGAACAAAGAAATGTCCCGAAGTCTCCTGATCTTTTCTTTCTTCTTTCTTTTTTTTTTTAATTTTTTTTCTTCATTTTCTATTTATTTATTTGTGAGCGACAGACACAGAGAAAGAGGCAGATAGAGAGAGAGAGGGAATGGGCGCGCCAGGGCTTCCAGCCACTGCAAACGGAACTCCAGATGCTTGCGCCCCCTTGTGCATCTGGCTAACGTGGGTCCTGCGGAATCGAGCCTCGAACCAGGGGTCCTTAGGCTTCACAGGCAAGCGCTTAACTGCTAAGCCATCTCTCCAGACCTTCTTTCTTTTTTTTAAAGAGGATTTAAATTTTTTTTTAATTCATTTATTTGGGACAGAGATAGAAAGAGAGGAAGAGGCAGATGGAGAGAAACAGAATTGGTGCGCCAAGGCATCCAGCCACTGCTAACAAACTCCAGATGCATGAGCCACTTTGTTCACCTGGCTTTCGTGGGTCCTGGGAATCGAACCTGGGTCCTTTGGTTTTGCAGGCAAGTGTCTTAACTGCTAAGCCATCTCTCCAGCCCTCTCCGATCTTTTCTACATCACATGGAGATTTTAACAATTCCAGTTACTCAGGACCAAAATGGTAACCAGTATTCAAAATTCAAAGAAACATTGGTTTTTTTAAAAAATAGTTTATTTATTTATTTAGTTATTTGAGAGCGACAGAGAGAGAAAGAGGCAGATGGAGAGAGAGATAGAGAGAGAGAGAATAGGCATGCCAGGCCTCCAGCTACTGCAAACGAACTCCAAATGCACGCGCTACCTTGTACATCTGGCTTACGTGGGTCCTGGAGAATCAAGCCTCGAACTGGGGTCCTTCGGCTTCACAGGCAAGCACTTAACCACTAAACCATCTCTCCAGCCTGAAACACTGGTCTTATAAATTTTATAAGAAAGCAAGATTGAACATATGTGCAGATGTGTATTCATTTTTTTAATGTTTTTTACTATATTTAATTAATTTATTTATTTGAGAGAAAGAAAGAGGTGGGGGGGGAGAGAGAATGGACATGCCAGGACCTCCAGTCACTGCAAACGAACTCCTGTTGCATGTGCCCCCTTATGCATCTGGCTTACGTGGGTCCTGGAGAATCAAACTGGTATTCTTTGGTTTTGCAGGCAAATGCCTTAAACGCTAAGCCATCTCTTCAGCCCAGTATTCACTTAAAAAAAAAAAAGAACATTTTCATTATTGCTCTCATTAATTCAAAGAGAACTTACTGAATGCGCTATGATGGACACCAGGAACACAAAACTGAACGGCTAACCACACCCATACTAGGGAGGACAGAATCTTCAAGCCTTGTAACAGAAAAACGTCTGCCATGAGAATGCTCTAGAAAACTGGAGAAGTGGGTTGAAGGGATGGCTTAGCAGTTATGGCATTTGCCTGCAAAGCCAAAGGACCCAGGTTTGATTCCCCAGGACCCACATAAGCCAGATGTACATGGGGGCACATGTATCTGGAGTTCCTTTGCAGTGGTTGGACGCCCTGCTGTGCCCATTCTCTCTCTCTCTCTACCTCTTTCTCTCTCTCAAATAAATAAGTACATATACTTTAAAAAAAACTTAAGTAGTTATGAATAAGCCATATGGAAACCTACTTTATTGAATAATGGCACACCCAGAAGCCATAGATTGTTACTAGAAAACTTTCAGTGCCGGGAATGGGATACCTTCCAGGGAATTGTTGGCCAGGGAGGTCCCTGATGCCCCCAAACATTATAGGCCATTATCAAGGCTCTTAGTTTCTCACCAAAACTAGATAGTCAGACCCTATTGCTGAAGATTCCACAGGCTTGGTCTGCAATGTCATTGAGCAATCAAGCTGGAAACTTCGTCCCTGTGGGCCAGCTGACAGAAAGCTGGAAAACGCTACTGCTGCATGCAGTCCTGTGGGAGAGAAGTCATAAACAGTGATAAACAGCAGAGCACATTGCAACCCTTAAAATTGGCAACTGGTGCTATGGTGGCATGTCTGTTACACAGGAAACCAACCACTCTCTAATTAGGCTGGAAGCCCACTCTACAGGAGGGAATACATTCCTGGTACTGAAAATCTAGTCAAAAGCCTATGGT
Source organism: Dipus sagitta (assembly GCA_036346955.1). Classification (NCBI taxonomy): domain Eukaryota; kingdom Metazoa; phylum Chordata; class Mammalia; order Rodentia; family Dipodidae; genus Dipus; species Dipus sagitta. Next base: position 9,573,020 of record CM070775.1, on the reverse strand, counting down.
GGGGGAGGTCATGAGCCCCAGGGCTGTAATGCCTGCTGGTGTCTGGCTAAGTGTATATATTATGCTCACCAAGCTGCCCTGTAAGCACTTTTCTTAACGTTCATACCCATGTTACTCTCACTTTTGGCTAAAGAAACTTCTCTTTTCAGATGGCAGTGACCAGGATGACTCAAAAAGCACCACAGTGCTAAGAAGAAATGACAGTGGAATGTTCAGCACTGAGACATCTCTGTCTTACCTTCCAAGGCTCAGGATCCATTGTAGAAGAGGTGGCAGAAAGAATGTAAGAACCAAAGGAAAGATAGGACTGCTTACAATGCACTCTTCCAAACACAAAATGACCTGGATATACACGACTTTGCAGTGCTTGGTGCTACCATAATAGGAGGAAAAGATGATGACATCAAAATAAAAGAGAGGGGCTGGAGAGATGGCTTAGCGGTTAAGCGCTTGCCTGTGAAGCCTAAGGACGCTGGTTCGAGGCTCGACTCCCCAGGACCCACGTTAGCCAGATGCACAAGGGGGCGCACGCGTCTGGAGTTTGTTTGCAGTGGCTGGAGGCCCTGGGGCACCCATTCTCTCTCTCTCTATCTGCTTCTCTCTCTCTCTCTCTCTCTGTCTCTCTCTTTCTGCCTCTTTCTCTCTGTCTGTCACTCTCAAATAAATAAATAAATAAATTATAAAAAAAATAAATAAATAAAAGAGAGGCTTTTAATCCTAGCACTTGGGAGGCAGAGGAAGGAGGATCACCATGAGTTCGAGGCCAGCTTGAGAGTACATAGTGAATTCCAGGTCAGCCTGGACTAGAGTGAAACCCTACCTCCAAAAACCAAAATAAATAAATAAAAGATACTAATTGAGAGGGGGAGGGGATATGATGAAGGGTGGATTTGTGAGGGGGGAAGGTGGGGAAGAGGGAATTATCATGGTTTATTATCTATAATTATAGAAACTACCAATAAAAAAAAAATTAAAGAAGCCAGGCATGGTGGCACATGTCTTTAATCCCAGCACTCTGGAAGCAGAGGTAGGAGGATTGCTGTGAGTTTGAGGCCACCCTGAGAATATAGAATGAATTCCAGATCAGCCTAAGCTAGAGTGAGACCCTACCTCAAAAAACAAAACAACAACAAAATAAAAATTTAAAGAAAAAAATACTAGATATGTACTTTTTTAGCTGGGTATGGTAGCACACACCTTTAATTCCAGCACTCAGAAGGCAGAAGTAGGAGAATCCATGTTTGAGGCCAGCCTGGGACTACAGAGTTCCAGATCGGTCTGGGCGAGACTGACACCCTACCTTAAAAAAAATCCAAAATTGGTTCTTTTGCTTATCAATTATACCTCAACCAAGCTGTTTAGCCAGTTTCCCCTTGCCAGGGTTTGGCACACTCTCCTGCTACCGTTGTCCATCTGATGTTGGCGAGGAGGTGGTGTCCACCCTCTGCTCATGCTGTCGTTTCCCCTGCCATTGTGGAGCTTCTCCTCCAGTCTGTAAGCCAAAATAAGCTGCTCTTGGTTGGGTGATTTCTGCCAGCAATGAGAACCTGACTGCCACAGACTTCATGCAATAGTTAAGTAGTGATTAGGGGAAACCTTGGCATGAGGAAGTTCCGGCTCTCCCAGTTTCTGGTACTAACTCTTGCTGTTTTCCCTTGGATCTCTTATTTTTATTTTATTTTATTTTTTGACGTAGGGTCTTGCTCTAGCCCAGGCTGACCTTGATGGATGGAATTCACTATGTAGTCTCAAGCTGGCTTTGAACTCACAGCAATCCTTCTACCTCAGCCTCTTGAGTGCTGGGATCAAAGGCATGTGCCATCGTGCCCAACTATTTTTTTAAATATTTATTTTTAAGCAGAGATAGGAGATAGACAGAATGGGTGTGTCAAGGCCTCTAGCCACTGCAAAGGGATTCCAGCACCTCTTTGTGCATCTGGCTTTATGTGGGCACTGGGGAATTGAACCCAGGTCACTAGGCTTTGCAGGCAAGCACCTTAACTGCTGATCCATCTCTCCAGCCCCCTGAAGTCGTTTCTCTAACATCTGAACGTGGTAGTTTTCACATCTCAAGGTTGTCACAATGAGACAGCATACTCAATAGACCGAGTGATCAAGAATGCTGTTACAATTTTCGGTATGAAGAAAAGCCAGATGGCTGTTCATTGCAGAGAACTGTGGCTCCAAGCCTCTCACATGAGGTGGCAGTACCAGTGGTGCCACAATCCTGCTTTGCCCAGGGCTGCCAACCCTAGCCATCAATGAAGAATAGTCGCCACTTATCTGGGGGCTGGACTCACTCAAGCCACGTGACACTTAGAGGAAACTAATACCCAAGAGATTGTCCACGGAGCGCCTGTGCGATTCTTTTAGGCGTTTCAATTGTATACATCCAAGCTGTGGGTGAGCTGGGAAATCAGCAACCCAAACCTGAAAACTTGACTGTGCTGCGTAAGTAATCCACCCTGAAAGAAAACCAGCTGTCGTGCCGAGTGTGGCGGCGCACGCCTTTAATCCCAGCACTCAGGAGGCAGAGGTAGGAGGATCACCGTGAGTTCGAGGCCACCCTGAGACTCCATAGTGAATTCCTGGGCTAGAGGGAGACCCTACCTCGAAAAACCAAAAAAGAAAAAAGAAAAAGAAAACCAGGTGTCCCTACTTTTCAATCCAAGAGCGTCGAAGTTTCTGAAGAAAGTTACTGGCACCGAAGCCACTGTTGACAAATAAAGGGCTGGAGGGAGGGCTTAACAGCTAAGGATCTTGCCTGTAAAGCTAAAGGACCCAGATCCGATTCCCCAGGTACCCACGTAAAGCCAGATGCACAAGTTGGCGCATGCGTCTAGAGTTTTGTTTGCCGTGGCTAGAAGCCCGGGTGTGGCCCCTTCTCTCTCTGAAATAAGCGTTTTAAAAGGAAAATAAGAGGTAAGAGGTGTATGACAGGGACCATGCATGGAAGCACTGAACCAACAGCAACAGATTTTGCTCATGGGGGTGTGTGGGAAAAGCACCAGGAAGACCAGAGCAGGACCCAGTTTTCCAAACAGTAACCCTCCTAGTGGCTGCCAAAGCAACCATGAAGAGAACCAGTGAAGCCAAAGCTGTTCTTGAAGAAAAAGAATTCCTTTTTTTTTTTTTTTTTTTTTGGTTTTGTTTTTCGAGGTAGAGTTTCCCTGTAGCCCAGGCTGACCTGGAATTCACCATGTAGTCTCAGGGTAGCCTTGAACTCACAGCAATCCTACCTCTGCCTCTCTGCTGGGATTATAGGTGTGCATTCTTTTGCAGTGGTTAGGCACCCTGATGAGCCCATTCCTTCTCTTTCTCTCAAATAAATATGAAAACACAGAGACATCATCATTTAAAAATATATTTTATTACTTATTTATGAGAGACAGAGAGAGGGAGAGAGAAAATGGGCACAAGAGGGCCTCAAACCACCGCAAACGAACTCCAGATGCATGCACCATCACGCGCATCTGGCTTATGTGGGATCTGGAGAATCAAATCTGGGTCCTTAGGCTTCACAGGCAAGCACCATAACTGCTAAACCATCCCTCCAGCCCAGGAAAAGACTTCTTAGTACACAAGAATTTTTTGTTTTGTTTTGTTTTTTTGAGATAGGGCCTCACTCTCTAGTACCAGACTGGCCTCAAATTTACAGTGATCCTACCTCTTCCTCCTGGCATCACAAGATTAACCGCATGCGCTACCACACTGAGCTAAATTCAACTTTTATTTGAGAGAAAGAGGGAGAAAGAGAATGGGCACACCAGGGCATCTAGCCACTGCAGACAAACTCCAGATGTGTGCACCCCCTGTGCCTCTGGCTCTCGTGGGTCCTGGAGAACCAAACTGGGATCCTTTGGCTTTGCAGGCAAATGCTTTAACTGCTAAGCCATCCCTCCAGCCCCTAAATTCAACCCCCCCTTTTTAAATTTTTTTGGTTTATTTATTTGAGAGCGACAGAAGGCAGAGAGAGAGAGAGAGAATGGGCGCGCCAGAGCTTCCAGCCTCTGTAAACAAATTCCAGATGCGTGCGCCCCTTGTGCATCTGGCAAACGTGGGTCCTGGGGAATTGAGCCTCGAACCGGGGTCCTTTAGGCTTCACAGGGAAGCGCTTAACCACTAAGCCATCTCTCCAGCCCAAATTCAACCTTTTAAGTCGGCATAAAGTAGCTTCGCGTACCTGTATGGTATACTTACACAGGGGCCATGTCAGTATGTAGTTATCCTTTCAGTGTATGTACTACTGAAGTGAGCACTTTAGCATGACTTCTGAAGAACAAGTTTAACCACCACTTACTGGGTTACGAAGAACCGGTTTCCACCAAGGCTCTTTCATAACCCACACCATTTTGTGGGGGCATAAAATGCAATTAAAAAAAAAAAAAAACTACAAGTACAGACAGCCTGAAAATAATGGCATCAGAAAGCTAAAACTTCAGCCGTACACCAGAGGAAGATCAGTGACCGTGTCCCAAAGATGGACTGTGGTGCTTCAGTGTGTGGTGCATCCAGGTCCCCATACTGCTCTTAGGCTGGATTTCTGAGACAGGGCCGCTCACACCGAACCTGGGGCTCCCCATCTTGCAGTCAGACTGGCTGACCATGACACCCCAGCAATCCTGTGCGCACTCCTCAGCACATGGCTGGCTTTGTGTGGGTGCTGGAGATTGAAGGTCCTCATGGTGGAGCGGCAGGCGCCCTTACTTCTCTGCCATTTCCCCAGAACATGTCATTTAAGGACAGAGAAGCCGGGCATAGCAGCGCACACCTTTATTCACTCAAGAGGCAAAGGCAAGAGGATCAATGTGAGTTCAAGGCCACCCTGATACTACATAGTGAATTCCAGTTCAGCCTGAGCTAGAGTGAGACCCTAACTAGAAAAAAACAAACTAGGGTCACAGGCGTACAACTTACATGAAATCCACTTCTACTTCAGGCGAAGAGGATGCACAATGCTGTGGCTTTAATGTATCCCTTTAACACTCAATACTGGAATCTAATCCAACTGTGGCACAAGTGGAAAAAATAGACCAGGGGCCCACCCGTTCCCTCTTCTGGCTTGAGGATAGCTTTGCTCCCTTGGGAGGACTCAGCTACATCACCTTCAAAGGGGGTGCCAGGAGCTCAGGAGCCACTATACCTAACACTCCTTGATCATGGATTTCAAAATTTTTTTTTCCAGGCAGGGTCCTGCTGTAGCGTAGCCTGACCTAGAATTCACTATGTAGTCTCCCTCCTGCACTAGAGGAATGCATCACCAGGCCCGGCTTTGGATTTCGATTTCTATTGTTTATATCCCTCTTTGCAACGGTTTTGCTATATAGCCGAGGATAGCCTCTAACTCAAGATCCTTCTAAGAGTGCTAAGGATTGGAGATACAGCACCATGCACAACAACCCACTGACTTTTCTACATTTCCCCCCAGTGATGTAGAGGATTACCTTAAAATTTAGTTGAGAAGTAGTCTCAATCTAGCCCAGGTTAACCTGGAATTCACTATGTAGTCTCAGGGTGGCCTTGAACTCACAGCGACCCTCCCACCTCTGCCTTTCAAGTGTTGGAATTAAAGAGACGGACCACCATACCCAGCTTAATATTTGGCTGTTTTCCTAACAAGTAGTCTATCAGTTGCACACTGGGCCACATGCTAAGAACCATGCTAAATTTGGACAGGAAGACTATTTACAATTAACACCTGCTTTTGGGCTGGAGAGATGGCTCAGCAGTTAAGACACTTGCTTATAAAACCTGACGGCCTGGGCGCAATTCCTCAGTATGTAAAGCCAGTGGAGCATGGATTTGCAGTGGCAGGAGGCAAGGGTATGCCCTCTCTCATCCCGTCCCCCATCTCAGCAAATAAATACTAAAAAGCTTTAAAGTCTGCTTTAAATATATTTCTTTTGAGTGAGTGAGGACACCATACTTTAATGAAGAAAAGCATTTTGACAATCTAGGTCTGATTCATTTAGGACATCTATTAAGCCATGAACTCATAGGGAATGGGCTCCAGCAGCTCGGGCTCTTTTCCATTAGTCCTCACAAAGTGTGCGTCTCTGGGCGGAGCGGGCTGCCGCTTCAGCTGCACCCAGGTTCCTTTCTCTTTGGCCTCCTTCTTCTTCTGGTCGTTTTCCTTCACCCGTTTCAGGAAGCTGTCTCGGCTCTTAGAGTGCTTAATATGCTCGATACGCACATTAATTCTCTTGGCAAGAATCTTGCCCCTGGTGAGAGTAGAAAATTCTTTTAAGTGTTTCACTCAAATACACAATGGAAATGCAGAAGACTATTAATAGTTTCGTTTTCTAAATAACTAATACTTTTTACTCAAAGGTAATCAACTATTCTAATTGGAGGCCTTGAAGGGAATATTCCTACCTTAGTCTCTGAACACCCATTATTCAACCAGAACCAGGTCAATAAAACAGTAAACTTTTTGGGGTTTGTTTTGTTCTTGAGGTAGGGTCTCACCCCAGCCCATGCTGACTTATGGCACACTTTAATTCTAGCACTCAGGAGGCAGAGGTAGGAAGATCGCCATGAGTTTGAGTCCAGGCCGAGACTAATTCCAGGTCAGCCTATTTATTTGGTTTTTCAAGGTAGGGTCTCACTCTAGCCCAGGCTGACCTGGAATTCACTATATAGTCTTAGGGTGGCCTTGAACTCAAGGTGAGTCTCCTACCTTAGCCTCTAGAGTGCTGGGATTAAAGGCGTGCACCACCACACACCCGGCTCTGGTAAATTTTTGTTATGAAACTAGCACTGCTTACTCATGTAAGATTTTTCAATGTTTCCCCTGACAGGTTACAAGACAAACACTAAGTTTGCCTGGGTTTTAAAGGGTATTTCCTTTTCCCCACTTGAATGGCCAATAAAGACATAAGTCCAATTGGCAAAGTGAAAGGGGGCATGTGATACAACGCTGAAGAGCCACCAAAGAAGCGCGACCATACTTACTTGACTTGCTTGTTCACAACAATGCCAACAGCATGCTGAGTGACATTGTAGACTCTTCCAGTCTTCCCATGGTAACATTTATGAGGCATTCCTTTTTGGACAGTACCCATTCCCTAGTTGAGAGACAAATGCTAATTCAGCAATTTCCTCTTCATTTATGAAGGTAACCAAGACAATCTAAGATTTCCTTAAAAGTGGCAACTCATGAACTTTCAGAGCCGGTGAAATGTGTTTTTCACATTGCTTCAAGCAATCAAAAAGACAATCATCATTAAGCTCTAGAGTGCCAAAATATGTGTAAATATTATGTTATCCAAATAGCTCACAATGGGCTTTTCTTTCCTCTTTTTCTATTTTTGGCTTTTTCAAGGTAGGACCTTACTCTAGCCCAGGCTGACCTGATGCTCACTTTGTAGTCCAAGGCTGGCCTAGAACTCAGTGATCCTCCTTTCTCTGCTGCGATTAAAGGTGTATGCCACCACAACGGCTCCAACAACTACATTTTAAATGATGTATTCCTTCTCACCCCCACAAACTCTTCGACATCACTACTTGATAGTAATTTCAAGACTGGAGTCCAACTTCCCTAACTTAGCCTTATTTCCTTTTATAATTTACCTTGATGTCTACAATATCACCCTTCTTGTAGATTCGCATATACGTGGCCAATGGAACGACTCCTGAAAAAAAAAAGGGGGGGGGGAAGCATAGATGAAGTCTAGAGTGAAAAAAATGTATTTGTACATGTTTAACTTACAAATGTTAAATCTTGCTAATGGACCATTTCTATTGAAAGCAGAATCAGTTGAAAAATCAATGAAGCTTAAGCCGGCATTGACACTTAGTTAAAACTATTTTATATGTATTTTTTTCACTTATTATAAAATATGTAAGTATATGCCGGTTGCATGTTTTTATGATTATATGAACATCACATATTATAAAAACTCAAATGAACACTGTTTGTCATCAGTCTACTTACCATGTTTTCTGAAAGGTCTAGAGAACATGTACCGGGTGCCTCTCCTCTTTCCCTTTGTGTTTGTCATTTTGGCAAATTACTGCAAAACCAGAAGTATAAAAAGTTGTTATTTCAGCAATTTCCTCTTCATTTAATAAAGTAACCAAGACAATCTAAGATTTCCTTGAAGTGGCAACTCAAGAACTTTCAGAGCCGGTGAAATGTGTTTTTCACATTGCTTCAAGCAATCAAAAAGACAATCATCATTAAGCTCTAGAGTGCCGATTTGTTTAAACATTACCCAAAGAACGTAGCTCACACCGGGGTATGTTAACTGTCAGTAACAGTTAAGTTGGTAATGTCTTTTAACCAAAAGAACCCGCGTTTTATGTCTATTCCAATGCAATAAACTAAAGAGCCTAAAAAGCAGGGTCAGCAATCAAACCCTTACCAACAGACAGGATCTTTTCTGCCTACACAGCACAGGATGCCCTCAAACTAACAATCCTCCCGCTTCAGCCTCCCAAGTACGGGGAATATAGACCTGTATCAACTGTTCCTTTAAAGAGCAAAGAACCTCTTCTCATTTTAACAAGAGCTAAGTGGATATTAAAACTCAAACAAGCCGGGCATGATGGGAGCAGAGGTAGGAGGGTCTCTGAGTTTGAGGCCAGCCTGGGACTACAGTGAGTGACAGGTCAGCCTAGGTTTAGGATTAAAGGGGTTGCTACCACACCTGGTTTGGGACACCCATAACCAACTGAGAGGTAAACTCTCAACATGGCTTGGCACTTCTCAATTGGTAGAAAAATTAACATTTTTATCATCACCTGAGAATTCACCTACACATATCTAAAACTGAACTTTCCTTTGATTTCCAATAGACAAAACAATGGTTTTGATTACTCTAGTAATTCAGAGGGAGAAGTGCCATTCCTGGCACTCACCCTTACCACAAGGCAAACGCCAGTCAGGCTCAACTTGATGAAGGTGTCCTAACACGTGGCAGTTTGAGTCATTAACAGCCCTTACAGAATGACCATCTATGTACTTTTTACATAAAAATGTGTGGAAAGGAGACACAAGAATGTTTCACTTAACCCAAATTCAAAAGTTTCAGTGGCCAGGCATAGCACAGGCCTTTAATCCCAGCAGAAGGGAGCCAGAGGTAAGAGGATCGCTGAGTTTGAGGGCAGCCTGGGCTAGAGCGAGACCCTACCTTGAAAGCCCAAAAGCAAAACAGGTAACTTTCAAGGGATGCATCCCTTTACTTCTCAGAGTTACTTAGCCACATTACCCATTCTAATCCTGAAAATACAGTTGTATTAAAATCATAAAGTTGTGTTAAATCCATAGTAATGTTCTGATCTTAATTCTGGCGAGTCACAAGGACCACATCAGTAATACAAACCATTTCTGATCCCAGAGCCCATTTTCCTGTAACCGTAAAGTTCTAAACCCAACGCACCTAACACTTAATGTTTCCAAAACAATTCCTAGTATGTGAAGCCCTAAAGCAGTATTAAAAACAATGCCAAGGGTTGGAGAGGTGGCTCAGCCGCTAAAGGCCTGAGTTCTATTCCCCAGGACACACAAAGCCAGATGCACAAAGTGGCACATACATCTGGAGTTCGTTCAGCTGCAAGCAGCTCATAGTGCCTCTCTCTGGAAGGATTTAGACCCACTCTATGGACTGACACCAGTGTTTGCTCCACTCTCGCTAACTGCTGTTACTGCTCACAGAATTACAACCAAGTACTAAACTTTTTGCTTGAACTTCTCAGGTACATATACAATCGTGGAATCGCTCAAAACACGATCAACAACTCCTCCTCAGTATAAATACCGGTGTGGCAGTCATAAGATCATTGGGATGGTCCCTTTCTCCACGCACCACCAGGAGCCAATATTCTAGAAGCTGTTTCACACATCAAATTAGAAGAGTCTGGGGTTCATGACCCAAGGCGACCCACTGGGACCCTACACCCCAGGCCTCGTTGAAGATCAAAAACTAACAACTTAGGCTGGAGAGATGGCTTAGTGGTTAAGGCACTTGCCTGCAAAGCCAAACAACCCAGGTTTGATTCCCCAGGACCCACGTTAGCCAGATGCACAAGGAGGCGCATGCATCTCGAGAGTTCATTTGCTGTGGCTGGATGCCCTGCCGCACCCATTCTCCTCTCTATACCTGCCTATTCCTCTTTCAAATAAAGAAACATAAAATATCCCAAACAAAAACCTAACACCTGGGAGATAGCTCGGCGGTTAAAGACGCCTGTTTGAAAAGGCTGCCGGCCCGGGTTCGATTCCCCAGTACCCACGTAAAGCCAGATGCGCATGCATGTGGAGTTCGTTTACAGTGGCAAGAGGCTCTGGTGCACCCAGATTGTCTTACCAACCAAACAAATACATCTTTAAAAAGAGAAAACAAAAAAAAGCAAGCGGCTGGTTTTAAACCCCGTCCCCTTGGGCCCGGCGTCTTTTTTCCGACCAGCTCAGGTTGTTGGGTGCAGAAAAGCAGGTGGACAGGAGCAGCCCACGCGGCCGGTAATTAGGCCCAGGACGCCGGGGATGAAGCCCCAGGAGAACCACATTCTCCTCGCCGCCTCTCTCGGCTTCCGTCCCCACAATGGCCGCGGCGCGGGACTCAGCGCTCGGTCCCCGCAGCGCCGAGTCATCTCCGGGCCAGGCATGGCCTCCACCGCCCAGGCCCAGTGACCTGCACAGCGGCTGCACGCTCGCAAACGCCGCGCCGGCGCCCCGAGGCCCACGGGGCGCGATCGTCGCCAGCAGCGGGCCGCCGGAGCCACGCGCGCGTCCTACCTGGAAGATGGCGGCTCCGGCCGAAAGGAAGGGGCGTGGCCTCGGCGCGGGTCTTACAAGGGCCGGCGGGCTGCCCGCCGCGATGCCTGAAGGGGCGTCGGGGCGCGGGCGGCTGTCCCGGGGAAAAAAGGGCGTGATCCCCGACAGCCGCGACGCCGCCAGGACGCTTCGCTCGGCCCGCAGACGAAGAGTCCAGCGGATCGTGCGCACGGCCCGACCGACACAGCTCGGGATCCTGCCGGACAACCCGGAAAGGGGCCTTGCGGGGCGTCCAAGCAGGCGACGTCCCGGGCACGCTGACGTAAGTGTTGCGTCACTCTTGTGTCTCCCCGGGAAGGCTGTGCTGCTGCAGCTGGGTGTTCAGGCGTCGGGGCGACATGGAGTGTCATCCGTGATGTTTGCAGAAATTACGTGTGCACATTATAACGAAGCAAGAATATTGGGGGCTGGAGAGGTGGCTTAGCGGTTAAGGACGCCCAAGGACCCAAGTTTGATTCCCCAGTACCCATGTAAAGCCAGATGCACAAGGTGGCACATGCATCTGGAGTTTGCAGTGGTTAGAGGCCCTGGATATGATGGAGAGTGGAGTTTCAAAAGGGAAAGTGGGGGGAGGGAGGGAATTACCATGGGATATTGTTTACAATTATGGAAGTTGTCAATAAAAATAAATAAATAAAATACAAAGTTTCATTCTTATTTATTTGAGAGATGGACAGAGGCAGAGAGACAGAGAATGGGCGCACCAGGGCCTCCAGCCACTGCAAACCATCTCCAAATGCATGCGCCACCTTGTGCATCTGGCTTACGTGGGTCTGGGGAATTGAACTTGGGTCCTTTGGCTTTGCAGGCAAACGCCTTAACCACTATGCCATCTCTCCAGCCCCCGACCTTGACAATTTTTTAAAAAGTATTTATTTAAGAGAAAAAGATGCAGAGAGAGAGAGAGAATGAGCACACCAGGGCCTCTAGCCACTGAATGAACTCTAGATGCATGTGCCACCATGTACATGTGGCTTACGCGGGTACTGGGGAATTGAAACTAGGTCTCTTTAGGCTTCACAGGCAAATGCCTTAACCATTAAGCTATCTTTCCAGCCTGACAGTATTTTGTTTGTTTGTCAGGGTCTCGCTTGAGCTCAAGTTGAGGTGATCTGGAACTCTGTAGTCCCAGGCTGGCCAGTGTGCCTGGGAACTCAGTGATCCTTCTACCTCTGCTTCCTGAGTGCTGGGATTAAAGTCTTGTGCCATCATTTCTCATTTTTCATTGTTAAAATTTTACTGGATGTTTTGAGTTGCATAATGTAAAATCTCCAGAAATCACTTTTTCTCTTCTTCCCAAAGTTTTGTCTGATGGTGGTTGGCTGTTTTCTTAAGTGTGTGTGTGTATGTGTGTGTGTGTGTGTGTGTGTGTGTGTGTGGTTTTTTAAGGTAGAGTCTCACTCTAGAGCCCAGGCTGGCCTGAAATTCACTATATAGTCTCAGGGTGGCCTCGAACTCAGGGCAATCTTTTTACCTCTGCCTTCCAAGTGCTGGGATTAAAGTCTTGTGCCATCATTTCTCATTTTTCATTGTTAAAATTTTACTGGATGTTTTGAGTTGCATAATGTAAAATCTCCAGAAATCACTTTTTCTCTTCTTCCCAAAGTTTTGTCTGATGGTGGTTGGCTGTTTTCTTAAGTGTGTGTGTGTGTGGTTTTTTAAGGTAGAGTCTCACTCTAGAGCCCAGGCTGGCCTGAAATTCACTATATAGTCTCAGGGTGGCCTCGAACTCAGGGCAATCTTTTTACCTCTGCCTTCCAAGTGCTGGGATTAAAGTCTTGTGCCATCATTTCTCATTTTTCATTGTTAAAATTTTACTGGATGTTTTGAGTTGCATAATGTAAAATCTCAGAATCACTTTTCTCTTCTTCCCAAAGTTTTGTCTGATGGTGGTTGGCTGTTTTCTTAAGTGTGTGTGTGTGTGGTTTTTTAAGGTAGAGTCTCACTCTAGAGCCCAGGCTGGCCTGAAATTCACTATATAGTCTCAGGGTGGCCTCGAACTCAGGGCAATCTTTTTACCTCTGCCTTCCAAGTGCTGGGATTAAAGTCTTGTGCCATCATTTCTCATTTTTCATTGTTAAAATTTTACTGGATGTTTTGAGTTGCATAATGTAAAATCTCCAGAAATCACTGTTTTCTCTTCTTCCCAAAGTTTTGTCTGATGGTGGTTGGCTGTTTTCTTAAGTGTGTGTGTGTGTGGTTTTTTAAGGTAGAGTCTCACTCTAGAGCCCAGGCTGGCCTGAAATTCACTATATAGTCTCAGGGTGGCCTCGAACTCAGGGCAATCTTTTTACCTCTGCCTTCCAAGTGCTGGGATTAAAGTCTTGTGCCATCATTTCTCATTTTTCATTGTTAAAATTTTACTGGATGTTTTGAGTTGCATAATGTAAAATCTCCAGAAATCACTGTTTTCTCTTCTTCCCAAAGTTTTGTCTGATGGTGGTTGGCTGTTTTCTTAAGTGTGTGTGTGTATGTGTGTGTGTGTGTGGTTTTTTAAGGTAGAGTCTCACTCTAGAGCCCAGGCTGGCCTGAAATTCACTATATAGTCTCAGGGTGGCCTCGAACTCAGGGCAATCTTTTTACCTCTGCCTTCCAAGTGCTGGGATTAAAGTCTTGTGCCATCATTTCTCATTTTTCATTGTTAAAATTTTACTGGATGTTTTGAGTTGCATAATGTAAAATCTCAGAATCACTTTTCTCTTCTTCCCAAAGTTTTGTCTGATGGTGGTTGGCTGTTTTCTTAAGTGTGTGTGTGTGTGGTTTTTTAAGGTAGAGTCTCACTCTAGAGCCCAGGCTGGCCTGAAATTCACTATATAGTCTCAGGTGGCCTCGAACTCAGGGCAATCTTTTTACCTCTGCCTTCCAAGTGCTGGGATTAAAGTCTTGTGCCATCATTTCTCATTTTTCATTGTTAAAATTTTACTGGATGTTTTGAGTTGCATAATGTAAAATCTCCAGAAATCACTTTTTCTCTTCTTCCCAAAGTTTTGTCTGATGGTGGTTGGCTGTTTTCTTAAGTGTGTGTGTGTATGTGTGTGTGTGTGTGTGTGTGGTTTTTTAAGGTAGAGTCTCACTCTAGAGCCCAGGCTGGCCTGAAATTCACTATATAGTCTCAGGGTGGCCTCGAACTCAGGGCAATCTTTTTACCTCTGCCTTCCAAGTGCTGGGATTAAAGTCTTGTGCCATCATTTCTCATTTTTCATTGTTAAAATTTTACTGGATGTTTTGAGTTGCATAATGTAAAATCTCCAGAAATCACTGTTTTCTCTTCTTCCCAAAGTTTTGTCTGATGGTGGTTGGCTGTTTTCTTAAGTGTGTGTGTGTATGTGTGTGTGTGTGTGTGTGTGTGTGTGTGTGTGTGTGTGTGTGTGTGTGTGTGTGTGGTTTTTTAAGGTAGAGTCTCACTCTAGAGCCCAGGCTGGCCTGAAATTCACTATATAGTCTCAGGGTGGCCTCGAACTCAGGGCAATCTTTTTACCTCTGCCTTCCAAGTGCTGGGATTAAAGTCTTGTGCCATCATTTCTCATTTTTCATTGTTAAAATTTTACTGGATGTTTTGAGTTGCATAATGTAAAATCTCCAGAAATCACTTTTTCTCTTCTTCCCAAAGTTTTGTCTGATGGTGGTTGGCTGTTTTCTTAAGTGTGTGTGTGTATGTGTGTGTGTGTGTGTGTGTGGTTTTTTAAGGTAGAGTCTCACTCTAGAGCCCAGGCTGGCCTGAAATTCACTATATAGTCTCAGGGTGGCCTCGAACTCAGGGCAATCTTTTTACCTCTGCCTTCCAAGTGCTGGGATTAAAGGCATGTGCCACCATGCCTGGCTTTGAAATCTTATTCATTGCTTTTGTGAAGATATAAAGTTTTATAGTTCTATTTTGCTATTTCCTCTGACAGCTAGGGAAAGGACGGCGGCAGAGACTTTGTGACGTCACTCAGTACAAGAGCAGCAGCAGCTCATCCAGATCCATCCATCAGATGTGGCCGGAATCTTGTCTGCTGAGCATGGACATGCCCTGCCAGCCAACAATGCCACTAGTGTATACCCTACAACTTTGCACAAGGGAATAAGGAGACATCTATAAGGACATTCATAATAAGACAGGACCCACGTTAGCCAGACGCACAAGGGGGCGCACGCATCTGGAGTTCATTTGCAGTGGCTGGAGGCCCTGGCGCGCCCATTCTCTCTCTCTCTATCGCCTCTTTCTCTCTCTGTCACTCTCAAATAAATAAAAATGAACAAAAAAAAATTTTTTTGACAAATGGAGAATTCTTAAACCAGGTGTGGTTGTGCATGCCTTTAATCCCAGCACTTGGGAGGCAGAAGTAGTAGGTTCACCATGGGTCTGAGGGCACCCTGAGACTATGTAGTGAATTTCAGGTCAGCCTGGATTATACTGAGACCCTATCTCAAAAAAACAAATAGGCAGGCATGGTGGCACACGCCTTTAATCCCAGTACTTGGGAGGCAGAGGTAGGATGATGGCTATGAGTTCAAGGCCACCCGAAACTCCATAGTGAATCCCAGGTCAGCCTGGGCTAGAGTGAGACCCTACCTCCAAAAACCAACCAAACAAACAAACAAAAAGGAGAATTCATAGACATAGTTTTCTTTAAAAAGAAAACTCAACCATTGGCGCAAGGGTGATTGCTCAGTGGTTAAAGGTGCTTGCTTGCAAAGCCTGGTGGCCCAGGTTCAAGTCCCCAGTACCCACGTAAAGCCAAATGCACAAAGTGGCACCATGCATGTGTCTACAATTGTTTTGTGCCGGGCATGGTGGCACATGCCTTTAATTCCAGCACTTGGGAGGCAGAGGTAGGAGGAGTTCGAGGCCACCCTGAGACTACAAAGTGAATTCCAGGTCAGCCTGGACTAGAGTGAGACCCAACCTCGAAACCCCCTCCCCCCAAAAAAAGAGTTCTTTTGCACTGACAAGAGGCCCTGGTGTGCCCATTCTCTCTCCCTCTCTTTCTTTCTCTCTCTCTTTGAAGTAGAAATAAAATTAATTTTTAAAAAAATGAAGTGCTGAAGAGATGGCTTAGTGGTTAAGGCACTTGCCTGCGAAGCCTAAGGACACTAGGTTTGATTCTCCAGGTCCCATGTAAGCCAGGTGCACAGGTGGTACATGCATCGTGAATTTGTTTACAGTGGCTGGAGACCTTGGCATCCCCATTCTCTCTCCCTGTTTCTCTCTCTTTCCTTCTTTCTTCCTCTCTCTGTCTCTAATAAATAAAAATTTAAAAAATTAACCAGGCATGGTGGCACATGCCTTTAATCCCAGCACTTGGGAAGCAGAGGTAGGAGAATTACTGTGAGTTCGAGGCCACCCTGAGACTACATAGTGAATTCCAGGTCAGCCTGGGCTAGAGTGAGACCCTACCTCGGAAAACAACAGCCAAACAAAAAGCACTCAACCATTAAGGTTTATGATTGAATAAGTGAATGGATGACATGAATCATGAACTCACATGTAACATTAGGGCTAGAGAGATCTCTTAGCGGTTAAAGGTACTTGCTTGCCAATCCTGACAACTTGGGGTCAATTCTCTAGTACCTACATAAAGCCAGATGCAGACAGTGGCACATGTGTCTGGTGTTTGTTTGCTGTAACAGAAAGCCCTGGTATACCGGTTCTCTCTCTTAAATAAATAAATAAATAAATAAGTGGGCCTGGAGAGATGGCTCAGCAGTTAAGGTGCTTGCCTGCAAAGCCTTACAAGGAGAGGAGTTACACAGTATAGACTCAAGAAGGTGGTCTCTGGCCAGGCTAGCTGCCCAGATATAAATTCTGGATATACTATTGACAAACAATGTGACCTTGAACATGTTACTTAACCTCTAAGTACAGTTACTCTCATTTGATGACAAAAATGCTAGTGGGGGCTGGAGAGGTGGCTCAGCGGTTAAGGTGCTTGCCTGCAAAGCCTAACAACCCAGGTTCAATTACTCAGTGCCCATGTAAAGCCATATGCACATAGTGGTGTATGGGTTTGGAGTTCCTTTGCAGCAGCTGGAGGCCCTGGTGTGCCCATTCTCTCTGTCTGTCTCTCTTCTCTCTGTCTCCTGCTTGGAAATAAATAAAAGTATTAAAAATAAGCTGGGTGTGGTGGCATACACCTTTAATCACAGCCCTTGGAGAGTGCTGAGTGCAGAGGTAGGAGGATTGTCGTGAGTTCAAGGCCACCCTGAGACTACATAGTGAATTCCAGGCCAGCTTGAGCTAGAGTGACACCCTACCTCAAAACACAAAACACACTACTCAACTCTTCTAGCAAAATATTTTTTTGAGAAATAAACTAAATGCCTTTAAAAAATCACAACAAAAAATACTCAATGCAGCAAATTACAAATAGAAATTAGAAATAATTGACTATTGACTATATCCTATGGTCCTAAAAGTGTTCTAAGGAAATATTAGTATTATTTGAAATACTTTAAAAATGATATTGCTGGGCGTGGTGGCACACGCCTTTAATCCCAGTACTCAGGAGGCAGAGGTAGGAGGATAGCCTTGAGTTCGAGGCCACCCTGAGACTCCATAGTGAATTCCAGGTCAGCCTGGGCTAGAGTGAGACCCCACCTCAAAAAAAAAAAAAATGATATTGAACAGAGTGTGGTGGCACAAAATAGCTTTTGAACCATGAGTTCAAGGCCACCCTGTGACTACCTAGTGAATTCCAGGTCAGGCTGGTCTAGAGCTAGAGTTGAGACCCTACCTCAAAAAAAAAAAAAAAAAAAAAAAAGGTTTGTCTTAGTGCCTTATCTTCAACCCAGAATCTGACAAATGGTGTGTTGGTTGGGAAGGGTAATACTACTGAGACAAACTGCCTTCTTGCCCTAGTTTTATTTGTTTGTTTGTTTGTTTTTGAGGTAGGCACCGATGCCTATAATGCCAGCGCTCAGGAAGTGGAGGCATGAGGATTTTGCTCAAGAGATTCTGGTTCAGTTTAGATGTGGACTGGATATATGTATGTATATGTGTGTGTGTGTGTGTGTTTTGTTTCGTTTTTGTTTATCAAGGTAGGGTCTCACTCTAGCCCAGGCTGACCTAGAATTCACTATGTAGCCTCAGGGTGGCCTTGAACTCATGCCAGTCCTCCCACCTCTGCCTCCCTAGTGCTGGGATTAAAGGCGTGTGCCACCATAACCAGCTTTTTAAAGAAATATATCTTATTTATTTATTTGAGAGAGAGACAGAGACAGAGAGAGAGACAGCGAGAGTATGGGTGCACCAAGGCCTCCAGTCACTGCAAATGAACTCCAGATGCATGAGCCCCCTTGTGAATCTGGCTTCTGTCGGTCCTGGAGAATCAAACTGGGATCCTTTGGCTTTGCAGGCAAATGCCTTAATTGCTAAGCCATCTCTCCAGCCCTGTTTTTGGTTTTGGTTTTGGTTTTTTCTTCCAGGTAGGGTCTAACTCTAGCCCAGGCTGACCTGGAATTCACTATGCAGTCTCAGGCTGGCCTCGAACTCACAGCAATCCTCTTACCTCTGTAGGAAGTGCTGGGATTAAAAGCGTGTGCCACCATGCCCCAGTCTGTTTCTTCTTTTAATACTCTTATTAATTTTTTGCAAGCAAAGAGAGAGAGAGAGAGAGAGAGAGAGAGAGAGAGAGAGTTGCACCAGGAACTCTAGCCACTGCAAAAGAACTCCAGACATGTGCACCACCTTGTGCATCAGGCTTACGTGGGTCCTGGGGAATTGAGCCTGGGTCCTTTGGCTTTGCAGGCAAGTGTCTTAACCGCTGAGCCACCTCTCCAGCCCCCACTAGCATTATTGTCATCAAATGAGAGTAACTGTACTTAGGGGTTAAGTAACATGTTCAAGGTCACATTGGTTGTCAATAGTATTTCCAGAATTTATATCTGGGCGGCCAGCCTGCCCCCAGAGACCACTCTCTAGCCCAGAAAATCTTTTTTTTTTTTCCTTTTTAAATCAGTAGGAGGGGCTGGCAGGATGACTTAGCAGTTAAGGTGTTTGCCTGCAAAGCCAAGGGACCCAGGTTTGACTCCCCTGGACCCACGTAAGCCAGATGCACTAGGAGCCCATGCATCTGGAGTTTGTTTGCAGTGGCTGGAGGTCCTGGGGCACCCTCTCTCTCTCTTTCTCTCTCTCTCTCTGCCTATTTCTGTATCTCTCTCTCAAATAAATAAATATATTTTAAAAAAATCAGCAGGAGGGGCTGGAGGGATGGCTTAGCAGTTAAGGTGCTTGCCTGAAAAGTCAAAGGACCGGAGTTCAATTCCCCAGGACCCACTTAAGCCAGATGCACAAGGTAGTACATGTGTCGAGTTCGTTTGTAGCAGCTGGAGGCCCTGGAATGGCCATTCTCTTTATCTCCCTCTTTCTCTCTCTCTCTCTCAAATGAAAAAAAGGCTGCCCGTGGTGGCACAGGCCTTTAATCTGAGCACTTGGGAGGCAGAGGTAGGAGGATCACCATGAGTTCAAGGCCACCCTGAGACTACACAGTGAATTCTGGGTCAGCCTGGACTAGAATGAGACCCTACCTCAAAAAACCAAATAAATAAATAAATAAATAAATAAATAAATAAATAATTTTAAAAATCAGGCCAGGTGTGGTGGTGCATGCCTTTAATCCCAGTGCTCAGGACGTAGAGATAGGAGGATCACCCTGACACTATATAGTGAATTCCAGGTCAGCCTGGGGTAGAGCAAGACCCTACCTCAAAACATCTAACTAAAAAACTATCAAAAAACTTTAGAAAGAGCTGGAGGAATGGCTTAGCCATTAAGGCGTTTGCCTGCAAAGCCAAAGGACCTGGGTTCAATTCCAGATGCACAAGGGGGCGCATGTGTCTGGAGTTCGTTTGCAGTGGCTGGAGGCCCTTGCGTGCCCATTCTCTCTCTTTCTCTCTCTCTTTCTCTCTCTCTCTCTCTTTCTCCCTCTTTCTCTGTCAAGTAAATAAAAATAAATAAAATGTTTAAAAAAAAAAAACTTTAGAAGAAACATCTCTGTCTCTCTGTCATAGGATCTGCCAGGAACTCATGATCCTCGCGTCTCCCAAGTACTGGGATGTGTCATCACACCTGGCATAAGCAATCTTATTTTTTTTTTCTTTCTTTCTCTCTTTCTTTCTCTCTTTCTTTCTTTCTTTTTCGGTGGTTTTTCAAGGTAGGGTGGTTTTTCAGGGTGGCCTTGAACTCATGGTGATCCTCCTCCCTCTGCCTCCCAAGGGCTGGAATCAAGGCATGCGCCACCACGCCCAGCTCGCTCGCTCCTTCCTTCCTTCCTTCCTTCCTTCCTTCCTTCCTTCCTTCCTTCCTTCCTTCCTTCCTTCCTCCCTCCCTCCCTCCCTCTCTCTCTTTCTTTCTTTTCTTTTTTCTTCAAGGTAGGGGCTCCTGAGGGGAAGCTCGAAGCTCAGGAGACACAGGAGATGAGGTCTGGGGTAGCTGAAACTTGAAAGGTGGCAGGACCACTTCCCAAGGTTACAGGAGCGACAAGCAACTGCTGACGGGCAGGCTCCGACCACTGCTGTGCAGCAATTGAAGTCTTCCCTCCTGAAGGGGGCAGGGAGCTCGGGGGACTCGGGAGGTTCACAGGTCTGGGGAAGAGGTTACAAGACACCTTCGTAGGATGATTATGGACCTCTAGCCACTGCTATTGAACTCCAGGCGCATGCGCCACCCTGTGCGCAGGTATACCCTTGCGCATGTGTCACCTTATGTGTTTGGTTTACGTGGGATCTGGGGAGTCGAACATGGGTGGGTCCTTAGGCTTCACAGGCAAGCACCTTAACCATTAAGCCATCTTTCCAGCCCTTCTTGTGAGTTTTTATTACAATAAGTATGTCTCCCTTGCACCAAATATGCTTTCTTCTTTATAATTTTATTTATTTATTTATTTGAGAAAGCAAGAGAGAAAGAGGGGGAGAGAGAGAAGGGACGCACCAGGGCCTTCAACCATTGCAAAAGAACTGCAGACTCATACCCCACCTTGTGCATCTGGCTTATATGGGTCCTGGAAAATCAAACCGAGGTCCTTTGGCTTTGCAGGCAAACGCCTTAACTGCTAAGCCATCACTCCAGCCCTTATTTTTTTTTTTAAATTTATTTTCAATCAGAGAGAAAGAGAGAGAGAGAGAACGACCATGCCAGGACCTCTAGCCACTGTGACGGCACTCCAGACGCATGTGCCACTTTGTGCATCTGGCTTTACATGGGTACTGGAGAATCAAACAGGGGTCGTTAGGCTTTGCAGGCAAGGGCCTTAACTGCTGAGCCATATCTCCAGCCCCAAATATGCTTTCTGACAATATTTTGAGTTTCAGTTTATGATCAGGTCTGACTCTGCTCCTCTGATCTTTCTCTGTGAGGTCCCATCTGCAGGCAAGTATCTTCAACCACGGAGCCATCTCCCCAGCCATGGAGTCCTGTCTAAACCGGCCTCTCTCTCTAAGGCTGTGAGTACAAGCAATGGCAAAATATTTATATGGAAGTTTTCATTGATGAATTTAAAAAAATCATTTACTCATTTATGAGGGAGAGAAAAAGAGGGAGAGAAGGAGGATGGGTGCACCAGGGCCTCCAGCCACTGCAAATGAACTCCAGATGCATGCACCACCTTGTGCATCTGGCTTACGTGGGTACTGGGAAATCAAACCTGGATGGTTAGGCTTTGCAGACAAGTGTTACCCACTGAGCCATTTCTCCAGGCCCCCGCTTTCTTTTCTTACATGTTTTTTTTTTTTTTTTTTTTTTAATATTTTATGAGCTTGGTGTGGTGGTACATGCCTTTAATCCCAGCACTCAGGAGGGAGAGGTAGGAGGATCACCATGAGTTCAAGGCCACTCTGAGACTACATAGTGAAATCCAGGTCAGTCTAGAGTAGAGTAAGAATCTACCTTGAAAAACAGAAAACAAACAAACAAACAAAAAAAAGTATTTATTTGACAGAGAGAGAGAATGAGTGCACCCGGGCCTCCAGCCACTGCAAAGAAACTCCAGACACATGTGCCACCTTGTGCATCTGGTTTATGTGGGTCCTGAGGAATCGAACCTGGGTCCTTTGGCTTTGCAGGCAAGCTCCTTAACTGCTGAGCCATCCCTCCAGCTTTTTTCTCTCTTTTTTTTTTAAATTTTTTTTATTATTTATTTATTTGAGAGTGACAGAGAGAGGAAGAGGCAGAGAGAGAAAGAGAGAGAATGGGCACGCCAGGGCTTCCAGCCACTGCAAACGAACTCCAGACGCATGCGCCCCCTTGTGCATCTGGCTAACATGGGTCCTGGAGAATCAAGCCTTGAACCGGGGTCCTTAGGCTTCACAGGCAAGCGCTTAACCACTAAGCCATCTCTCCAGCCCTCTCTTTCTTTTTTATATACATTTTTCTTTTTTCTTTTTTTTTTTCCACTCTAGCCTAGGCTGACCTGGAATTCACAATGAAGTCGCAGGGTGGCCTCAAACTCACAGTGATCCTCCTACCTCTGCCTCCCACGAGTGCTGGGATTAAAGATGTGTTACCACACCTGGCTTAATTATACATTTTTCTAATGGGAGAGAAAATGGACATGCCAGGGCCTCTAGCCACTGCAAATAAACTCCAGACATATGTACCATATGTGCACCTGCTTTACGTGGGTATTGGGGAATTGAACCTGGGTCCTTAGGCTTTGCAGGCAAGTGTTTTAACTGCTGAGCCATCTCTCCAGCCCAGTAATATATTTTCTTTTCTTTTTTTTTTCGAGGTAGTGTCTCATTCCAGCCCAGGCTGTCCTGGAATTCATTAAGTAGTCTCAGGGTTGCCTTGAACTCTGCTTCTGAGTGCTGGGATTAAAGGTGTGTGCCACCACACTCCACAGTAATACATTTTCTTTTCTTTTTTATTGACAACTTCCATAATAATAGACAATAAACCATGGTAATTCCCTCCCCCCACTTTCCCCTTCGCAACTCCACTCTCCATTATATCCCCTCCCCCTCTCAATCAGTTTCTTTCATTTTTATGTCATCATCTCTTCCTCCTATTGTGATGGTCTTGTGTAAGTAGTGTCAGGCACTGCAAGGTCATTATTATCCAGGCCATTTTGTGTCTGGAAGAGTACATTGTAAGGAGTCCTATCCCTCTTTTGGCTCTTACATTCTTTCTGCCAACTCTTCCGCAATGGACCCTGAGCCTTGGAAGGTGTGATAGAGATGTCTCAGTAGTGAACACTCCTCTGTCACTTCTCAGCACTGTGGTGCTTTCCAAGTCATCCCAAGGTCACCGCAGCAGTAATACATTGTCAGTGTGAAATGTTGAAAAACAACAACAACAAAAAAAAAAACCAAGAATGGGCTGAAGCCTGGCATGGTGGTACACGCCTTTAATCCCAGCACTCGGGAGGTAGAGGTGGGAGGATCACCGTGAGTTCAAGGCCACCCTGAGGCTACACAGTGAATTCCGGGTCAGCCTGAGCTAGAGTGAGAACCTACCTTGAAAAACCAAAATAAACAAACAAAAACACAAACAAAACAAAGCCCAAAATGTATTTAAAAAATTATACAATAAAAAGTTCTCTTTTCCCTTTAATTCAATCTCACTTCCTCAATTTAGGAAATCACCTGACAGAAGTTTCTTTTTTTTTGGCTTTTCCAGGTAGGGTTTCACTCTAGCCCAGGCTGACTTGGAATTCACTATGTAGTCTCAGGGTAGCCTCAAACTCACAATCCTCCTGCCTCTTGGCCTCCTGAGTGCTGGGATTAAAGGTGTGTGCCACCATGCCTGTCTTTTTGTTTCTTTCTTTTTTTCCTGAAGTGGAAGCTATGCCTGTTTCTCACTAGAGAATTTGTAGGAAAGCCCCAAGGGGGAGTTTTGTCCTTCACCAGGTTCTTTCATAGGCTGTTCTGATCAGTCAGTGAAAGGAGGGTTTGTGGGCACTGATATACAAATCTGAACATTGGACAGTAAAATCTCAAGTCAGAGCCAAGTGTTTACAACACAAACTCCAAGCACAGGGTTAAACACTGAACATTGGAGAAAACCCACTCTGAAAAATGCAACAAGAAGGTAAACAGGGAAGGGACTGTCTCCATGTAAAAACCCTGCAAGTGATAGAGACGGGGAGAGAGAATGGGCGCACCAGGGCCTCTAGCTGCTTCACATGAACTCCAGATGCGTGCACCACATTGTGCATCTGGCTTTACGTAGGTCCTAGGGAACTGAACCTGGGTTATCAGGCTTTGTGGGCAAGTGCCTTAACCACGGAGCCACCTCTCCAGCAATGGAATAAAAATGTTAAATGTTCATATTTATGTTAAACCGACATTAGTAAATCAACTATAGTTTAATATGAATGTCTTATGAAAAATAAGTTGTTTCTAAAGAAAATAGACTTTATTGAAAAGTAAATGGGAATTATCTAAGCTTTTGAGGTCTAATGGTTATGAAAAGATGGCTAGAGCCAGACATGACAATGTGCATCTTTTTTTTTTTTAATAGGGCGTGGTTGCTCATACCTTTATTATTTTTTATTTTACTTTATTTGAGAGAGAGAGAGGTCGATAAAGAGGGAGAATGGGCACACCAAGGCCTTCGGTCAGTGCAAACAAGCTCCAGATGTATGTGCCATCTTGTGCATCTGGCTTATGAGGGTCCTGGAGAATTGAACCTGGGTCTTTAGCTTTGCAGGCAAGTGCCTTAACTGCTAAGCCATCCCTCCAGCCCAACAGTGCACATCGTTAAGCAAAGCACTTCGGAGGCTGAGGTAAGAGGATCACCTTGAGTTTCAAGGACAGCATAGGCTATACAGTGAGTTCCAGGTTAGCTTCGATTAGAGGGAAACTCTTCCTCAAAAGAACCAAATTAAAAAATAAATAAAAATTGGAAAAAAAAAAAAACAAAAAAACCAAAAGTCCCTGCAGGCAAAGTCAAGTTTCCAGGTGGGGAAGTTAAGACACAGGTCCTTGAGGTTTTCTGGAGTCCCAGGGATTTTGCATTTTCAAGAGCTTCCCTCTTGCCCCCCATGAACTTCCTATTTGAGCGGAGCAAATGGGGAACTGCAGCCTGAAGACGATAGAAGAAGGGGGGTTACCTGGTAGTGCCCGAGGGGACTTACTGTTTGTCAGCTGGCTAGAGGAAAGAAAACACCTGTGTCTCAGAATTGTTTTTTGTTGTGTATAGTGTTGGAGGTGAAATCTAGTACCTTCCCCATGCTAGGTAGATGCTCTGTTACTGAGCAATATCTGTCTTTAGGCTAAAATTTTTGAAAATTACTTATCATTATTTCCAAGGAGAGAGAGGGAGGGAGAGAGGGAGGGAGGGAGAGAATGGGCACTTGGGCACTCCAGGGCTTCCTCACTGCAAAGGAACTCCAGATGCATGTGCCATTTGGTGCATCTGGCTTTTCGCGGGTACTGGGATTCAAACCTGGGCCATCTTGCTTGCAAGCAAGCACCATTTGTGGTAGTCAGCCTCATGTTCCTGGGATGATGAACTTTTGTTGCTGTTTTTTTCGAGATTGGGTCTCGCCCTAGCCCAGGCTGACCTAGAATTCACTATGTAGTCTCAGGGTGGCCTTGAACTCTCAGCAATCAAAGGCGTGCGCCACGCCAAGCTTGGGATGAACTTCCAGACCAGGCATAGCTTATGGGAGGAAGGGATTTATTGAAGCTTGCAGATAGAGGGGAAGTTCCATAATGGCAGAAGAAGCTGGCCCACTTTCACAGGCCCTGGGCCGAGAAAGGAAAGCACCCACTACCACCATACATGAGCACACGCAGGAACTCCAGACACAGCTTCAGCATTTTGCATGTCTTTGGCTGGAAATTCCAGATCTGCCACCACACCTTAGAGCTGGACCCCAGGATCCACCCACAGCGCCAGCTCCTCCAGCCAGGCAGCTGGAGATCTAAATTACAAGCTTTAATAAACCCCTGAATCTATTAGGGGCCATTCATTCAAACCACTGAAAGGGGGGTCGAGTTAGGGTGACTGGACCCCTGAAGGTGAAAAACACAGGAAAATTTGCACTTGCTAGAAATCCAAGATGACCTGATTTCTTATCTCTTGCTGAGTTCTCCTAGACCAGTTTTTCCACAACCAACCAGGACCCCTCCTGGGAGGGAGGTCTTTCATAGGATTTAAACATTGTGACTGGTCAAGTTCAGCCCCTGGAACTTGGTGTCAGGACTAATCTCTTCTCGACACAGTTCTTATCCCTAACCAGCAGCTGTCCCTTTGGATTACCTGAGCCAGAAGACAGCCCACCACCCTAAGGTTATAAATACCTCTGCAAAAGCCGGGCGTGGTGGTTGGTGCACGCCTTCGATCCCAGCACTCGGGAGGCAGAGGTAGGAGGATCCTTGTGAGTTGGAGGCCATCCTGAAACTCCATAGTGAATTCCAGGTCAGCCTGGGCCAGAGTGAGACCCTACCTCGAGAAACAAAACAAAACAAACAAACAAACAAAACCTTTTCAAGGGGGTGGGGCAGGTTCTCTGACCACTTGGGAACTTCCAGCTGTAGGTGAGTTTTTTGCTTGGCTGGGTCTGGGTTGCCAGAGCCCAGCCAGGAGGGACCCCAGCCCTCTCTATCTACATGGGCTCCAGCTCCCCACATGGCAGGAGCTCCTTGAACTTTCTTTCTTTCTTTTTTTTTTTTTTTTTTCCAGGCCATCCGCATGGGATCTCTAGCCACGTGGGAGCCTTTCCTTGGCTCTGTACTTCACTCAATAAATATAATAATTCAATAATTATCCTTCTCGGTCTTCTTTTCTTCCCTCAATTTTTATTAACATCTTCCATGATTATAAAAAGTATCCCATGGTAATACCCTATTCCCCCCCTTTCCCCTTTGAAATTCCATTCTCCATCATATCCCCTCACCATCTCAATCAGTCTCTCTTTTATTCTGATGTCCTGATCTTTTTCTCCTCTTATGATGGTCTTGTGTAGGTAGTGTCAGGCACTGTGAGGTCATGGATATCCAGGCCATTTTATGTCTGGAGGGAGCACTTTGTAAGGAGTCCTACCCTTCCTTTGGCTCTTACATTCTTTCTGCCACCTCTTCTGCATTAGACAGTGAGCCTTAGTCTTTTCTTATTCAATTCTTTGAATAAAAATAGAAACGAACCCAGGGTTTGGGGTTCACAGACTTTCCTGGACCCCCTAGCACCCTGTTATACCACCATACCATCTCTTCAATTCTTCAGACCAGAATTTTATTATCTGTTCTGGAGTTAGATTAGCTTGCAGTGTTGATATGTTCACATATATTTTATTTACTTATTTTTTTGCTTTTTCAAGGTAGGGTCTCACTCTAGCCCAGGCTGACCTGGAATTCAGTATGTGGTCTCAGGGTAGCTGCCAACTCATGGCGAGCCTCCTACCTCTGCCTCCCGAGTGCTGGGATTAAAGGCGTGCGCCACAACACCCGGCTTGTTCACCAGTTTTATTAATTCATCCAATAACCAGTATTTGCTGAGCACTTAGTATTCCTTCCTAGGTACCAGGGGCAGCAAGTAGGAACCCGCAAGCTCCCCGTTCTCATGGGTGTGTGTCGAAAGGAGAGGACCAGGCAGCAGCACCAGGCAAGACCTCCCTGAGATGACAGTTGAAACCTGATGCTGAAAGTTTACCTTTTATTTATATATATATATATATTTATTTATTTTTGGTTTATCAAGGCAGGGTCTTGCTCTAGCCCAGGCTGACCTGGAATTCACTATGTAGTCCCAGGCTGGCCTTGAACTCAGGGCTATCCCCTTACCGCTGCCTCCCAAGTGCTGGGCTTAAAGTTGTGTGCCACCACACCAGGCTTCTTTTTCTTTTTAAATATTTATTTATTGATTCATTTATTTGAGAGAGAAAGAGACAGAGGAGAGGGGGAGGGGGGAGAATGGGCACACCAGGACCTCCAGCCACTGCAAACAAACTCCAGATGCATGCGGCTTATGTGGGTTCTGGGGAATTGAACCTGGGTCCTTAGGCTCTGCAGGCAAGCGCCTTTAATGCTAAGCCCTCTCTCCAGCCCCTCTTTTGGTTTTTGAGGTAGGGTTTCGCTCTAGCTTAGGCTGACCTGGAACTCACTATGTAGTCTCAGGGTGGCCTTGAACTCATTGCAATCCTCCTACCTCTGCCTCCCAAGTGCTGGGATTAAAGGTGTGCGCCACCATGCCTCATCTCTCTCTCTCTCTCTTTTTAAAAAATTCTTTTTATTTATTTTCAAGGAGAGAATGAATGAGAATGGGTGCACCAGGGCCTCCAGCTGCTGCAAACAAGCTCCAGATGAATGCACTAGTTTGTACATCTGCCTTATGCGGTGGGTATTGGCAATCGAACCTGGGTTGTTAGGCCTTGCAGGCAAGTGCCTTAACTGCTGTACCATCTCTCCAGCCCCACAGTTTCTCTCTTCTAGTGGCTGTTTTGAAGGCAAGACCTTTTGTTTCTTATGTGTGTACCAGACAGCCTTCATATTGGAACTATCCAGCAGATGTGTGACTAAATAAATGGAATTCAGATATATATCACTGCATAACCAGAGGGCTCGTGCTTATGTTCAAGGTTGCCGGCATGTACTGCACATTATGGGCCACCCTGAGACTACATAGTGAATTCCAGGTCAGCCTGGACTAGTGTGAGACCCTACCTTGAAAAACCGAAAAATTAAAAAAAATAAAAAAAATAAAAAAAAAATAAAAATAACTGTTTGACCCGGGCATGGTGGCCTTTAATCCCAGCACTCAGGAAGCAGAGATAGAAGGATCGCTGTTAGTTTGAGGGCACCCTCAGACTACATGGTGAATTCCAGGTCAGCCTGTGCCAGAGCAAAAGCCAAATGCACAAGGTAGCACATGCACCTGGAGTTTGCGGTGTCTAGAGGCCTTTGTGTGTCCATTTTCTTCTCTCTCTGCTTGCAAATGAAATAAGTAATTTTAAAAATTGCTGTTTGGAGCCGGGCATGGTAGCACACACCTTTAATCCCAGCTCTAGGGAGGCAGATAGAGAGCATTTCTTTTTCTTTTTTCTTTTTTTACAAAGTAGGGAAGTAGGGTGTCACTCTAGCTCAGGCTGACCTGGAATTCACTGTGGAGTCTCAGTGTGGCCTGGGGATTAAAGGCATGTGCCACCACACCTGCCCCAACTCTTCTTTTTAACCCAAGTTTCAATAATGACAAGATATTGAATCTATGAACTATATGTCATCTTGCCCAGCCTATATCAATTGTGCAGATCACTCAACTTTACTTGTTGGACTAGAAGTCACCCTTGAGAGCCAGGTATGGTGGCACATGCCGTTAATCATAGCACTTGGGAGGCAGAGGTATGAAGGATTGTCGTGAGTTCGAGGCCATCCTCAGACTACACAGTGAATTCCAGGTCAGCCTGGACTAGAGTGAGACCATACCTTGAAAAGCAAAACAAACAAAAAAGTTAGACATCTAAGGTTATTGTAAGGATTACACTTAGAAAATGTATCAAAAGGACAAACTCAGTGCCTGGTACATGGCCAGGGCTCGTTAAATCTGAAGCAGCAAATCAGCGGCTTGAGTCGACTTGGAAGTCTCTTCCACTTTGCAGAGGCCTGAGAGGCAAGCAAGGAGACAAACAGTGCATACATCTGAACACAGGTTGACACTGGCTTGGTATCCCAAGCTGAGGGGAGGCCAAGCAGCCAGAGAACAGGCAGTTACTATGGCATTTGGCTACATGCAGCCACCATCTCACCCACTCTCCATGCTTATGTTGGAATTACTATGGAAACAACATGCACACACCAGAAATCTATTTATCATCCAAAGTTGTTTGAATTCTTTGGTTTCTTGAATGTATTGAGCTCATGAGGTGAGCCAAAGTAGATCTGAGAACTTTACCTCAATTCAGGACTGAAAAGGCCCTCACCTTCTGATTACAGGCTTTCTAATGGAATTTATGAAGTCATCTTACTCCCTTGAGCTACTTTCTCAAACAGCGAAATATAAAACTGAGCTCCCAGATAAGAACATGGTGCAATGATAAATTTTCTAAAAGTAGAAAACAGGATGCATCCATCCACCACTGGCTTGACTGTGGTGAAGCTCTTCTCTATTCTGCGGCTACTACTTTGAAGTTTTAAGCTGCCAATTCAAAGTCTATGGTCCACCCGCTGACAAGAAGGCAGGATTCGATCCCCTTCCCTTCCTCATTACTTAGCTCTCCTGCAAATTCAAAAAGTTATACCTAGCCTGAGCGTGGTGGTGCACATCCCAGCGCTCTGGGGACTGAGGTTGGAGGATCTCTGTGGGTTGGAGGCCAGCCTAGGACTACGTAGGGAATTCCCTGATAGCCTAGGCTAGAGGTTGGCCCAGCCTTGAAAAAATTAAAACAACACAAAAAAGGTTCATCCAAATTACGTAAAGAGAATAAAACTTAAGCCTGGAGTGGTGGCATAAGTCTTTAATCCCTGCACTCAGGAGGCTGAGGTAGCAGCATCGCAGTGAGTTCGAGGCCACCGTGAGAATGCATAGTGAATTCCAGGTCAGCCTGGGTTAGAGCGAGATCCTACCTCGAAACATAAAAACAAAAAAAACAAACAAAAAAAGAATGAAACTTAGTACTTGGGAAGCATTCGCGGACAATCGTAGTTTTACAGAAGTGGGTTTCCGCCCATTCCATTCAGCAATGTCCAGATCATCGGCTAGCTGTTCCTTGGACCAGCGGGTCAGCCGCCTCCAGGATTTACTCAGGTTCCTTTCGCAGCCACGCCAGGAGCAGCGAGCGCTTCCTTCGCTGCCCTCATGCCCCTACCGCAGCCAGGGCTGTGCGGACGCGCAGGCTCTAGGACCCAGCGGCAGGCGGAAGCGGTGCCCGCCCGTTCGCCCCGCCCACAACGGCGCGCGGGGCGGGGCCGAGTCCCCGGGCTGGCTGGGCCGCGAAGACGGGCGGGTGTCGCTGAGCCCGTCGGGCGCTAGGACCTGCGCGGAACCGCCCCTCGCGCGTGCGCGCGCGCGCTGGGCGGGGGTGTGTGGCGAAGGGTTTCGCGGGCAGGCGCGGGCCCCGAGGCGGCGGCTGCGCCCTGCGCCGGGGCGGAGCCGGGGGCGGGCGGGAGGGTGGGTGGGGGGGGAGGCTGGGGCCCGAGGCCGGATTGCTGGAGCGCCGACGGCAGCGGTTCCCCACGGGAGACTGAGAACGTGGGTCCGCGGCGATTCGGGGTCCGCCTGCCGACTACGGAGCGGGGCGGCCCGGTTCCCCTGCCGGTGATCGTCGTCGTCGTCCTCCTCCGCCGCCGCCGTCGCCGTGATTGGGTGGAAGATGGCGCTGGGCGGATGGAAATCCTAATGACAGTCTCCAAATTCGCCTCCATCTGTACCATGGTAGGTGCGGCGGCGGGAGGGCGGCCGCGCGCGCGCGCCCGGCGGGGGTCGCGGTGTGCGGGGGACGTGGCGGGGCGGCGCGGGCCTTGGCGGCCGAGGGCGCGGCCGGGACTCCGGGGCGCCGGGCACGCCGCGCCCGCTCCACTTCCGTCGGGCCGTCGCCGGGCGGCGGAGGGCGGGCGTCCCCGCGGGGGTCCTCCCCGGGCCGGAGGGGTCTGCGGGCGGAAGGGACGGGGAGGACGGAAGTCCAGCGCTAGGGTCTGTCCTCTTCGCGCCCGGCCTAGCCGGGGCCCCGGGCTCCGAGCGGAGGGGCGTGTGTATGTGTGTGAAGGTGGAAACTTTGAGCGAGCTCTTGGGATTTTTCTTGTCCCCACTCACCCGCGTCCAGCCTGGGTCCAGGTAGCACTTCTTGTCCCCTGGGGTGTCCACCCTCGTCTCGGAAAGCAGCGCTGTCCCCCTCTCACCCCCGGGCACTTGTTTCATCGTGTGTCCCCCCCCCTCGCTCCCCAGGGAGGCCAAACGTGGGTGGGTTTAAGGACCTGTTTTGGGATGCGTGGTCAGTTTTGCACCTGATGTGACAGCGACTCGTTATGAATTGTAATTTATGAGTCATAGCCTGAAAAAAAAAAAAAAGTTACTCTCTTGCAGTGTGGGCCAAGACTGAGGTTACCAAAGGCTTCTGAAAAAAAAAAAATTTTTTTTTTTTTTTTTTGGTCACATCGTACCCGATTTTCATAAGGGAGATTGCCCAAAGCAGTCTTTTTCCCCATCCAGACCTGGAGCGTTTTATATGTTTTTCTTTAAGGGAGTTGTAAACCAGATCGGAAATGAGAGGATTTAAAAGTTGATACTCTACTGTATTCTGTGGAACAGTGTATGTAAAAATGGCTGCAATTAGGTGGACGTCGGTCTGTAGCATTAAAGAAGTCGTGTTAATCATGAATCATTGAAGAATCCATTTTCCCCACAGAGATGATACTTGTTTCTTGTTCTTGAGAAATGACTCCATGAAAATGATTTCTGAGGGCTGGTTGAACTAGCTGCTGTTTTCTTTTTTTTACACATGCCAGTGAGTCTTTTACACTGGTAATTTTGCCACATTGCTGAGCTGCACACCTTGTGGGGTCATAGTTCATTGTGAAAGCTCAGGGCTTCAGGAGTGGTGTGATTCATGTAGACTATTCATTCCCTCTAATATGCCTAATATACATTCAGTACCCACTGACTACCGCTGGAGAGTCCGCTGAATGTTGGGCATACAGTAGTGATAAGGATGCTTACAGTCCTACTATTCTGGAGGCTGAGGTAGGAGGATTTATGAACTATGTAGTGTCTCAAAACACTAAAATGAAACCCAAGACAATCCCTGCTTTCATTTATTCTATAAATACTCGAGGGACACAAACAGTATAACAATATAACCAAATTAGAACAGCAAAGCACAGAGATCTTCCAAGGTCACACTGAGATTCTGCTCTCAAGGATGTCAACTCTCAGCTCTCTGGGGGGTTTCTTCCCAGGTGCACTAATTGCATGTAATGTGTAATGTGTTTTCGTAAATAACAGAAATGTCCATGCCTGGCCAAGTGAGACTGTGCCAAAGGTGCTATTAAATTTGGGTGTGTCTGTGTTTCATATCCCAGAATAGTAGTAAATAACTATCTCCAAGTCATTTGCAGTTGTAACGCCTCAGAAAGTTGCTCCCCATCTTCTGAGAATTAGGAAAGTAAAAGTCTTTTAGGTACTACTTTGCTAAGCTTGGGACACTTTCCATCTTGTTCAGTGAGTGTGCACCCACCTAATTCAAGGCACGTTGTCTTGCCTTAATTGTCCTAGTATTTTTTTTTTTAACATTTATTTATGAGAGAGAGAATGGGCACGGTAGGAACTCTAGTCTCTGCAAATGAACTCACACATATGCCACCTTGTGCATCTGGCATACATGGGTCCTAAGGAATTGAACCTGAGTCCTTTGGCTTTGCAGGCAAGTATCTTAGCCATTAAACCATCTCTCCAGGACATGTCCTAGTATTTTTTTCCAGGCCATGTCCTAGTATTCCCCCCCCCCCCCCCGAAGCAGGATCTCACTATGGCCCAGGATGACCTGGAATTCACTAGGTAGTCTCAGGGTGGCCTCGAATTTACCATGATCCTCCTACCTCTGCTTCCCGAGTACTGGGATTAAAGGCGTGTGCCAGGTTGGGGGGATGGTTTAGCGGTTAAGGTGTTCGTCTGCAAAGCCAAAGGACCCAAGTTGGTCAGATGCACAAGGGGTCGCATGTGTCTGGAGTTCGTTTACAGTAGCTGGAGGCCCTGGCGCGCCCATTCTTTCCCTCCCTCCCTCCCTCCCTCCCCTTTTCTCTGTCAAATAAATAAATAAATAAATAAATAAATAAATAAAATATTCAAGAAAAGGCATGTGCCATCACGCCTGGCGTTCTAGTATTTTTTTAAAAATCTG
Organism: Dipus sagitta; assembly: GCA_036346955.1. Lineage (NCBI taxonomy): Eukaryota > Metazoa > Chordata > Mammalia > Rodentia > Dipodidae > Dipus > Dipus sagitta. The sequence continues at coordinate 9,539,495 of CM070775.1, read as the reverse complement.
CCTAACGTGGGTCTTGGGGAATTGAACCTGGGTCCTTTGGCTTTGCAGGCCAACGCCTTAACCACTAAACCATCCCTCTAGCCCTGTTCTAGTATTTTTGATTAGGTTAGTTGACCTGTGAGCCTTAATGTTCTTTCTGATTCTTAAGCCTGGGGTTACAGGTGGGCATGGACTTGCCCATTTTATTTTCCTGTGGGTGCCCTCATGCTTGCATGCTTGTTTAGCAAGTGCTCTTACCTTCTGAGCCATTTCCCCAGCTCCTAGAATTGTATTTCTCAGAGAGTCAGCAGCTGTGAAAACATTTAGAGTGAGTTGAAATTTTATTCTATAAATATTGAAGTTTACATAATTTATTCATTTGTCAAAAATAGGATGGAGAGAAAATCTGCAGTGGCTTACTTGGATAAAGTCACTTAAAATAAATCTCTTCTGATATATCTTACTTTAAATCACTTTTTTTTGCTTTTATGTGAAAATTAGTAAAATTCATTTCTTTAAGTCTGACTCAGTGACTGCTTAAATTGCAGTGAATACATTGTGACGTCACCTCCAGAAATATTTGTCTAAACAACAGTGCATTTTCAGTTTTACATGGTGTTTTCTTTGCTTTAAGGTGGTTTCTGACTTGAGGACCTAGTCCAGAGTAGCTAACAAAATGCATTAATATTAGTGGGCTGTAGAGGTGGCTCAGCGGTTAAGGTACTTGCCTGTAAAGCCTAATGACCTAGGTTCAGTTCCCTGGTACCCACATAAAGCGAGTTGCACAAAGTGGCATATGTATCTGGAGTTCATTTGAAGCGGAAAGATGCCCTGGCATGCCCATTCTCTCGCTCTCTCTGCTTACAAATAAATAAAATGTTTTATAAAAATTGTACCAGTAATTGTGAAACCATGGGGCAAGTGGCAGAGTGAACATGCAGGGGGTTCTGGGTTGAATTTGAGGTGGAGGGCTTCGCGTGGAGTTTAATGGCCTGTCCAGGTGGTCTGCCTTGGCTGCTGGAGACAGTTCTGCTCTCTTTGAGTTCCATAGAGGTGAGCTTGGACTGGTTGTGGCTGGCTCTTGTTGAGGTTGTGGGAACCCTGGCTGGGGAAGGTTTGCTGGGGTGGGGGTGGGGTCGGCCCAGAAGCTGTCAGGCCTGTGAGTGGAGTTGGTCACTGAGTGCAGTGGGCTTGGCTGCTTGCCTTCTTCCCGTCACCAAGGGTTGAGGGTGACCATTAGACCCTACTAATGAGGACAGGGCCACCGAGTAGATGCTATGGGAGTCCGCTACTTAGTACTTCTGAAAAAGCCTGTGCCTAGTGCAGCACAGACAAACACTTGAAACCAGTTAGTGAAGAAGCAGTCTTGCCGGCGCTGCTGTGAGTTCGAGGCCACCCTGAGACTACATAGTGAATTCCAGGTCAGCCTGGGCTAGAGCGAGACCCTACCTCAAAACAAACAAACAAACAAACAAACAAACAAATAACAACGATAACAACAACAGCAACAAAAAACACCCCCCCCCCAGCAGTCTCAGGTCAAGCTGGTCATTTGTCTTTTATTGCCAGCCTGACTGCCTGGTAAAGGCTGTGAGGTCTGGGCAGCATGTCATTATTCAGGAAAAGGAGGGGCCCAGGAGCCTCAGCGCCTGCTCTACTGGAAGGGGGACTTTGTGCAGCTGAGAGGTGTTTTAGACATGGCTTGTATTGCTCAGGCTGGTCTGATACTCACGTAGCTCAGGATAATTTTGAACTCGTGATTCTTCCTCCACCACGAGTGCTAAGATTATAGGTTTGTAGCACCGTGCCAGGCCCAGGCCCTTCTTGTAGTCAGCTTAATATATTAATTATAAAAGCTCTTTACTCCGTGTCAAGTACCTAAGTGAATGTTACTCTTTCTATCATTATTATCACTTTTTGGTTTTTCGAGGTAGGGTCTTGCTCTCTTCTATCCCAGGCTGACTTGGAATTCACTATTAGTCTCAGGCTGGTCTTAAAATCACAGTGATCCTCCTACCTCTGCCTCCCAAGTGTTGGGATTAAAGGCGTGCACCACTACACCCAGCTTACTCTTTTATTATTCATATAATATTTCACTAGCTATCTCTAAAAAAATATTGTGGCTGGGCCTGGTGGTGCATTATGTAGTCTCAGGGTGGCCTCGAACTCATAGAGATCCTTCCACCCCTGCCTCCCAAGTGCTGAGATCAAAGGGCCTTATATGTGATCATTTTCAAAGACCTTAATGCCCTTAGTTGTCTTTAAAGTGCATAACATGGCATCATTATTGCCAACTGTTTCTTTTTATTAATTTTTATTTATTTGACAGAGAAAGAGGGAGAGAGGGGGAATGGGCGCGCCAGGGCCTCCAGTCACTGCAAACAAACTCCAGACATGTGCGCCCCCTTGTGCATCTGGCTAATGTGGGTCCTGGGGAATCGAACCTAGGTCCTTTGGCTTTGCAGGCAAATGCCTTAACCGGTAAGCCATCCCTCTAGCCCATTGCCAGCTTTTTCTAGAAACACATTGACTAGCTTTTATCGATATTTTACTAGTAAACTAGTGCTTCTGTGATAGGAACATTCTTGTGAGAGTAGCCATTGTTTTATTTATTTATTTATTTTTTGTCGCTTTTACTGTAAATGTTAATTTGAGAAGGAAGAAGACTTTTTTCTAAATTGGCTAAAGGCATGTGTAAGCATGTTGAAGCTCAGTGGAGAGAATACATTAGAGATAGTCTGGAAGTTACTTAGTGGAGAGAATACATTAGAGATAGTCTAGAAGTTTTACTTAGTGGAGGGAGAACATTAGAGATAGTCCAGAAGTTTTACTCAGTGGAGAGAGAACATTAGAGATAGTCTAGAAGTTACTTAGTGGAGAGACTACATTAGAGATAGTCCAGAAGTTTTACTTAGTGGAGGGAGAACATTAGAGATAGTCTAGAAGTTTTACTCAGTGGAGGGAGAACATTAGAGATAGTCTAGAAGTTTTATTCAGTGGAGGGAGAACATTAGAGATAGACTAGAAGTTTTACTCAGTGGAGGGAGAACATTAGAGATAGTCTAGAAGTTTTATTCAGTGGAGGGAGAACATTAGAGACAGGCTATAGAACATCTATATTTTTTAAGGGTTGGTCAGTTTTATTGTATCTTTTTTCTGGTGTGTGGATGTTCATATGTGTGTGCAGGCTAGGGTGTCTGGAGCTTATTATTGGATGGACAGACAAGCTGGCCAGCAAGCCCTGCGGATCCTTCTGTCTCTGCCTCCCCAGCACCGGTGTTGCAGGCAGCATTGGTTGGTGGTGTGTGACGTGTGTGACGTGTGTGTAGTGCACAGTGTGTTCAGAACCCAGTCTTTGTTGAAGTTTGCATTATGGGTGAGCATTTCTAGAAACACTTCAGATTTATTACTTTTGTTTTGAATTAATTTTTGGTCATTATGTATTCAGAAACCTTTTATTTTTGTCAAAATTTTCATGATTATTCCACATTGAGTTATGTGGCCACCATATGACATTGAGACCACAGTTGATGAAGTTGGGCTGCAGTGTTATTGTCTAGCCTTGTGGTCTGTAAATAAACTTGCTCCCCACCCCTCTGCCCCCCTGCCCAAAACAACAACAACAACAACAAACCCTGGGCTCCTAGATAACAGCTTTACATTGTTCCTTCCATAAATGATTGTCATGTTTGCCTAAGTTGGTCAGTTTTACTTAAAGCGTGGAGAGTTTCATACGTTAAAATGAGTTGACAAGATTAACTCAGTCACTGTGATAGGTTGTAAGTTATAAGCTTATGATTATTAGAAAATAAATATATAGTTACTAAAAATTAAATTTACTACAAGATAGTGGGGTTTATCCTGATCTTGAGCTTACCATAAGTAAAGGTAAGAATATGGGGAAATATACTAAAAAATCTGTTGTTTTTCAGATGCCATGCAGTTATGTGGAATGTGTCTGTACATTCTTGCTTATCTCATAGGGCATTGTTACTTTCTGCTTTTCTCCTTCCACCTTTCACTAATCTTTGTTTTTGTTTTTATTTTCCCAGTTTATCGAGGTAGGGTTTCACTCTAGCCTAGGCTGACCTGGAATTCACTAGGTAGTCTCTGGGTGGCCTTGAACTCACAGGGACCCTCCTACTGCTGCCTCCTGAGTGCTGAGGTTATGGGTGTGCACCACCAAAGCATGGGATATTTTAAATGTAGACATTGGTAAGGAGTAAAACAATTCCATCAGTGAACACCTGGCAGATTTTCCTCATAAAGGTCCGTTGTCTGCATTGAGCACCACTGGTGGACTAGGGGCCGGTAGAACGTTGGCGTCTGGGTAATGAACTGCTCTGGTCATGCTTCGGCCCACAGCTCAGACGGGACTCTCCTCTTCTGGGTCTCCTGGGCCTTTCTGCTGTGGAGACTGTGCTGCTTCCATTACCTTTGGCTTCTCGTCAGCACCTATGCTGGTCTCCTCTTTCCTTTCCTTTTCCTTCTCCTCCTCCTCTGCCTTCCGTTCCTTTGCCACACATCGGTCATTGATGCCCATGCGGATGAAGAGGTAGGAGGGCTCCACAAGCCCAGTGTGTGTACTTGTAGTCTCCATCCATGTCATGGAGACGGCCTAGTGGTGGTGGCCCCAGGAGGACAGGACAGCATGCCACAGTGGTCACCATTCCACGGTGCTGGAGAACCTCTGGGGTCCTGTGAGGTCCTTCAGTGTTTCAGATACCGTGGAGCTGAGCATCCAAGGCAAATGCAAAGACATGCATAGACAGAACCCAGCGTGGCTGGGGGATAAAGGTGCTAGCAACCGCAGTCCATTTGCAATCGTGGAAGCAGCAAAGAAATGCTGGGTTCGAGGCCTCGCCCACTTTGTGTTGGCTGTAAGTCCCATAGAAGCCCATAGAAGCCCATAGAAGCTCTGGCTGCCATATCAACAAAAGCCAGGATGGGGAGAAGCCGCTTCTCGCTGGAATAATGCTGACCAAGAAAGACCAAAGGGGTAAAAAGCCCAAAAAACATGACTATGGTTCTAGAGAGGTGTAATTAAAGCCCCTTTGGTAAACAGGGACAAGTCCACAAATTTATTGATTGTTCGGTAAACTGATTTTCTTTTTTTGGGTTTCATCCAATAAGAGCTGTATTTGCATCACCCCCTTCTTTTTTTTTTCCCCCTCCCTGAGTTAGGATCTCACTGTAGCCTAGGCTGACCTGGAAGTTCACTATGTAGTCTCAGGGTGGCCTTGAACTCATGGCAATCCTGCCTCTGCCTCCCAAGTGCTGGGATTAAAGATGTGTACCACCACGCCTGGCTCCTCCCATCCTATTTTGAGAGTTTTCCAATTTCCTGAAGAGAGTCTTTGGGCTTAAGTTTCTCTGCTTTTGCTTGTTTGGGCCCTGTTGGTTGCACCAGGGATCAAGAATTGGGCGCTTCCTCTCTAGCCAAAGATTCCAATGCCAAAGATTGAGGTGGGCCACGGTAGAGAGGAACCCAGGGCTGTCTGCCATGGCCAATCCATTGGCCAGGGATTTTTGTAGAAATTGCCCAATCCTGGTCAGAGCTGGATTCAAGTTGAAGGCAAGCCCAAGACCTCCAATGACGCCAGTGCACAAGGTCCTGTACAGTGTTACAGAAAGAGGCCTTGATGTGCCCATTATCTCTCTCACAAATAAATAAATAAAATATCTAAAAAAACAATAGTCATGTATTATGTGGCCAGGAAGGGATAGGGGACCAGATGGAGGCAAAGATATTTGTATATGTATATGCTTCTTATGTGATTATTATTGGGATGGTCCCTTGTCCCTGTAAGGGGACAGGCACATTAAGATATTGTGGATGGTAGAAATGACAGTGGAGCTCACAAGTTCAGACTCTTCTGTCCTTGAACACTGAAGCTTTGGTTCTTCTGTGAGCTGATGAGGAATAGGAGGAATCCACTGTTTTGATGATTTTTCTCCAACTGATGTAACCAGGCTTATTTACATAAAAGTGAAGAAAACTTGGAATACTTTGGAAATGTCAGAGGCTCAAAACTAGATGTTGTTGAACAAAACCAAAAATACTGACCTTTGATTCTGCTAGGCAATTTTTTTTTTTTTTAAGTTTTAGTGCTTTTTTTGTTTGTTTGTTTGTTTTTCTGTTTGTTTATTTTCAAAGTAGGATCTCACTCTAGCCCAGGCTGACCTGGAATTCACTCTGTAGTCTCAGGGCAGCTTCAAACTCATAGCGATCCTCCTACCTCAGTTGGCTGATGTCCGTTGTGTTTCTTTAAAAAGAGTTCACTTTTTCTTCTTCAGCTCACTAGCTTTATTTATTTTTGTTGCCTCTTAAAAATTGGAGTAGGCTCCCATCTCTCCCGTAGGGACTCAGCTGAATGAGGACCTGCCACGTGCCTTGACTGAATACAGTAGATTCCTCGAATTAACCACCTTTCAACTTCGGGTTGTTTCCTTTCTGTAAAAACCAAGCCTTAGCCTCAGTTGCAGATTTACATCATTGCCTTGAGGACCTCATGAATTGCCCTTTTTAACTAAACGTGTGCAAGTGCACTCTCACATTTTCTGTTCTTCATTAGTTTGTTTTATTGCTGTTTTTGGAGACCGTCTCCCTGTGTTTAAGCTGAAGCTGGTCTTGAATGTGATCCTGTTGCCTTTAGCCTCCATGTGCAGGTGTGCTCTACCCACCCTGGACTGTTGTATTATTTTTTCATGACCCCTCCCCTCATGTTTGTTGGCATTTAATTGACAGAATTGCACATATTCAGGAGTTGCTTTTTTTTTCTTTTTTGAGGCAAGCCCAACAGACTGGCCCCCCTTTTTATGAGAGGCAGCGAGAGAGAGAGAAAATTGGTGCATCAGAGCCTCTAGCCAACTGGAATCTGACCCCCGAAGTGTGCCCTACTTTGTGTACCTGTGCCACTTTGTGCCTGTGTCACCTTGTGCATCTCTCTTACGTGGGACCTGGAGAGTTGAACCTGGGTCCTCAGGCTTCGCAGGCGAGCGCCTTAACCTCTAAGCCATCTCTCCAGCCCAGGAGTTACTTTTGTTTAGGGACTAGCTTAGGTTTCTGCTCCTTCCAAGCGTTTAGTGGCTTTGCTCTTATTTCCTGAAGTTTGAAAAGCTTTTTGTTTTGGTACATGTTTTCACCCCAGATGTTAGCAGTGCTAATCAGCTGTGTTTGTTTTTACCCCTGGGGCTGTGTTGAGGTTCTCACATCACTGTACACAGCTGGCCTGGTGCTCTTGTGAGGCACTTTTAATCATAACCTTGGTATTTCAGCCGACTTTGTAAAGGTGAATAGGACTTCTGTAATTTGTAGCTTTCTCAGAGAACTTAGGTAGGTAGGGATCTAACATTTATTCAGTGGCTGTCGCTGGGCACTTCACACATTGAAATCTTGCACAGGCAAAAGTAAAGGCGCAGAGCAATGGGTTAGGATATTTGGGTGCATTTTTTTTTTCTTTTGGTTTTTCGAGGTATGGCTAACCTGGAATTCACTATGCAATCCCACGCTGGTCTCAAACTCAGGACAATCCTCCTACCTCTGCCTTCCAAGCGCTGGGATTAAAGGCGTGCTCCACCACACCTGGCTTTGAAGTCAGTGTTAGTAACACTCTTCATCCCTACACAAGTTATTGGACATTTGCATAGGAATAGCCTAGTTGAGAAATTAAAATTTAGTGATAGAACACCGATAGAACCGTAGAATTATGTGCTTGTAACATGTGGAATGGTATTTGCTAAATATTAACTTATTTCTCCCATTTTGGAACTCTACATTTAATAGTGACTTTGGAATGTATTGATGTGGCCATTTTAAAAAATGGACTACTAGGTATGCTCTTGTGGTTTAGTAATTAATAAGTTGCTTTAGACCGTATGGCATGCTGAAAACACCAGACATAAGTGCCACTTTATTTATTTATTTATTTAGTTTTTCGAGGTAGGGTCTCACTTTAGTCCAGGATGACCTGGAATTCACTCTGTTCTCAGGGTGGCCTTGAACTCACAGCAATCCTCCTACCTCTGCCTCTTAAGTGCTGGGATAAAGTCATTGCCACCCTGCCCAGCTACTTTTTTTTAAAAAATTTATTTATTTATTTATTTATTTATTTATGAGAGAGAGAGAGAGAGAATGGGCATACCAGGGCCTCTAGCCACTGCAAATGAACTATAGATGCATGCGCCACCTTGTGCATCTGGCTTTCATTGGGACCTGGAGAATCGAACCTGCGTCCTTAGGTTTCACCGGCAAGAGCCTTAACCGCTAAGCCATCTCTCCAGCCCCCGGCTAATTTTTGTGTCTGGCTTTATGTGGGTGCTAGGAAATTGGGCTGGTAGGCTTTATAATCAAGCACCTTTAACTGCTGAGTTATCTTCCCAGACTGTCCATTGAATTTTTTTTTTTTTTTTCAAAATGAAGCATTTAAGAGTGAGTTATATTGCTTAGGTTTAACTATATCCTTAAAGCACGTGACATCCAATTACCTTGGAAGTGGTAGTTATAGTTACTTCTAGTTCTTGCATTTTAAAAACAGCCTATTTATTTATTCATTTGAGGTAGAATCATTTTGTCCAGGCTGGTGGCTAACTTGGGTCAAAGTGATCTTCCCACCACAGCTTCTCAAAGAGCTGGGACTACAGGGTCATGCCACTATATGCCATTTATTATTTCAGAAAGTACAAGATTGTATAAAGTAAGATACACTTCTGCAAAGGGGAGTGGTAACAACTGGGAGTGTCAAAACTGGGGACAATTTTTGTCTTCATTCCACTGCTTTAATCAAGGAGCAAACTGTCTCTAGTCCCCGTATATGAGGCCACCTCTGTCCAGATTTCTACCTTTTACGAGGATTAGGGCCTACCCTTGACTTCATTTAAGTTGATTACCTTTATGAAGATCCTATTTGCTAGTAAGGTCATATTGTGAGAACTAGGGGTTAGGACTTCATCATACCTTTATTATGTGTTTCCTACCACCACTGTCACAGTCAATCCAGCATGTTCAAAAAAGGCTGGGTGAAAAAAGCCGGGCGTGGTGGTGCATGCCTTTAACCCAGCATTCGGGAGGCAGAGGTAGGATGATCACTGTGAGTTCTAGGCCACCCTGAGACTCCATAGTGAATCCCAGGTCAGCCTGGGCTAGAGTGAGACCCTACCTCGAAAAACCAAAAAAAAAAAAAAAAAAAAAAAAAAGCTGGGTGGTAGAACTAGGCATGCAGAGCTGTTTAAGTCTCAGCTCGGAGGGCTTGAGTTGAGATGTACACACAAGGTGGCAGTGCTGTCTTAACCGTTTCTGATGTGTTTAGAAGGGAAGCCTGGATCAATTGGAGGAAGCGTTTAGGAGTGGTAGGAAGGAAGCTGAGTAGGAATTGAAAGGGAGTTTGAAGGAAAATGATGAAGTAGAAACTTGGAGGAGAGATGAGAATATGAATTAAAACAACTAACAAAGTGGCTATTAAAATCACTTAAATAATTTTTTTTTTTTTTTTTTTTGAGGTAGAATCTCTCTCTATCTCAGGCTAACCCAGAATTCACTGTGCAGTCTCAGGGTGGCCTCGAACTTAGTGATCCTCCCTCCTACCTTGGCCTCTTGAGTGCTGGATTAGAGACATGTGCCACCATGCCAGACCTAACTTTTTGAACTTGTTAACTAAGAAATATCTTGTAGAGATCTGGTTTGTTTTATTTTATTTTTTATTTTTTCAGCTTTTTGAGGCAGGGTCTCACTCTAGCTTAGGCTGACCTAGAATTCAATATGTATTCTCAGAGTGACCTTGAACTCATGGTGATCCGGCTATCTCTGCCTCCCAGTGCTGAGATTAAAGGCGTGCGCCATCACGCCCGGCTCTGGTCTATTTTTAAAAAACTTTATTTATTTATTATTATTATTATTTTTGTTTTGTTTTTCGAGGTAGGGTTTTGCTCTATCTCAGGCTGACCTGGAGTTCACTGTGTAGTCTCAGGTGGCCTGGAACTCACAGTTATTCTCCTACACCTCTGCCTCCCGAGTACTGGGATTAGTGGCGTGTGCCACCATGCTCAGCTTTTATTTTATTTTATTTTATTTTTGAGGTAGGGTTTCACTGTAGCTCAGGCTAACCTGGAATTCACTCCGTAGTTTCAGGGTGGTCTCAAACTCATGGTGATCCTCCTACCTCTGCCTTCTGAGTGCTGTGATTAAAGGCGTGTGCCACTATGGCCAGCCTGGCTTAATTTTAATTTTAATTTTAATTTATTTATTAGAGAAAGAGAGAATGAATGGAAGTGCTAGGGCCTTTAGCCACTGCAGACAAACTCCAGACACATGCATTACCATGTACATCAGGCCAAATGCACAGTGGTGCATGCATTTGGAGTTCATTTGCAATGGCAAGAGGCACTGGCATGCTCTCTCTCAAGTACATAAATATATTTAAAAACATTTTAAGTCAGGTGTGGTGGTGTACGCCTATAATCCCAGCGCTCCGGAGGCAGAGGTAGGAGGATCTCCACCCTGAGACTCCATAGTGAATTCCAGGTCAGCCTGGGCTAGAGTGAGATCCTACCTTGAAAAGGTAAAACCAAAACAAAACAAAACATTTTAAGGTCATATGTACAACACATTTCTTTTAAAGAAATATTGGTTCTTAAATATATAATTCAGAAAAGTAGATGAACTAACTAGGTATACTTTAATTTTCATATTTGTAGGGATATTAGAGTACATATGTTTCTAAATGCAATACCTGAAATGAACCAGAACACTTATATGTATTAATTTCTAGTGGTGCCTGTAAACAGGTGACCACAACATTAGTTCACAAGAATGCACCTGTGAGCACAGCAGCGCATCTGTCTATCCTGTCGGTAGTTCTGGAGGTCAGGGCTTTGAAGTAGCTCTTACTAGGCTAAGATCCTTGTGTTGGGAGGACCGTGTTTCTTTGGGAGAGCTTTTCTCTGCCTTTTCCACCTTCTTCGAGGCTGTCCTTGATTCTTGGCCAGCAGTGGGTGCTCACTGTCACGTCCCTCTGGCACTGGCTCTTCCTGGCTCCCTCTTACACCTACTGAAGACGCTTGTAATTACTTTGGGTCCAAGTAGATAATCTAGGATAATCTCTCCAAATCAAGGCCATTTGATTTTAGCAACCTTGAGTCCTTGTGCAACCTTAATTCTCCCTTGCCATGTAACATAATATATTTATAGGTTCTAGAGATTAGAACAGAGGCATTTTGGGGAACTGTTTTTTTTTTTTTTTTTCCTGGTATTTAGTGTGTGTACTAAAGGAATGTTAAAAGGTGCTTAGTGTCTCTTCTAATTATAAGAATATCAAAATGTTGGGCTGCAGGGATGGCTTAGCATTTAAGGTGCTTGCTTGCCAAGCCAAAGGACCCAGGTTTGATTCCCCAGAACCCACCTAAGCCAGATGCACATGGTGGTGCATGTGTCTTGAGTTCATTTTCAGTGGCAGAAGACCCTGGTGTGCCCATTCTCTCTCTCTAATAAATAAGATAAATAGAAAAAAATATATTTTTGGTCTTTCAAGGCAGAGTCTCACTTTAGCTCAGTCTGACCTGGAATTCACTATGTAGTCTCAGGGTGGCCTTGAACTCACGGTGATCCTCCTCCCTCTGCCTTCTGAGTGCTAGGATTAAAGGTGTGCATCACCACGACCAGCTTTTTTTTTTTTCCTTTTTTTTTTAAGTTTTATTTATTTGCAAGGAGAGAGAGAGATAGCCATGAGACGGACAGAGGGAGAATGGGTACACCAGGGCCTCTAGCCACTGCAAACAAACTACAGACGCATGTGCCCCCTTGTGCATCTGGCTTATGTGGGTACTGGGTAACTGAACTTGGGTCCTTTGGCTTCACAGGCAAGTGCCTTAACCGCTAAACCATCTCTCCAGCTCTAAAATAAGTAAATTGAAAAAAAAGTATCAAAATGTGAACTTAGGGCTGGAGAGATGGTTTAGCGGTTAAGGCGCTTGCCTGCAAAGCCAAAGGACTCAGGTTTGATTCCCCAGGACCCACAGAATCTAGATGCTCTGGCATGCTCATTCTCTCGCTCATTCTCTCTCTCTCTCTCTTTCTCTCCTTCCTTCAAATAAATAAATAAATAAATAAAAATTTAAAAAAATGGAAACGTAAGGCTAAGCATGGTGGCACACACCTTTAATCCCAGCACTTGGGAGGTAGAGGTAGGAGGATCACTGTGAGTTCAAGGCCACCCTGAGACTACATGGTGAATTCCAGGTCAGCCTGAGCTAAGAAAACTACCCCCACCCCCCCGCAAAAGAAAAGGAAAGTACAACCATTGTGTGTGTGTGGCACTGAGTGAGAGTGATGGGAGGTCGGGACAGCTTTGGGGGGCCCTCACCTTCTGCCTCCTTCAAGGCAGCTCTCTCTGGATCCTTGCTGTGCTGTTCTTTGCTGCTCACTGCTTGACTCTGGGAAATTCTCTTGTTCTCTGCTTCCCATCTTGCCTTCCGTGTGCTAGGAATATAGAAGCCCACGAAGGTGGTTGGCTTTTTTTAAACCAGAAGTCTGGTCTAGGGATAGAACTGGGGTGCTCAGGGCCGAGTGGTAGACACTGTATCCACTTAGCTGTCTCCCAGACACCAACATGGACACTTTTACTTCAAGTGCAGTTAGTGTTACTCAGAACTGAAGCAGGAGAGAATATAACCTAGCCTTTTTTTATTTTTTATTTTTTGCTATTCCTATTTTTTAATACTGTATGCAAACATAATTTATTTAGTAAAGGAACCATTTTCAAGATTAGAATATGCATGTGAGAAACTTGAAACGGGCATTGTAAGTAGCTTTTGTCTGCCAGTGCCATAACTTGTGCTTGAGACTGAGGACAAGAAGCAGCACTCTGAGGAAGGCAGAGCGTGGTGCCTGCAAGTGAGGGCCAAGGGACCAAGGGGCAGGGCCATACAGCACCTCATCCCTAGCCTCCCCCCTTAGGGCCAGTACAGCTGTGGTGATAGCCCATGTTCAGTCACTTACAAGTTACTCCTTTGGCTAAAACCTCAACTTCTTTCTTTCTTTTTTTTTTTTTTTTAAGGCAAGCCCAACAGACTGGCCATTTTTTTTTTTTAAATGCAAGAGAGGGAGAGTGAGAGACCGAGCGTGAGAGAGAGAATTGGCGTGTCAGGGCCTCCAGCCACTGTAATCAAACTCCAGACCTGTACACCCCCTTGTGTGCATGTGCGACCTTGCACTCGTGTCACCTTGTGCATCTGGCTTACATGGGACCTGGAGAGTCGAACATGGGTCTTTTAGGCTTCACAGGCAAGCACCTTAACTGCTAAGCCATCTCTCTAGCCCTAAAACCTCAATTTCCATTGAGAGCTGTGAAATATTGTGTGGTTGTGTTAACCTAACATCAGTTCCCAAGACTGCACCAAATCTTTATCTATATTCTTCCCAGGTAAATGCCCTCCTCTGATACCTGAGCGTACTGTAAGGTCTGTGAAGAACCCAGCATCACTAGTAAAGCTTCTGTTTGGAAAAAAAATTCCCAAAACGGATATGATTACCTACTTATAGTAAACTATTCTACAGAAGTAGGTAGAATAAATTGTAGGAATTTACACATTGTGGGAATACCGGGTCTGTCAACATTATAGGATCAGATCACTTTTTTTAGATGTAAGGTCAAGTCTGATAGAAAGCTGTGTTAAGTGTTGCTTTATCTGGACTGTTGTGACCCGATCTGTATGGCGGACTTCAAGTCCTGAAGCCCTGCAGAATATCACCAGAATGACTAAAGGTGTGAAGTGTTCGCAGTGGGCACAGGGGGAAAATAGCTGGATGCTGCTGCCTGGGAAGCAGTGGTTGATGTATAGGATATGATGATGAGGCCAAGTGCTCGTATGACCAGTCGTCTGAACTGGGGCACTTTGGAAGGGAAGAGCTGCGCTGTAATTATGCCATGACACTTGGTACAGTCTTTCTTGGGCAGACTGATCTATTGCTCATACTGTTAGAGGGCAACATGGATTTCTTGGATACATTCTTTTTTTTTTTTTTAAAACTTATTTTTTTTCCCCCAAGGTAGGATCTTGCTGTGGCCCAGGCTGACCTGGAATTCACTGTGTAGTCTCAGGGTGGTTTTGAACTCACGGTGATCCTCCTACCTCACTCTCCCAAGTGCTGGGATTAAAAATGTGCTCCACCACTCTCTGCTGTGATATATTCTTTGTTTGTTGTTTATTTTGTTTTTTTTCCAGGTAGGGTCTCACTCTAGCCCAGGCTGACCTGGAATTCACTGTGTAGTCTCAAGGTGGTCTTGGACTCTCGGTGATCCTCCTACCTCTGCCTCCCAAGTGCTGCTACCATGCTGGGCTTTGATATATTCTTAAGCTTTCAAGTTAATGTGTCTTTAAGCTTAAAAGAAGTAGCGAAGCACAGTGAAACAGGCAAACACTACACAGAAATGGCGATTGTGGAGGTTGGAGAGATGGCTTAGCATTTGCCTTGGAAAGAGGATTTGAGTTCAGTCTTTATTTAGTACCCACTAAAAATGACAGTTGTGGGCATGGGCACCTATAAACCCAGTACTGGGAAAGTGGAGACAACCAGATCTCTGGAGCTTACTGGCTAGTCACTCTCCACTAACTGGTGAGGTCTAGTGTTGCTCTCTGGCCTACATGCACGTGCTCTACCTACATATGAATGCACTTAAATATATGTATACCACACACACATGCATTCAAAGATATGGCATATTTTCAGGCTAAAAACATGAGAGTTTTATAAGTTGGTGATGATTGTATTATTTTTCTAAGCTTTGTAACATGATCACAAATTGAGTAGCTTAGGTCATGCCACTTTCTTTTTTCTTTTCTTTTCTTTTTTTTTTTTTTTTTGGTTTTTCGAGGTAGGGTCTCACTCTAGCCCAGGCTGACCTGGAATTCACTCTGGAGTCTCAGGGTGGCCTTGAACTCATGGCGATCCTCCTACCTCTGCCTCCCGAGTGCTGGGATTAAAGGTCTTTTCTTTTTTTTTCTTGGTTGCTTTTGGATGTTTTGCTATGTTGCCCAGGCTGGTCTCACTTTACCTCAGCCTTTTGAGCCTTTCCAGTGTGTGCCACCTTGCCTGGCTGCCAGTCACGTTTATCACATACTAGTTGCTGTCGGTAGGTTGGGCCCTCGGCAAGACTACAGTCAGTATGTTGGCCAGGACACAGTTCTCACCTGCAGTTTAAGCTGCCAGTTGCTCTGCTTCCCAGTTTACGGAGGGTGTTGGCAATGTTGTCTCACAGTTGCAAGGCTGAGTGAGGGCCCTGGATTTTGCTGGCTGTCTATCTCAGAGGCTGCCTGCTGGTCCTGTCACATAGTCCTTTCCATTTGTTTACTCTTGTATCGGGGCAGCTGGCGTCTTCAAATCCCATGAGAAAATGAGTCAGGGCAAGTGCTGGCAGTGTGGAGTCTTGTCACACAATCACGGAAGTGACATCCCATCACCGTTGCCATTTTTTGGGGTTAGTAGCCGTTACAGGGTACACCCACATTCCAGGGGAGGAGGCTTATACATCGGTGTGTGTTGGGGCTCAGGAGGACCACTTCAGTTTCTGCCACCATAGAATACTTATGTATTGTTGGTGAGAAACCTTAGCAATCTAATTGAAGTGTAATTCTCACCTTCTGGTATAAGGATATCATTTGTGATTTTCTTTTTTTTTTAATATTTTATTTGGGAGAGAGAGAGAGAGAGAGAGAGAGAGAAAATGGGTGCGCCAGGGCCTCCAGCCACTGCAAATGAACTCCAGATGCATACACCCCTGGTACATCTGGCTTGTGTGGGATCTGGGGAGTCGAACCTGAGTCCTTTGGCTTTGCAGGCAAGTGCCTTAACTGCTAAGCCATCTCTCCAGCCGTGATTTTCTTTTTAAATATTTTTTTTTATTTATTTGCAAGGAGAGGGAGACAGAGAGAAGAGAGACACAGAGAATGGGTATGCCAGGGCCTCTGCAAACTCCAGATGCACATTGTGCATCTGGCTTTACTGAGGAATTGAACCTTTAGGCTTTGTAGGCAAGCGCCTTAACTGCTGAACCATCTAATCCAGCCCTCATTTGTGATTTCTTTTCCCCCCCTCTGAGGTAAGGTCTCACTCTAGCTCAGGCTGACCTGGAATTCATTATGTGGTCTCAGGGTGACCTTAAACTCACAGTGATCCTCCTACCTCTGCCTCCCAAGTGCTGGGATTAAATGCATGTGCCACCACACCCGCCTCATTTGTGAGGGTTTTTTGTTTGTTTGTGTTTGGTTTTCGAGGTAGGGTCTCACTCTAGCCCAGGCTTACCTGGAATTCACTATGGAGTCTCAGGGTGGTCTTGAACTCACAGCAATCCTCCTACCTCTGCCTCCCGAGTGCTGGGGTTCAAGGCGATCGCTACCATACCCAGCTCATTTGTGAGTTTTTTTTAAAAAAATATTTCTTTTTTATTTATTTCCAAGAAGAGAGATGTGGGGGGGAGGTCGGGGAGAATGGGCATGCCAGGGCCTCTAGCTGCTGCAAACAGACTCCAGATGCATGTGCCACTTTGTACATCTGGCTTTACGTGGGTCCTGGGGAATCGAACTCAGGTCTTCGGCTTTGCAGGCAAGCACCTTAACTGCTGAGCCATCTCTCCAGCCCTCATTTGTGATTATTATGTGAAGCTTGTGTCTTCATGCTTATTCTTTGTTTTATTAGAAAAAGTTAAGTGTGCATTGAGGCAGACAGAATGGTTTAAGTATGCATTGAGGCAGACAGAATGGTATCCTGTTTACCATGCATCTAATAGCTACTTATAGCAAAAAGCATCTCTGATCCACCTTGTATTTCTTTGCTCCTCCCTTCTTTCAGCTGCCTCAGATCACCATTTTATGTAGTTAATAAACTTTTTGAGTGTTTGATCCAGGTTCTCCTTCACACTCTACGATTCCCTTTATGGGACTGGGGTCACAAGTGCACGTGGCCACGCAAAGCTGTTTATGCGGGCTCTGGAGTTGGAGCTCTGGCAGCCTGAGGCCCTCATGCTTGCACAGGAAGCACACTTAAATCACTGAGCCAGCTCTCCAGCCGTTTAATTGCTTTTCTCTCTCTTATTTTGTGGTGGTGGATCCTACCCAGGCCACATTCCTTACTTAAATCTCCTGGCAACTTGCTTTCTCTCTGTTCCCGCTTCCCTGCTTCCACTTTCCCTTCCTTCTAGGGCCTGCCCGTGTTGGGTAAGTGCGCCACCACCGATCAACTCTCCCAGCCCTCCTAATTGCTTTCCTCGGGTGACCTGTGTTGAGGAAATAGCCCTTAGATGACGTGTCAGCAGTAACTCATGCCTGGAGAAAGGGCCTGTCGACTTCACACAGCGAGCCTATGGGAAGGAAGTTTTCATGTTTGGGAGGAGACTTTTTTCTTTGCTGCCTTCTTCTAGCCCTTTTTCTTCTTGTATTCCTGGGTTGCGTTTGGCAATAATTGTGTCTATGTTGACACACATAAAAGCAGTTTTCTAATGGTTCACATATTACATAGACCTTCAGTATTTAAATGTTTGAATTTATGAATGTTTAAGGATATAGATAACATAGTTGTAGGGTTATTCAGTGTATAAATTATGTTACACAGAGATTTCAGACCAAGCACAATAAATTTGGAGTGTGTTTATTTGTAATATAATTTACTCAGAATGTTGTTCATAGGTATCTTCCATGTTGTTTAGTTCTCCTTGGGCTTTAAATTTTTTTTTAAAGTTTTGTTTTCTTTTTTTGGTATTTTAAGGTAGGGTCTCTAGCTCAGGCTGACCTGGAATTCACTATGTAGTCTCAAGGTGGTCTCTAACACACAGTGATCCTCCTACCTCTGCCTCCTGAGTGCTGGGATTAAAGGAGTGTGTCACCAGGCCTGGCCACCTAGCCATCTTATGCCCTTTTTCTATCCCTTCATATCCTATTGGTTTATTTTTATTTTTGACATCTAGCATAATTTGCCCATGGATTGGATGGGACTGAAGAGATGGCTCAGGTTAAAGTTGCTTGCTTTTAAAGCCTGACAGTCTTGGTTTGATTCCCCAGTACTCATGTAAAGCCAGATACACAAAATGGCATGTGTATCTGGGGTTTATTTGCATTGGCAGGAGGCCTTGGTTTACCCTTACTTTCTTTCTCCCCCCTCAAATAAATAAATAAAAGAAAAAATGGATTTGAGCTGGGTGTCATGGTGCATACCTTTAATCCCAGCATTCGGGAGGCAGAGGTAGGAAGATCGCTGTGAGTTTGAGGCAGGCTGTGACTTCACAGTGACTGCCAGGTCAATCTGGGCTAGAGTGAGACCCTACCTTGAAAACAAAAACAAAAAAATTGAAAGTGCTATTATACACAGGTTACAGTTAAATGGAAATAAAGATATGTCTGTGGGTGTTATGGCTTGAGAAAGGTGTTTTTTTCTTTTTCAATACACTTTTTACACTTGGTTTGTATAGTTTTTTTTTTTTTTTTTTTGCTAATAGTTTCCAGTTAATGCATTACTAAATACTGACCTAGTCTCTCTTTTATAAAAGTGGTTTAGAAAGGTTACTTATTATAACATAACCTGTCATGTATAATAAGGATATTTCTCAGTATAATTAATAAATGTGCTCAGGGGCTGGAGAGATGGCTTAGCGGTTACGGAGCTTGCCTGCAAAGCCCATGGACCTAGGTTTCATCCCCCAGTACCCATGTAAGCCAGATGCACGTGGTTGCACTTGAGTCTGGAGTTCCTTTGCTGTGCCTAGAGGTCCTGACACGCCCATTCTCTCTTCTTCCTTCCCTCCCTCTCTTTCTCTCTAATGAATAAATAAATAAAAATAAAATAAAAAATGTTTTCAGATTTCTTTCGTAAAGACACTAGATATAACTAGATGTTATTGCATGCTCATCCATGACTTACCATATCACTTTTGTTCTTCAGAGGAAACAATTGCAAGAATTTGTTTTTCTACATGAGACACTTTAGGACACCCAAGTAGCAAGTAACTCCCTATTTTTTAAGAGATTGGGAAGAAAAGTCATTGTATGTGGGTATGGTGATACATGCATTAAGCCAGTATTTCCCCCTTTCTGATTGCTGGTGCCTGCCCCCCCCCCCCCCCAGTATAACAGATTGAGCCAGGTACATGTGACAGAAAGTTTTGAACTAGGCTTAGCAGCACAAGCTTCTAACCTAGTTGCACGGAAGGTTGAGGTAGGACCAGAAGTTCAGGGTTCTGGGCAACTTAACAACCGCTGTTCAAAATGAAAAGAAGAGGGGAAAGGGCTGGTGATTTCTCCTAGTGGTAGATTACCTTCTTAGCATGTGCACCCCAAGTATTGTCCCAGGTACCCCAAACAGGTAGTCCTGTGTTGTGTTCCTATCGTTTTTATCTGGTGGGTCACTAGTACTCTCATCAAAGAGCTCCTTTAGTCCTTTTGTTTATATTTTCTTTGTAGGGTAATGGTAGTTTCAATCATAAAGTGAACAATTTCCTCTAATTAGGATAAGATTTGAAAATATTTCTGAAATTTATCTACAGATTTGTTTTTTTTTTTTTGTTTCTAAATACAACATTTTGGAAAACATTGATGAAGATTGTTATTTGGGCCAGTGTGTAAAAGAAGCCTGCCCATGGCGTGGGCTGAGAATTTCTGATGTGCTTGACATAGCATCGAATTCATTCCATTCATTGTTGTAGCTTGTAGATATTTGTTAATAAAGCTCCCCCCCCCCCCCCGTAGGGTCTCACTCTGGCTCAGGCTGATCTGGAATTCACTTTGTAGTCTCAGGGTGGCCTCAAATTCACAGTGATCCTCCTACCTGTGCCTCCCAAGTGCTGGGATTAAAGGCGTGCGCCACCATGCCTGGCAATAAAGCTTTTGAATTCTGGGAAGAGTGGACTACTTTGAGTGTGTGTGTGTGTGTGTGTGTGTGTGTAATGTTTATATATATATACATATATATGTATATGTATATGTATATATATTAGTGTGTGTGTGTGGTTTTTTTGAGGTAGGATTTCACTCTAGCCCAGGCTGACCTGTAATTCACTATGTAGTCTCAGGGTGGCTTCAAACTGACTGTAGTCCTCTTACCTCTGCCTCTCTAGAGGTGGGATTAAAGGCGTGCACCACCACTCCTTTATTTGTTTGTTGATATTAAACCCCTTATTTTGGGCTGGAGAGATGGCTTAGTGGTTAAGGTGCTTGCCTGTGAAGCCTAGGACCCAGGTTCAATTCTCCATGTCCCATGTTAAGCCAGATGCACAAGATGGCACATGCGTCTGGAGTTTGTGGTGGCTAGAGGCCCTGGTTGCACCCATTCTCTCTCCCTCTCTCTCTCTTTTTTTTGTCTCAAAAAAAAAAAAAAAAAAAAAAAACAACCTCCATTTTATAGGAAATAGCCATAAAGGAACCTAGGGCCAGTCTTGAGCAGGTGCATACCGCTTCTAAAGTTCCAAAGAAACACCAGGACAGTGTGTCTTGTGTGTGTGCTGACAGTTGTGTTTGTGTTACTAATTTTACAGCCAAGAGAGGATAAAGCTGCAGATAGCAGAGTTTTGCAAACTTCCTAGAGGATTGGCAAGCCGTACGGAGGGTCAGGGGAGAGAGCATCAAATAGAAACGTTAGAACAACCAGGCAGTGTAACTGCGACTGCAGTCTCTGGTGGGCAGCTGCAGTGTGGCCGGGACGCCTCGGCTAGGGTGGTGTCCACGCAGTCCTTGTAAGGGCTGGCTCCAGTGGACACTTCTCCCTTTTGTGGGGCATAGGAGCTGGTGTGCCTGGCTTTTTACCTGCATGATAAACCCACAGGTGTGGTCTTTGCAAGCCGTGGGCGCTTCCTTTTTTGTTTTTAATCTGAGAGGATGAGTGGAGAGAGGGGAGCTTGTAGAGCTTCTGTTTCCAACAGCACGTGTTTCCTTCTTCCATTAAACTGGCCCACTCACTGCTCAGCACACCCTGCAGGACAGTTTGCTTGTTGTCTGCCAGTTGGCTTTGACAGAACTTGAAACCAGCCATCTTTCAAGGCAATCAGCCCTACATAAATGCAGAGGAAACCCTGCGAAGTTCTTGGGACGGGCCATGTGGCAGTAGCAGATTGCTCCCGAAGGAGGGAAGCTCAGGAGACTCAGGCAGTCAGCAGTCAGGTCTGGGGGAGCTGAAACATAAAGGGTGGCAGGACCACTCCCCAAGGTTACAGGAGCAGCAGACAACTGTTGAGGGACAGGCTCTGACCAGTGTTGTGGAGCAATTGAAACCTTCCCTGTCAGACTCTGAGGTCAAGTCTGAGAGCGTGAAAACTTAGAAGACTTCTCCCTGAGGTAAAGGGTCAGCCTCTGCTGGGGAGAGGCTGCTCAGCCCAGCCGCCTGCAAGGGGTGCGCTGAGCTGTCCTCTGTGCTGGGGAGGGCTCTCACTGCCTTGGAGGCACCCATGCACCTCTAAGCAACTCCTTTCCCTGCTGAGCGACTAGCCCCAGATAAACCCATTGGTTCACCAGCAATGGTTTTGTAGCAGTCATGCTTTGGTCAGTTGTCTGTGCCCTATCTGGGTTGAATAGACAGATAGATGTGTGTTCATGTCTCTCTCTGGGGGAAGAGTTTTGCTATACCACCTGCCCCTGACAGATCCATATTTACTCAAGATCTCCAGATACTTGAGGAAAACCAAGAGCTTGAAACATGGACGATGCCTCAGTGCCAGCAGTTTAATAACTGAATTTCTGTTTCCTTTTTTGGCTGTGTGTGTGTAATGATACATATTTTTATCTTTGCTAATTAATCTATGAAGTTTTTAATGTTTCTTACAATTTTTTTTTATGTTTGTGTTTTGAGGTAGGGTCTCGCTCCAGCCCAGGCTGATCTGGAATTCACTCTGTAGTCTCAGGCTGGCCTCAAACTCACAGTGATCCTCCTACCTCTGCCTCCCAAGGGCTGGGATTAAAGGTGTGTGCCACCATGCCTGGTTGTCTTGCCCTTTTAAAAAAGTATTTATTTGCATGTGCTTTTGGGGGCTGGGTACACCAGGGCCTCTTGCTGCTGCAAGCAAATGCCAGATATTTGTGCCACTTTTTGTTTTTTTGAGGTAGGTTCTCCCTCTAGCCCAGGCTGACCTGGAATTCATTATATAGTCTCAGGCGGACCTCAAACTCATAGTATTTGTCCTACCTCTGCCTCCTGAGTGCTGTGATTACAGCCGTGCGCCCTCATGCCCAGCTGTCTGTGTGATATATTTCATGATGTGTGGGTGGGTACACAATGTGCACAGAGGCCAGGGGCAGTCTTGGGTTTTAGGGCATATAGAATGGGTGTGCTAGGGCCTCTAGCAGTGCATACAAACTCCAGACACATGAGCCCCCTTGTGCATCTGGCTTATGTAGGTCCTGGGGACTCGAACCTGGGTCCTTAGGCTTCGCAGGCAAACACCTTAACAGCTAAGCCATCTCTCCAGCCCATTTTTTTTTTTTTTTTTTGGTTTGGTTTTTCAAGGTAGGTTCTCACTCTAGCTCAGGTTGGCCTGGAATTCACCATGTCATCTCAGGGTGGCCTTGAACTCACGGCAGTCCTCCTACCTCTGCCTCCTAAGTGCTGGGATTAAAGGTGTGCGCCACCATGCCCGGCTCCAGCCTATTTTTTAATGTAAATATTTAATTTAATTTATTTATTTGAAAGAGTTTTTTTTTTTTTTTTTTTTTTTTTTAAAAAAAAAAAACAGGTTCTCTCATTGGATTGGCCTGGAGCTTGCTGATTAAGCTAGACTGGCTGATTAGCAAAACCAAGGGTTCCTCCTGTCTCCACCTCCCCAGCATAGTAACAAGAAACTGTCACAACTTAACAGCTCTTCCCCAGTGCTAGACCACTACAGATGGACTCTTGTCAGCTCTGCAGTCGAATGGTACTGCAGTAGTCTTTCTTGAAGTGTTAAGTCCATGTCAGAATCAGGTTATGCGCCTTGCAATTGCTAGCCACTGTATGTGGTCTTTTTCCTTCTACAGATTTTAGCCTATGATCTGGCTGCCACCGTAGTCTGCTCCTGATTGAATAAAAAATCAGCTGGAGCTTTCATTCGTTTCTTAGGGTAAGGGACGCTTTAGGAATGTGACTCCTTTACTCAGCTTTGCTTTCCTGAGAAAGTCCTATAAACTTCCAGAAATTTAAAAGTTATTTTCAGTTTCATTCTTTGTTTTCTTTGAATAATTTAGATTGCTGAGATAGCATAATTTAATGAGTGTATAAATATGTGTGTGTGTGTGTGTGTGTGTGTGTGTGTGTAGCCAGAGAACAGGCTCAGGCATCACTCCTCAGGGATACTGTCCGCCATCTTTGAGACAGGCTCTTCATTGGTTCAGAGCTCACCAGTTAGGCCAGACTGGCTGGCCAGTGAACTCCATGGATCCGGCAATTTCTGTTTCCCCAGACCTGGAGTTTCAGGTGCATACTGCCATGCCTGGCATATCTTTTTTTAATATATGTATATATTTTATTTTTATTTATTTGTCAGAGAGGGAGGGAGGGAGAGAGAGAGAGAGAGAGAGAGAATGAGAATGGGCGTGACAGGGCCTCCAGCCACTGCAAATGAACTCCAGACATACGTGCCCCATTGTACATATGGCTAACGTGGGTCCTTGGGAATCGAACCTGGGTCCTCTGGCTTTGCAGGCAAGCGCCTTAACCGCTAAGCCATCTCTCCAGCTCCCCCCCCTTTTTTTTGGTTTTTCAAGGTAGGGTCTCACTCTGGTCCAGGCTGACCTGGAATTAACTATGTAGTCTCAGGGTGGCCTCGAACTCACGGCAATCCTACCTCTGCCTCCCGAGTGCTGGGATTAAAGGTGTGCGCCACCATGCCCACCCCACCCCTTTTTTAAAGGTAGGGTTTCACTCAATTCCAGGCTGACCTGGAATTCACTATGTAGTCTCAGGGTGGCCTCAAACTCACAGCGATCCTCCTACCTGTGCCTCTGAGTGCTGGGATTAAAGGTGTGTGTCACCACACCTGGTATTTTTATGTGGGTTCTGGGGTATAATTCCCAAGCTCCAAGAGCATAGCTTTCTTGTTTTTTCTTTCATGTGTATGTGTGTGTGGGCATGAAGGTATGCATGTGGATGTGTGGGTGTGGCCATGGAGGTATGCATGTAGATGTAGGGGGGGGACATGAAGGTGGGCATGTGGATGTGTGTGCTGGGGAGGCTAAAGGTTGGTGTTGAGTATTTTCTTGGATTTTCTTGGATCTCTCTTCACTTTTTTTGTTTGTTTGTTTTCGTTTTTTCGAGATAGGGTCTCACTCTAGCCCAGGCTGACCTGGACTTCACTATGTAGTCTCAGGGTGGCCTTACGGTGATCCTCCTACCTCTCCCTCCTGAGTGCTGGGATTAAAGGCGTGCACCACCACACCTGGTACTTTACATTATTTTTGAGGGTCTCTAACTTAAACCCAGGGGCCCACCCATTTGGCTAGTTTAGCCAGCTTGTTCTAGAGAATGTCCTGCCTCTGCTTCCTGAGCATTGGGATTCTAGGCCCATCTTGTTCTGCTGGGCTGTTTATGGGGTGCTGCGATCTGACCTTGGCTCTGCACGTTTGTGCGGCAAGGACTTTTCCCACTGAACTGTCACTAGCTCCAGGAGCATAGTCTTTTAAAGATGTTCCTATGAAACCTGTGTAGTTGGAATATTATGGAAAAAATATAAATACTAAGATTTGTGGTTTTCATTTTGCAGGGCGCCAATGCCTCGGCATTAGAGAAAGAGATTGGTCCAGAACAGTTTCCAGTTAACGAGCACTATTTTGGATTAGTTAATGTAAGTATCAGAGATACTCAGTTCTCAGAATATTGTTTGCCAGCTGTTTGAGAAACAATGAGTGCACTGCATAATTTATTAAGGAAAAGTGGTTCATTTGTGGCATTGGACTTCCAAAGAATCTTTTCTTAGAATTTTAAGATTACCCGAGTGGAAAGCAGATAAAGTTGCCTGGCATCTCAGAGTAGCTTCTAACTTGTCAGCTCCTTTTTTTTTCTGTTTTAGCAAAGCATTTCTCATAATCAATGTGCTTTATACCTAGACCTGTGATCTCTATCCTTTGAAGTAGGGTGTGTATACAGATAGAGCTGTGTAAATGTGTCCACATACCTTTCTCATGGGGTACTTTTCAGTTTATATTCTTTTCCTTATTCTATCAATTATGTATTCTTAAAGCTTTGGAAGAACTTTAGATTTTTTTTTTTTTTTGAGGTAGAGTCGCACTCTAGCCCAGGGTGACCTGGACTTCACTATGTAGTCTCAGGGTGGCCTTGAGCTCATGTGATCCTCCTACCTTGCCTCCCAAGTGCCGGGATTGAAGGTGTGCTCCACCATGCCTGTAGATAAATTTTATTTTAAATATTTTATATTTATTTATTTATTTATTTGAGAAAGAGGCAGATACAGAGAGAGAGGAAGGGGGGGTGGATGGATGCACCAGGGCCTCTAGCCACTGCAAAAGAGCTCCAGACGCATGCGTCACTATGTGCATCTGGCTTATGTGGGCACTGGGGAATAGAACCTGGGTTCCTAGCCTTCACAGGCAAGCACCTTAACCACTAAGCCATCTCTCCAGCCTGAGAAATTTTAATTTAATTTTTACAAAGATTTTCTTTATTTAAGAGACAGAAAGAGGCAGAGAGAGAATGGGTGCGTCAAGGCCTCCAGCTAGTACAAACCCAGACGCATATGCCCTTACGTGGGTCCTGGAGAATCGAGTTGGGATCCTTTGGCTTTATAGGCAAACACCTTAACCGCTAAGCCATCTCTCCAGCCTGAGAAATTTTAATTTTAAATGTTACCTGCTCAAAAGTATTGGAGAATACCACAGGGATTATGTTATATAATAGTTGTATGTGTTTGTAAACATATACGTGTATGTATGCATGTGATAAAACAGGTGACATAGATTATAGTACATAAATGGATGTCTCACTAAATTCTAGATGTAATTATAACGAGATGAATTTCTCCTGGGAATTTAGGAAAAATGGTTGAGTCTGTGTGTCTTCTTGGTTTTGGAGTCATCTCTGTGTGTCCAGTGTGTACAGAATATAGACCAAATCGTTACTCCCATGTTTTCTCTGTCCTTCCTCAAACAGATTGCTGTTGTTTAAATAAAATGCTCATCCTTTTGTTGCGCTGCCTGACTTCCTGGTATGGTAGCTAGGAAGTTTAGCTCTCCCTCCCACAAAACTTCATTCTCCGCTGTACTTCATACATATATATATATATATATCGTAAGGTTTGTTTGTTTGTTTTTTAAGGTGAGCCCAACAGACTGCCCCTTTTTTTTAATGCAAGGGGGGGGGGAATTGGCATGCCAAGACTTCAGCCACTGCAATTGAACTCCAGATGTGTGCGCATGTGCGACCTTGTGTGCTTACGTCATGGTGCATCCAGCTTACGTGGGATCTGGAGAGCCGAACATGAGTTCTTAGGCTTCACAGGCAAGCACCTTAACCACTAAGCCATCTCCCCAGCCTTCATAGTTGTCCCCTGCCCCCAGGTAGGGTCTCACTCTAGCCCAAGCTGACCTGGAACTCACTATGTAGTCTCAGGGTGGCCTTGAACTCATGGTGATCTTCCTGCCTTTGCCTCTGCCTCCCCAGTGCTGGGATTAAAGGCATGCACCACCATGCCTAGCTTCTTCATAGAGTGTTTTTGTTTGTTTGTTTGTTTTTTTGAGGTAGGGTCTCACTGGTCCAGGCTGACCTGGAATTAGCTCTGTAGTCTCAGGGTGGCCTTGAACTCATGGCAATCCTCCTACCTCTGCCTCCCTAGTGCTGGGATTAAAGGCATGCGCCACCATGCCCAGCTTGTTTTTGTTTTTTGAGGTAGGGTCTCATTCTCTAGCTCAGGCTGACCTGGAATTTACTATGAGGTTTTGGTGACCTTGAACTCACAGGGATCCACCTACCTCTACCTGGTGAGTACTGAGATTCCCTCATAAAGTTACATTTTTTTCTACTTACTATTTATTTCCAAGAAGAGAGAGAAAATATGAATACGAGCATACCAGGGCCTCTTGCCATTGCAAAAAACTCCAAACACATGTGCTACTCTGTGTGTCTGGTTTTATGTGGGCACTGGGGAGTTGAACCTAGGCCATTAGGCTTTGCAAGCAAATGCCTTTCCCTGCTGAGTTATCTCTCCAGCCGCTTTCAAAAAATACATTTATTAGTTTTAATTTCATCAGTGTTACAGTGTACATTCCCCCCACCTTTCATGTGGCTGGATTGTAACTCACTATAAGCTGGCCTTGGATTTGAGCCCCTCTTCCTGCCTTCCAAATGCTGGCTTTCAGTATTATTATTATAAGCATTTTCCCAGGTGAGACCAGTTATAATTGTATTTTCTTTACTTTTGTATAACCTTGTAGTAGTTCTTGCTTTATTTTTCCATGTCAGTTTTCAGTTACTCTTCCCAAAGTCTTCAGTAGAACTTAAAAAACAAACAAACAAACAAAAGCCACCTTTTTACTGCCTTTTTCCACTGTGTCCTGTGCACGAAACACTCATGATCTGTTGGTACACTCATTCTGGAGCTCTACCCTGCTCTGTTTGGGTGGGCTGTCCACCTGTCCTTTTCCCATCACCTGATAGAGCTCTGTATGGATCCCTTCTTTCAGAGCGTATAAGGCATGATTGCTTGCTGCCTTTGCTTGGGTCTTTTGAAAGGCCTCTTGCCATACTGATTGTAGCAGACAGCTTCAGGTCACTGAGGTGAACTTAATACAGACCAGGAGGAAGGGATTTATTGAAGCTTACAGGTCCAGGGGAAGTTCCATAATGGCAGAAGAAACTGGCCTGCTTTCACTGGTCCAAGCAGAGAGAGAGAGAGAGAGAGAGAGAGAGAGAGCGCACGCGAGCCAGCCACAAACCACACCATACAGCAAATTTCAGGAACTCCAGCTAGGCACACTTTGCATATCTTTAGACTGGAATTTCAACCCCACCACCACACCTTCCCCAGCCAGGTGGCTGTAGATCTAAACTACAAACACTGAGTATATTGGGGGCCATCTATTCAAACTACCACACTGATGTTTAATCTTTGTGACTTTTTCTCTTCTGTTTTTAAAATTTCTTGAAGAAGCCTGTAACATTTTCTTTATCCAAAATGGTTTTGCAGTATCATGGTGTTTCTTGGTCACCTTCTCCCACTATTGATTATATTGGGTATTTTAGATCCATTCATACTAAGTTTCATTTTCTTCAGTTCTAGAATGTTTCTGATATAATATTTTTCATTAACTTTTTTGATGTCATATTTATTGCATTTTGAAAGAAAGATTGATTTCTCTAATTCTCATATTCTATCCCATATAAAAATATTTTTATTTATATTTTTATCTGAAAGAGACAGACAGAGATAGAGTGAGTATGGGTGTGCCAGGGCCTCCTGCCGCTGCAAATGAACTCCAGATGCATATGCACCTGGCTTTACGTGTGTACTGGGTAATCAAGCCCTGGATCAGACCTTGCAAGCAAGTGTCTTACCACTGAATCATCTCTCCAGTCGTTATATTCTATTTTTGCACTGCTGTTTTATTCCCTATTTTTTAATTTTTTATTTAGCGATCTACTTTAAAATTTTTTAAATTTATTTCAGAGAGAGAGAGAGAGAGAGAGAGAGAGAGAAAGGCAGGTAGAGAGATAAAACCTGTCATTAGCTTTTTAAGCGTGCGCTTTCTCTCCCTCCCTCCCTCCCTCTCTCCCTCTCTCTCTCTCTATATATATATATGTATATATATATGTATATATATATTATTTTTAGTTGTTTTTCAAAGGTAGGGTCTCACTCTAGCCCAGGCCGACCTGAAATCCTCCTGGTGTTGGGATTAAAGGTGTGCACTGCCATGTCCTGCTAGCAGTTATGTAGTTTAAAAAACTTTTTACTGGTGCACATGCTTGGTTTTGGTTAAAACTCCTTCCTCTGCCCCATCTCCCTGCTCCTGTACCCTGCTTTCACCCTCCCACTCTCAATGTTCCCCATTTAACTTTCATGTCACTTAAGACACGCTGCCTTCCCTATGCTTCTCCTTTGAGGCCTCATTTTTCTCCGTCATGGGCCGCTTTCTAGTTTTCTTGGCATCTACACTCCCACAATAACAGACATGCATAGAGTCTAAGCTAGGGTATGCATATAAGAGAACATGGTGTTTGTCTCTCTGTATCTCAGTATAACTCCATCTATTTTCCAACATCATTTTGTACGGCTGAATGAAATTCTGTTATGTATATGACCTTTTCATTATTCATTTCTCAGTTAAGGGCCATCCCGGCTGATTCCCCTTCCTTGCTTGTGAAGAGTGCAGTAATAAACATCGATGCACGCGTGTCTCTGTAGTAGAGTGTGCATGCTTTGTGTGTATGTCCAGGCGTGGTTGTAAGGAAAGTGTAAGGGCAAAGCGAAAGAGAACACTGGACTTGATCTCTACAGACTGTTTACTGAGAGGTACAGCGGGGGCAGCAGCCTGCCCGGCGGATGGAGGCTGAAGCCCCGGACCACGCTGGGTTCAGACTTAGAAGGAGGATCCTAAGACAAACCGACCAAACCAGCTGCAGGTCCAAGGGGAACAGATAAGGCATCAAAGTTATTTGCTCAGAATAGGCTTTTTAGCAGAATTGTCTAGGGAAGACTGGATGGCTCCATTCTTTATGGCCTTCTAATCTTAGGATAAGTTTTTAACTCTGTGGTTCCCTCTAGTTTTCAGGGAAGGCTATTAACCCTTCAGTGGTATAGCTGAGTCATACTGTAGTTCTGTTTTTTAACTTTTTTATTTGTTTGTTTGTTTTTTGAGGTAGGGTCTCATTCTAGCTTAGGCTGACCTGGAATTCACTGTGTAGTCTCAGGGTGGCCTCGAACTCAGCAATCCTCCTACCTCTGCCTCTGGAGTGCTAGGATTAAAGGCCTGCGCCACCTACCCGGTTTATTTTTTAACTTTTTGAGAAAGTGCCACACTGATTTCCATAGTGGGTGCACACTCCCACCAACAGTGAATCAGAACTCCTGTTTGCTCGTGCCCTCATCAGCATTCACTGTTATTTGTTTTCTTGATAATAGCCATTCTGACAGAGCGAAATGGAATTTCAAAGTGGTTTTAATTTTGCATTTCCTTGATAGCTGAGGATGTTGAATATTTTTCAAATATTTATTGGGCATTTTCATTTATTTCTTTTGAGAATGAGAATTCTCTATTCAGTTCTTTAGCTTCCTTTTTGGGATCGGGCTACTCGTTTTGGTGTTTTAGATTTTTGAGCTCAACAAGTGCCTTTAACCACTGAACCTTCTCTCCAGCCCCAAGTCTGTAAATTTAACTAGTAATTTATAAGACATGCAGGTTAGAGGAAGAAATTATATAATATCACAAAGAAGGATTAAGCCAACTTTGAAATACAAGATGTTTCATAGGCCAAATGACATAGTTTGGCATAAATCAATAAGATAAAGAAGATGGGGACTGGAGAGATGGCTTAGCGGTTAAGGTGCTGGCTGGTAAAGCCAAAAGACCCAGGTTCGATTCTCTAGTCTCCACATAAAGCTGGTGCATAAGGTGGTGCATGCGTTTGCAGTGGCTAGAGCCCCTGTGGGCTCTCACGCTCACTCACTCGCTCTCTCTCTCTCTCTCTCTCTATATATATATATATAATATATCTACTTATCATCTACCTGCTTCTTTCTCTCTCTAATAAATGAAATAAATTTAAGAAAAAAGAGGATGGGCTGAGAATGAATGAAAATGATTACACTGAAACCTCAACTGTGACACACAGAATTTACTCAGATCTTGGTTAAGCAACCTACATATAAAGTCCCTTGAAGAGAAGAGATGTTTGAATATGGATGAGTATTGAATAATGTTAAGAAGCTGTTCATGAGGTATTAAAAGGAAATGGGAGCCAGAACAGAAAAAGAAAAGCCTCTTATAAAACTAATCAAAAGAGAAAAAGACCCCAATTTAATGCCTGATTTTTTTCCAGAAAGATTCATTGGAGCCTCTTTAAGTGAACAGTGCTACAAAAACTGGCTATCTACATGCAAAAGAATGAAACTAGATCTTATCTTTCAGCCAATACAAATATCAATTCCAAATGGATCGACGACCTTACTATGAGACATAAAACTCAAACGAGTAGAGGAAAAAGCAGGCAATACTTCAGATATAGGAATGAATAAGAGCTTTCTGAACTGGTTTCCGGTAGCCCAGGAAATAAGATCAACAATCTAGAAATGGGACCCCATAAAATTCAAAAGGTTTTGTACAGCAAAAGAAACAGTTAACTGAGTGAAGAAAGCCTACAAAGTAGGAACAGATATTTGTCTAAAGGCACTGTTGCAATGTCTGACAGACTGGGTTCATTTTCCCAGTATTCACTTAAAACCAGATGCACAAACTGGTGCATGTGTCTGGAGTTCATTTGCAGCAGCAAGAGGTCCTGGTGTGCCCATACTCATTCTTTCTGTCTTTCTCTCATATTAAAAAAAAAAAAAAAATTAGAGCCTTTGTTGCAGGTACCCTCAGTTCTGACCAAAAGAAGCTTGTGGGAGGAACTGACTCAAGGGTTTACTTTGGCTTACAGAGTGGAGGGGAAACTCCACGATGGCAAAAGAAAACGTGGTATGAGCAGAGGCTAGGCCTCCTGGCCAACGTCAGGTGGACAACAGCAGCAGGAGAGTGTGCCAGACATTGGCAAGGGGAATCGGGCTATAACACACATAAGCCGACCCCCAGCAACACACCTCCTCTAGGAGGCGCCAGTTTCCAAATTGCCTTCAGCTGGGTCTCAAGCGTTCCAAACACATGGGTCTGTGAGAGATACCTAGTTCACACCACCACAGACTTGATAAAAGTTCAGTGATTTTGTTTGTTGTTTCAGAGTCAAAGCATTTCAAGCAAAGTGAGGTTTATTAGGACAGACTATACCTGCTTGCTCATTTTCAGTGATGTTGAAATGCATTTGAGTAAAGGTCTCATCCTTCAAGGTTCTGTGCTATAGTCCCAGGCTGGCCTTGGGCTCAAAGACAAGTGATAGGATTATGGGAAGGGAAAGGAAGGTAGTAATCAATTACCAAACCATGCATTGTTTGTGTAAGGAACCTCCCCTGTCCCTACTCTTGAAAGAAATGTAACAAACTTGACCAGTAAGAGATGATCTTACTGGTTCAGGATTGGGCTCTGGCACTGCCTGACTGGGAATAATATGGACTGACACGAATGAGTCTTTCAGTGGTATATAGACCACTGCACTGACGACTTGAACATTTCAAGGAAGCTTGGTTTGTAGTGTTTTTTGGTGTGTGTGTGTGTGTGTGTGTGTGTGAAGTTTGCATGCACTGAAGATAGTGATAGAAAATCTTAGTTTTGTGTTTTTTTTTTTAATTGTGAGCTATATTGTCTTTTTTAAAAATTGTTTTTGGGAGAGAATATGAATGGGCACGCCAGGGCCTCTAGCCACTGCAAATGAACTCCAGACGCATGTGGCGCATTGTGCTTCTGGCTTATGTAGGTTCTGGGGAATTGAACCTGGGTCCTTTAGCTTTGTAGGCAGGTGCCTTAACTACTAAGCCATCTCTACAGCCCTACATTTTCAAAGGTATATAAAATACTTCCTATACAATTTTTTAAAAAAGTTTTTTGAGGTAGGTTTTCACTATAGCCCAGGATGTCCCAGAATTCACTATGTAGTCTCAGGGTAGCCTCAAACTCACAGTGATCCTCCTGCCTCTGCTCCCCAAGTGCTGAGATTAAGGGAGTGTGCCAACTACGCCTGGCTTATACAACAAATTTTACAGTAGTAATATGAAATTTAAAGTTTCACAGTCCTATTAACTAAACTTAAAAAAATATTTATTTATTTATTTATTTATTTATTTATTTATTTGGGGGTAGGGTTTCACTCTAGTCCAGGCTAACCTGGAATTCACTATGTAGTCTCAGGGTGGCCTGGAACTCACAGTGATCCTCCTACCTCTGCCTCCCATAAGTGCTGCGATTAAAGGAGTGTGCCACCACTCTTGGCTGAAGATTTATTTTTATTTATTTATTAGAGACAGTGAGGGGTGGGGGAGAGAGAGTGAGAATGGGTGCGCCGGGGCCTTCAGCCACTGCAAACGAACTCCAGACGCGTGTGCCACCTTGTGCATCTGCCTTTTGTGGGTCCTGGAAAATCGAACTGGGTCCTTAGGCTTCACAGGCAAATGCCTTAACTGCTGAGCCATCTCTCCAGCGTTAACTAAACGTTTTTTAAAATTTCATTTATTTTCTTTCAGTTTTAACCTGAAATTGATGCCTTGATTATCTCTTTAATGTTAACATGGCTATTTTGTAGAATAATTATTTCTGTGCTTTTATTTATTTATTTTATTTATTTATTGTTTTGTTTTTTCCAGGTAGGGTCTTGCTCTAGCCCAGGCTGACCTGGAATCCACAATGGAGTCTCTGGGTGGCCTCGAACTCATGGCAATCCTCCTACCTCTGCCTCCCCAGTGCTGGGATTAAAGACGTGCGCCACCACGCCCAGCTTATTTCTGTGCTTTTAGATACTTATGTTTTTCTATTTTTCCTATTGTTTTTTTTTTTTTTTTTGAGTTATGGTCTCGCTCTAGTCCAGGCTGATTTGGAATTTACTCTGTAGTCTCAGGCTAGCCTTGAACACATGGTGATCCTCCTAACTCAGCCTCCCGAGCGCTGGGATTAAAGTCATGCACCACCACGCCCGGCATCCAGGGCATTCCTAGCCTTCCCTCTGACCCTGCCTCAACTGTCTCTCACCTCTTCGCTCCTGTCCCAGGTCCCCAGGTCCCATGTCTGCCACCTCATAGTCACAATCCTCGTAGGCTCCACACTAGCCGCCTAGGGTCTGCTTATGTGAGAAATACCACACGCTCGCTCAGGAGCGCCCCGCTCTGCGGCTTCTGACACCTCCCTCCCCAGCCGCACTCTTTTTTTGTGTGTACGTGTATGTAATTGTGTGTGTGTGTGTGCGTGTGTGTGTGTGTGCGTGCGCACACACACACACGTACTCTTGAGCATGCATGTGCAGGTCAGAAGACAACCATGGGACATGCTCCTCTCTCCTCTCCTCTCCTCCCCTCCCCTCCCCTCCCCTCCCCTCCTCTCCTCTCCTCTTCCCCTCCTCTTGCCCTCCTTTTCCCCTCCTCTCCCCTCCCCTCCTCTCCCCTCCTCTCCTCTTTTGGCTTTTGGAGGTAGGCTCTTGCTCTAGCCCATGCTGACCTGGAATTCACGATGTAGTCTCAGACTGGCTTTGAACTCACAATGATCTTCCTACCTCTGCTGAGATTAAAGGCTTTTTTTTTTTTTTGAGGTGGGGTCTCGCTGTAGCTCAGGCTGGCCTGAAATTTACTATGTTGTCTCAGGGTGGCCTTGAACTCACGGAGATCCTTCTACCTCTACCTCTGCCTCTGAAGTGCTGGGATTAAAGGTGTGTGCCACCACGCCCAGTACATTCAGTCTTTTAAGACATGGTCTCTTGCTGCTGCTTGCAAGGATCTGGATTCTCCTGACTATAACTCTCACTGCCACAGGCACTTTGGGATTGTAGATGCATGGGCCACTGGGAATCTGCCTTTACATGGGTGCTGACGGAGCTGAAACCTGGGTTGTAGGCTTGCAAGCAAGTGCCATTAATTGCTGCCATCTCCCTAGCTTCCTGATACTTTTTCATTTATGTGAGTTACAAATTCCCTGTCTTCTGTTCTTTCTCCTGAGATGCATTGTCCCACATTTAATGAACCTCTTCTGTTTTCTCTTCTAGTTTGGGAATACCTGCTACTGCAACTCAGTTCTTCAAGCACTTTACTTTTGCCGTCCGTTTCGGGAAAAAGTTCTAGCATACAAGAGTCAGCCTAGGAGAAAAGAGAACCTTCTTGCATGCTTAGCAGATCTCTTCCACAGCATCGCTACGCAGAAGAAAAAGGTTGGAGTAATTCCACCCAAGAAGTTCATCACAAGACTGCGAAAAGAGAATGGTAATACTTCTCCTTCCCCGTGTATTGCTTATGTCACAGGAGGGTCACGTCTAGGTATAGTCTAGCTGCAGTATCTGTTGAGCATTGTCTGTTCCTCTCAGAAGTACTAGTTTAGTGGAGGAGATAGTCTCACAGCATGAAGTATGTTATACCAGGCCAGGAAGTTAGAAATCATAATTTCTTTTTTTGTCCCACTTGGCTTTTCTATTAAGAATGAGTGTTTTGTTGGGTGTGATGGTGCACGCTTTTAATTCTAGCACTTGGGAGGATCGTCATGAGTCGCGGCCACTCTGATACTACATGGTGAATTCCAGGTCAGCCTGGGCTAGAGTAAAACCCTACCTATCAAAAAACAAACAAAAAGAATGAATATTTAAAAAAATATTTATTTACTGAAGCACGAGAGAGATGGAGGGAGGGAGGGAGGGAGGGAGAGAATGAGTGCGCCAGGACCTCCAGCCACTGCAAATGAACTCTAGGTGCATGAGCCCCCTTGTGTAGCTGGCTTACGTGGGTACAGGGGAATCGAACCGAGGGCCTTTGGCTTTGCAGGCAAACACCTTAATTGCTAAGCCACCACTCCAGCCCAAGAATGAATACTTTTGTTTGGCATGGTGCATGCTTACAATCCTACACTTGGGAGACTGAGGCAGGAGGATTGTGAGTTTGCCCTTAGTTTGGGGTATATGAGACCCTATCTCAAAAAAATAAGTTGGAAGATTTTGTGCTTTTTCTTAATTCATTGATTAATGTTTTTAGATGTTAATTCATGTGATTTTTTTTCAATAATTTTCATTAGAGACCACATTATTGCCCTCCATTTTAGCCATGGAAAGAAAAATAACTCCAGAAACACCAAACTAACTCATACCTTCTAGTTTAGGATTTAGGATATGTGTGTGTGTGTGTATGCGCGTGCGTGCGTGAACACACACACACACACACATATTTTTTTGAGGTAGGGTCTCACTCTAGCTCAGGCTGACCTGGAATTCACTCTGTAGTCTCAGACCTGGAATTCACTCTGTAGTCTCAGGTGGCCTCGAACTCACGGCAATCCTCCTACCTCTGCCTCCCAAGTGCTAGGATTAAAGGCATGTGCCACCACGCCTGGCTTAGGATAGATAATTTTAATATATCTTCCTTTTTTAAAATAATTACTGTGTAAGGCCTGTTTTTCTTCTCATTTGAGATTTGTTCATCTAATTTTTACAAGCCTTTACATTAGACATTACTGTTTTAATTTTCCATGAGTTGTGAAGTGATTTGCCCAAGGCCATACCATTCTTAGTAAGCAGAAGAGCTGATGTACAGCCTTACTTCTTGAAACCTAGTAAGTTCTACTTCCCAAAGTATAAATGGAATTCAGAGAGCTAGTGGAATTTAGGCTTTTACTTGATATAAGCATTTTAATCCATGTAGAAGTAAAATTCAATGTATTTTTTTGTTTGATTTGTTACCTATCAAATAGATTTCCCACAGAAATATGATTCAGAAAGTCTATAAAATTGGTTATTGAATTCACTAGTGAGCAGTCAGTTACATTGTTCATTAGCATGGGAGTTGAAAAAGGCCCCATCACATATAGACCCTAAAATAGGAAGGCATGCCCACCAGAGGTCATACTTGAGTCCTGGAAGGTGAGGTCACTTTCCTCATGCACACATACAGACCAGTTGATACCACACTTGCTTCTCTAATGAGAAGAGAACATGTTTACCTAGGTAGATTCCGGATCTCTACAGAATCTTCTGTTTTTCAAGAAAGCTAAAGTCAGCCTTTTCAAATCTGAATTGCTTGTAATTCAGATTCTTAATCTTTTGACTACCAACAGGCACCTCTAAAGGTGGTTTCCTGGTGGGAAAGTTTTGTGAATATGCCATCTTTCCTTGTGACCATATTTTAGAAGTGCTCACCTTCAGAAGTATGTAACCCACAGAGAATTTTCTATTTCACTTAAATTTCACTTTAAATTTTTTAACAGTACATTTTTATTCACCTTTTAAATTGATTACATGTGCTCTTCATTGATCTTTTTAGTGGTTGATTGACTCATGCCAGACATAGTTCAAGTTATGTCTTCTTCTCCTCTCTTCCCGCCCTTCTCCCTTCCTTCCCTTCCCCTTCCATTCCCTCCCCTCCCCTCCAATATTTTCTGTAGTTTTATGTCTAGGCAGAGTAAATTGATAATATAATAGACTTCTTTTTTTTTTTAAATTTTTTTTGTTATTTTTATTTATTTATTTGGGAGCGACAGACAGAGAGAGAAAGAGGCAGATAGAGAGAGAGAGAGAATGGGCGCGCCAGGGCTTCCAGCCACTGCAAACGAACTCCAGACGTGTGCGCCCCCTTGTGCATCTGGCTAACGTGGGTCCTGGGGAGTCGAGCCTCGAACCGGGGTCCTTAGGCTTCACAGGCAAGCGCTTAACCACTAAGCCATCTCTCCAGCCCATAATAGACTTCTTAAATACTTCTTTGGATGGGATTGATTCCAGATTAAATATTTACTCTAAACTTATTGTTTTGTAAGATTTTTTCCTTTAATTTCAGAAATAAATTTACTAAAAAAGCATTCCTTTAAAAAAAGCATTCCTGTTATATGATATGGCTGGCATTTGTAAATATGTTTTGAAATATATTAATATACTTTGGACTTTTGAACTTTTCCCTGAGAATTGCATAGAGAAGTGCTTATAGATAAAAGATGATTATATTAATATATTATCCATTGCCTATCATTCCTTCTGATAATTTTAAATCTCTGGGGAAAGTGTTAATCATTTCAGTATTTCGAATAACTTACTGTGGAAAGTTCATTTTCGATCATTCTTTTTCCTTGTGTTAATAATAATTTTGTGTTGGATTCTCAGTAGATACCAGCTCCAGATTGTCTTAACTATTATTACTTCACAGTATTAATCATTTTGGTAGTTTTTGGAAAGAACAGATTCTAACTTCTGTTCATTAGTGAATTTGAGTTAAGATTTTAACTCAGGTTATCTAAGTAACACGAAAGGTCTGTTGGTCAGTGCTCCTCCATACAGAGTGACAGCCCTTGCTTCACAGTGATACTGTCTTTGATG
The DNA here is from genome assembly GCA_036346955.1 of Dipus sagitta. Classification (NCBI taxonomy): domain Eukaryota; kingdom Metazoa; phylum Chordata; class Mammalia; order Rodentia; family Dipodidae; genus Dipus; species Dipus sagitta. The sequence goes on along the minus strand of CM070775.1, from coordinate 9,501,439 downwards.
TTAGCTGAGGTGCTGCCCTCTTCTCTTGTTTGCATTGAGTAGTAGTCACACATTGATTTCCTGTTGTATGCCAGTTATTGTCCAAGCACCGGGAACAATAGTAGACGTTCGGAATCTGACAACTTACCAGGGAAAACAGTTACTAGCAGTTATGTGACCTAGTGTGCCAGGAAGGAAATGAAGCAGGGACAGGGTAGAGGAATGAGGGGCTAGTGAGAGAATAGGTTTTGGGAAGCTTTCCAACAAGGTGGCATTAAGGATTTGAGTGAGAATACGCCACTAGAAAGTCCACGGTAAAAGAGTTACAAGCAGGAAGAACAGAAAGTGCAGCTGCTCCGAGTGTAGAAGGAGGACCAGGAAGTTAGCCTGTGAGAGGTGTTGGGTCAGACGTAGACAGGTCAGCCAGAGCCTACCGGTGTGCCTAACCTGCGGCCTGGAGCTGTGAGGGTGGCGTGCTGCGTTTGTAGTAGACAGCCTCATGTGCGCACTTCTGGGTGATTGGGACCGCCAGAGGGTTCTGATTTGCATTAGGAGAAGACCATCCCTGTGGATGGGCATAAGGAGAATGACCACAGAGGCAGGGAGAGCAGCCGGTGGCCTGCTGCATATTATAGGTAAGAGTTGGACTCGTCTGTCTTTCTTTGCTTCCTACAGGCTCTCCCCTCATTTTGAAAGAAGGAAAGCACAAGCTGATAATTGGGCTGGTTAGAGTTGATGGTCACCTAATGGTTTAGGACCAGGAAAAGTGGACTGGAGTTGTATATCAACTGGCATCTGCTGCATGCTCAGACTCACTGAATCTTAGCAAGATATCTTTTTCAAACTGTTGTTTTGAGTCACATCTATTTTTCATATATCATCATAAGTACTTTGATACCTGTCCTTTGTTCATTTGTTTGTTCATTCATTCAAAGAATGTTCAGCAAATTTAATATAGCATATACTGTTGTGCTAGCAGTACAGTAGTAAATGCGGTAAAAAAAAAAAAAAAAAAAGGTCCTTGTTCCTAAGAAACTTTTTTTTTTTTTTTTTTGGTTTTTCGAGGTAGGGTCTTACTCTAGCCCAGGCTGACCTGGAATTCACAATGGAGTCTCAGGGTGGCCTCGAACTCAAAGCAATCCTCCTACTTCTGCCTCCCAAGTGCTGGGATTAAAGGCGTGCGCCACCACGCCTGGCCAAGAAACATTTTTGTAAAGAGCAGTTTTTAAAGTGCTCTGGAGAGAACAAAATCACATGTATGTATATATTGAATGTAAACATTTATATTTAAATCTTGGTCTGCCTCACATGAGGAAATAGTCATTCATAAATAACATTAAGTAGATTTGAATACATAATTTATCATTTGAATCAGTTCTGTTTTCCCAAAAGACCATAGCAGGTTTCTTATGTTATGAAAGCTATTGCTATTTTTGAATTAAGAAGAAAACAACCATTTTAAACAGTGATTTGATTTTCATTCTTTTGCATTAATGTTGCAGCTATATCAAGAGTATCCTAGTTTTTCATCACTCATTTATTTGATAATGAAATTGTCTGTCTCTCCCACTAGACTGTCAGCTCCATGCCGGAGGGAGCCCATTTGTTCTTGCTCACCATTGTATTCCCAGCACATAATCCAGTTCCCGGCATATAGTAGGTGCTTACTAAATATTTGTTGAATGAGTGAATGAATGAACGAACTTGTTTAACTTAGCAAAGCAGTTTTGAAGTCCGTCTTTCTCATTGTGCTACTTACCAGAGCAGAAAACCAATCATAAGAAAACTTGAAAAAAAATGAACATAATTCAGTTCATAGATACTGTCCAAGATCATCCCACCAGTGTTTGGATCTTTTTTTTTTAGTTTTTCGAGGTAGGGTCTCACCTTGGTTCAGGCTGACCTGGAATTCACTATGTAGTCTCAGGGTGGCCTCGAACTCTCGGTGATCCTCCTACCTCTGCCTCCCGAGTGCTGGGATTAAAGGCGTGCGCCACCACGCCCGGCCGGTGTTTGGATCTTAATGTAATTCTATTGCTGTTTTAAGACCACAGTTGTCTTCTTTCAGGCACTGCAAAATTCCAGCATATTGAATGTACTTATGGACTGTTAAGTTCTTTACAAATATTGCAACAAAGGCTTAAAGAGGATTTCCTGGTTTGTCTGTCCAGAGATTTGAGTTAGTTGAGGTATTGCAGTAGATCTGGAGTCATTGCATTACAAACAAGGCAGTTATTTTGAAAAATAAGCACCTATGCTAAAATGATTTTTAGCTGGGAGGACTTACGCTTACAGATGGTGGCAGAGAGCCAGCATTACACTGTTCCCTGTAGTGAACCCATCTTCTTCTCTCCAGTAGGTTCCCGTCTATTATAAAACCCCTTTGTACTGGTCCTCTCCATTAACCCTTCTGTCTAGGTTCCTCCATGACTTTTCCAATCCTTTTTCCCCATCTCACTGTAAAGCCTGGGCTGACCTTGACCTCTGCAGCCCTGGCTGGCACCAACCTCACTGTCCTCTTCCCTCAGCCTCTGAGTGCTGGGGTTATAGTCATGTGCTACCCACCCAGCCGTTCCAGTTTTCTCATCGTTTAGTCAGTGCTCCAGTCCTTAGGTTACTGAGTGATGCCTGAAAGGGGGCCAGCTGCACCTAAGGGAGTCACCTGCACACTAGGTCAGGATGAGGGGGAGGTGGGTGTCCGTGAGTCAGGGGATCGAGGTTGACATGTGGCCTGAGAAGGAAGGATCAGGGATTACAGTGTGGTTAGATCTGCATGCCTATTTAACTGATGGCTAATTTTGGTATATGAGTGAAAGTGTCATGGCTTACAGATGGAGATAGAGCTTGAAAATGTCACAGATTAAAGAAAAAGATGCAGTTTCTAGAAGAAACAGTAGGAAGGGTTGAGAATGAAGGAATTCCTAAGGATGAAGAAATAAATAAATGACAATAGAGAGGATATTTGGGTTGAGGGGTGAAATGTGCATTTTTAAAAACTTTATTTATTTATTTATTTATTTATGCATGAGAGAGTGACAGAAAGTTGCAGATAGAACGAGAATGGGTGTGCCAGGGCCTCCAGCTGCTGCAGATAAGTCGCATGCGCCACCTTGTGCATCTGGCTTACATGGGTCCTGGGGAATTGAACCTGTGTCCTTAGGCTTTGCAGGCAAGCGCCTTAATGGATAAGCTATCCCTCCAGCCTGAAATGTGTATTATTTTCAGGGCAAGAGGCAAAGGTTACAGCTGACCTCCATTTTCTCAGCTGTGCTCTAGAGTTTTCCAGGGTGGAGCATCTGGTTCTCACTAGGACTAGTCCAGTCTCAGAGCGGGTGGACGCCGAGAGGCCTGCGGAGCTGCAGGTAGCCTTGCACAGCAGGGGAGGCTCCAGTGACTTGCTGAGGGCAGGAGCGGGAAGTGGAGCCACAGTTCTTCGGCTCCGCTGTCCTTACTGGATTAAAACCAGCGTTCACACAGTGCACCAAGTGAAAGACCCATTCAGTATTGAGTCCTCATGGGTGGTTTCAGTTCCTAAACCTTTGGCGTCTGTTTAAGGCTGATGGGATCCCTCACGCTGCTAGAGCAGGTTCTGTTTGATTTGATGTTCACATGTGGGGAATGGACTTGGGTATGTAAAAAACATCAGCCGGGCGTGGCGACACACACCTTTAATCTTGGCACTTGGGAAGCAGAGGTAGGAGGATCACTGTGAGTTGAAGGCCACTCTGAGACTACATAGTGAATTCCAGGTCAGCCTGGGCTAGAGTGAAACCCTACCTTGAAAAACCAACAAAACACCCCCACAAAAGTCAGCAATGAACCTGAAAGGTTGAATGTGAATTTTGCCACATAATTCAGGAGAGGCTAGGGTAAACCCTTAGGTCAAAGATTCAGAATGCAAAAATCAGACTTGTGTGTCTTTGGTAGGAAATTGATGAAGGATGGTAAAGGGGAACTTACTTGAACTAGATAGGTCAAGAAGAAATGGACAGACTAGACAAGTGCAGGAATGGCTTGAAGGGAGCCAGGAATGGGGATGTATACCTATAATCATAGCACACAGGAGGCAAGGCGAAAGGATTGCTAAGTTCCAGGTCAGCCTGGGCTATAGAGTAAGAGACCCTGTCTCCTGTCTCAAAACAAAGATGGGAAGGGCTTGGGAAGTAACTGCATGTGAAGGTAACAGGCAGTAATGTGGGGAGCAGGGAAGTGGGACTTTTGTACAAAAAGCTTTATTGTTAAATATACAAATAACATACTATACACACACATACACTTATATGTGAGGTATATTTGAGGTAGGGTCTCACTCTAGTTCAGGCTGACCTGGAACTTACTATGTAGTCTCAGGGTGGCCTTGAACTCATGGCAATCCTCCTACCTCTGCCTCCCAAGTGCTGCGATTAAAGGCGTGTGCCACCATGCCTGGCTCATACCATATATTTTGATAGTAAATCTCTGTGCAGTAAAAAACAGAAAATTTTCAGAAATAACCTGATCCTACCAAACCTTTCTCTGTGCCGTTAGTTTCTTCTTCTTCCTCCTCCTCCTCTTCTTTCTTCTTTTTTTTTGGTAAATTGGAAACTTTGTTGTATGGACAAATCAGGTGTTGGTCCCATTCCCCTTGTATTATCCTATTGTACCCCCTCCTTCCTGTGGTAATGGGTTATGAAGGCCACTGTCAGGCATTTGGTGGTGGGGCGTGTGAGGGTGGGCAGTGTGGCTCTTAAAATCTTTCACTCTGTGCCTTTAAACATGTCCAGATAGAAAGCTAGTTAGGGTTTCAGGAGGCTTTTTGTGGTGGCGTTTCTTAAGTGGGATCATTACACATACTTTGTGTATTCACTATATGAGCTCATGTAGAATTATGTTCTTTCAAGCTGTTTCCAGTGATGCATAGCAAAACTACTGTGACTTAAATAAACTGGTCTGTTGATAAACACTGAAGATCTTTCAGACGTCTGCTGTTATAAATGAGCAGCCATACCCAGGGTGGATCTTGCTGTCTAGGAGAATGAGTTTGCATTCTATTAAAAGCATTAACAGCTGGGGAGCTGGCTCAGCTGTTGAAGGCACTTGGTTTGTAAATGCAAAGCCTGCTAGACTGGGTTCAATTCCCGGCATTCACTTAAAGCCTGGTGCAAAGTGGCTCCTGCATCTGTGATCCCAATGACAATGGCAGGTGGAGCCAGGAAAATTTAAATCTCTGGGTCAGTTAGCCCAAAGGTCCTTTGCAGTCTGGTGGTTCATTTGCAGTGGCAAGAAACTGTCTTAAAGAAAGGGGAACACAGACGGTTCAGAGTTCTTGTCTGACCTCCACAGGTGCACCATGACACACACGTGTACACACACACACACACTAATTTCTTTAAAACACTATTAACAGGGCTGGAGAGATGGCTTAGCAGTTAAGTCCTTGCCTGTGATGCCTAAGGACCCCGGTTCGAGGCTCGATTCCCCAGAACCCACGTTAGCCAGATGCACAAGGGGGCGCACGCATCTGGAATTTGTTTGCAGTGGCCAGAGGCCCTGGCGCGCCCATTCCCCCCCCCCCTCCCATCTCTCTGCCTCTTTCTCTCTCTGTCACTCTCAAATAAATAGATAAAAATAAACAAAAAAATTTTAAAAACACTATTAACAAGCTGGGCATGGTGGTGTATACCTTCAGTCCCAGCACTCGCAGGGAGCATTTCCTTTCTCTCTCTCTCTCTCTGTCTGTCTCTTTTGTTTTGTTTTGTTTTGTTTTGTTTTCTGAGGTGGGGTCTCACTCCAGCTCAGGCTGACCTGGAATTTACTCTGTAGTCTCAGGGTGGCCTTGAACTCATGGTGATCCTCCTACCTCTGCCTCCTGAGTGCCACGCCCAGCCATACATTAGGTTTTTAAAGACCTCCCCAAGATTAAGTATCACTATCTATTTTGAGTATACCTCCCTAATTAACACATTTTCTTAATCTAACTTTGTTTCATGATCACTTTGGAAAATGAAATCCTAAGGCCAGGTGTGGTGGTGCCCACCCTTAATTCAAGCACTAGGGAGCCAGAGATAGGAGGATCACTGTGAGATTGAAGCCAGCCTGATACTACAGAGTGAATTTTAGGTCAGCCTGGGCTAGAGCAAAATCCTACCTTGAAAAATGAAGAAAATAGAAAGAAAAAAAGTTGTATCCTAACTTTATAGACAGGATAGCCTAAACTTTTTTTTTTATTATAAGTTTAGGGTTGAACATGTTTTTAAAAATTTTTTTGTTTATTCTTATTTATTTATTTGAGAGCGGCAGACAGAGAGAAAGAGAGAGAGAGACAGAGAGAGAGAGAGAGAGGGAATGGGTGCACCAGGGCCTCCAGCCACTGTAAAAGAACTCCATTTGCGTGTGCCCCCTTGTGCATCTGGCTAAGGTGGGTCCTGGGGAGTCAAGCCTCGAACCGGGGTCCTTAGGCTTTGCAGGCAAGCGCTTAACCACTAAGCCATCTCTCCAGCCCAAGGGTTGAACATTTGTTTCGTGTTCTAGTATTTTGAATTTTTTGTATAAATTGGTGACTTCAAGGCCCTTGTCCAGTTTGGTTTTCTTTTGTGTAAGATGAATTCCTTTGAATTGTGCAAAGATGGATTCTAGGTTTCACTGTTAACTGGTATTTTTTGGTTTTACTTCTTTTTTTTAAACCATGCTTTTTTAAAAAAAAAATTACTTTTATTTATTTATTGGAGACAGAGAGGGAGAGAGAGAGAATGGTTGCGCCAGGACCTGTAGCCACTGAAAATGAACACCAGACGCCTATACTACCTTGTGCATCTGGCTTATGTAGGACCTGGAGAATTGAACCTGAGACCTTACGTTTCGCAGGCAAGCACCTTAACCACAAAGCCATCTCTCCAGCCCTTGTTTTACGTCTTAATTGGTTTTTAGTGCACAGAACTTAATTTTATGTGTTCTTATATATAGTTTTTAAATAAATAAGTATATATATATATATATATATATATATATATATTTTTTTTTTTTTTTGGTTTTTTGAGGTAGGGTCTCGCTCTAGCTCAGGCTGACCTGGAATTTACTTGGTAGTCTCAGGGTGGCCTCGAACTCACGGCGATCCTCCTACATCTGCCTCCCAAGTGCTGGGACTAAAGACGTGCGCCACCACGCCTGGCTAAATAAATATTTTTATTTATTTATTTTGAGAGGGGAGAGAGAATGAGTGTGTGGAGGCCTTTAGCCACTACAAATGAACTCCAGAAACGTGTCCCCTTTTGTGTGTATGTGCGACATTGCGTGCTTGCCTCATTGTCAGTCTGGCTTATGTGGGACCTGGAGAGTAGAATGTGAGTTCTTAGGCTTTGTAGGCAAGGGCCTTACTGCTAAGCCATCTATCCAGTTTGTCTATAGCTCTTTTTAATTTTTTTTTTTTTTTTTTTTGAGATTGGGTTTCGCTCTAGCCCAGGCTGACCTGGAGTTCACTCTTGTAGTGTCAGGGTGGCCTTGAACTCATGGCTATCCTCCTACCTCTGCCTCCCAGGTGCTGGGATTAAAGGTGTGCGCCACCACGCCCAACTTCATTTATAGCTTTTTTAAAAGGTAATTTTAAAATTCTTTGTCTTAGACTTTCCCTAAAATTTCTTCTAAATTTGTATATATTGTTTTAGAGAAGGAAATTACAGCTTTTTGTATATTTTGTACACATTCAGGATCTAAAAAGTCTCTTAAGTAGCTGATTTTTCTCTGCAGTTAATTGACCAGCACATGGGAGTTCTCTTTAGTCATTGGGCTCATGGAGGTCTTGCTTTGTGTATTGCAATGGGGCGGGGGGCGGGGGTTGCTGTCTGGTTTGTCTCTAAAGCTTTGCTTTACAGTGCCACACGGTTATTAGGATCCAATGAGAGAGCGAATGGGCACACCAGGGCCTCCAGCCACTGCATGCGAACTCCAGATGCATACGCCACCTTGTGCATCTGGCTTACGTGGGTCCTGGGGAATCAAGCCTCGAACCAGGGTCCTTAGGCTTCACAGGCAAGCGCTTAACCACTAAGCCACCTCTCCAGCCCCACCTGTAGGAGTTTTAACACCTCACTCCTCACCTACTAAATCAGACTGTGGAGTGGGGACCCAGTAACTTACCTTTAATGAACTGCAGTTCTTAAATAGTCGGCTTGGCTTCTGCCAGCAGTCGTCCATCTTCTGTTTTCAAGCTTGCCTAATCTAAACTATTTGAAGGGGAAAAAGATGATAATGAAACTCACTTCTTGTCTTTGCAGAGTCCATTGTGCATGTGTGTGAAGGCAGGTTGCACCCTGGGCTCATGGAACAGATGGTGTTGCTTTTTAAAAGATTTTCATTTTTCTTACCAATTCAGTCATAACTTTTGTATGTGGAGGTTATCTGTTGCTTATTTATTATAAGCAATAAGCATTTGTACTTTTAATTATTATAAAATACTAGATTCATTTTAAATTTGTTTTAAAGTTACTCTGAATAGTTCTTTAATGTTCTCTTTTTATTTTTAGAGCTTTTTGACAACTACATGCAGCAAGATGCCCATGAATTCTTAAATTACCTTCTAAATACAATTGCTGATACTTTACAAGAAGAGAGAAAGCAAGAAAAACAAAATGGTCGCTTACCCAATGGTAATATCGACAGTGAAAATAACAACAGCACACCAGACCCAACGTGGGTTCATGAGATTTTTCAGGGAACATTAACTAATGAAACTAGATGTCTTACTTGTGAAACTGTAAGTATATATCATAAAACTTGGCTTAGAAAAAGCTTAATTTGTTGTTTTAGAATTTGTTCTTTGAGGATAAAAATATAGGAGATGCACTTGAAAATTAGAAGTCTTAGAGGCAATGTAAATGTTACAGATAATACTTTCCAGTTGAAGGGAAATCTGCCTATACTTCTGTGTGACACTGATTATCAACAGTGGATGCCCATGGTAGGTAGATTGATTCTTGTTACAGTTTGAAGTCTTTGATTTTGCTTCAGCTTAGGGGGCCTTAAAACTGATGTGTAGAAATACTGTGTCATCAGTGTGCCTGTAGTAAACTTCTAGGCCAAGAAGGTACAGCCATGCATTGTGCAGAATAGTGAAATGGCTTTTCACCACCACGGTCATCTCATGGGACTGCCATCGTATATGTGTCGTTGATTTCTTAACCAGTGTGCTGCACGATTGTATGTTAATTTATTTTTCTTTTTTTCTATAGTTGTGTGTGGTATCTATTATTGGGCTAAAAACACACTGTGTGCACTCCAAAAGGGAAATTTTCCTTTTGCTAGACACTTTGTAAAGATAATGCTTAAAAATAGATAAAATTCCATTTCCTAAATAAACTCCTAGTGTTGAACCGCATCCAGGTTAACTTGAAAGAAGTAGAACTGACTGCTTAAATTACATCGGCAGTAGCCTGTGAAGCTGTTTTGGGGTTAGAGTGAGGATATTTGGTGTGAGCACTGTAACTTGCTCCAGTCCTCAGTTAAGTGTATGGCAGTATTTGATATCAGGTATTGGGGTGAATACTTGTCTTTACATTTTATTGAATCAGTATCATTTGTTATTTTGACTGAAGTTTTAAAGTGTGTCTTAGAAGGACAAATGTTACCATTATTACTAGAGCAATATTTCTGTGGGAATAGTAGATATGATGTGGGCATTTGGCAGTTTCTTGATTTTTTTTTTTAATTTTAATAGAATTTGATCTGCTAGAAAATATCAGACTATGTTTTTTCTTCATCATCCTTCTTCCTTCTCTCTTCTTTTTTTGTTTTGTTGTGTTTTTTTCCAAGGTAAGGTCTCACTCTGGCTCAGGCTGACCTGGAATTCACTATGTAGTCTCAGGGTGGCCTCGAACTCAGTGATCCTCCTACCTCTGCCTCCCGAGTGCTGGGATTAAAGGTGTGTGCCACCATGCCTGGCCTTCCTTCTCTCTTCTTAAATTAAAAAAAAAGAAAAAAGAAAAAGGCCCAGCGCAATTCCAGCACTCTGGATGGAAAGGTAGGAGGATCACCGTGAGTTTGAGGCCAGCCTGGAAATAGAGTGAGACTCTACCTTGAAAAACAAAAGAAACAAAACCTACTTACCCTTTTAAGAAATGTGGTACTAGGCCAGATAGGTAAGCTAGGTTCTGTAGTGTACTCTTAGCATGCTTTTCCAGGGCCTTTGATCTGGTTTGTGGAAGAGGAAGAGGAGCAGGAGGCTAGAGAAGCAATGTTTATGAAGGAGGAAGTGATTGCAAGCTTATTAATGGAACATGTGAGGGACAGATGCTGATCGTTCTACTTGTGCCTCACTGAGTCCTTCTGTGGACTGCAGGATCTGTTGGCAGAGAATTTCTCAACAATTAAGAATGATTTGAGGGCTGGAGAGATGGCTTAGCGGTTAAGCTCTTGCCTGTGAAGCCTAAGGATCCCGGTTTGAGGCTCGATTTTCCAGGATCCACGTTAGCCAGATGCACAGGAGGCCTCACGCGTCTGGAGTTCGTTTGCAGTGGCTGGAAGCCCTGGCGCGCCCATTCCCTCTGTCTCTCTCTCTCTCTCTCTCTCTGACTTTTTCTCTCTCTTTCACTCTCAAATAAATAAATAAAAATGAACAAAAAAATTTAAAAAAAAAGAATGATTTGACTTTAATCCCAGCACTTGGGAGGCAGAGGTAGGAGGATCACTGAGTTCGAGGCCACCCTGAGACTACATAGTGAATTCCAGGTCAGCCTGGGCTAGAGTGAGACCCTACCTCAAAAACAAACAAACAAACAAACGACAACAACTAAAAAGAATGATTTGAGATCTGGGTATGGTGGCGCACACCTTTAATCCCAGCACTTGGGAGGCAGAGGTAGGAGGATCACTGTGAATTCAAGGCCAGCCTGGAACTAGAGTGAGATTCCACCTCCAAACAACAGCAAGAATGATTTAAGAATTTTTCCTTAGAAATATCATTGTGAAGATTCAGTAAATGACCATGTCTTTATCAAACTAAGCTAATGAAATGAAATCTTGGATTTCTCGAGAGTTAGTGAATATAGATCCTTTCTTTGTCTGGTATTACACAGATATTTAAGAACCAACTCTGCCAGACAGAAGATAGAGGGTGGAAGGAGGTGAGGTCAGATAAGTCAACTCAGAACCAATCAGCAAACAGCGTCAGGAGGTGAAGTTGCAGTGATAGCACGCACACGATGCCGTGCACACTCACACGCGCCCCCCCCCCCCCCCGCGAGCACACGTGACCAGGTTGAGTGGGGAGTGTTGGAGGGGAGGAGGGTTCTTAGCTTCCTTCCTTGACTGCCCTTTTCCCAGAACTGTGCTGTTAGCCCAGGTCTCTGCAGCGAGAGATCATGTTCTAGTGCAGCTCTCCTAGCCGAGGTGTCTTCTGTGAGTTGTCGGCTGTCTCCCGAAGGTACTGGCTGTGACATGACATTAGGACCTAGCCCAGCAGCAAGCAAACATGGCGACAGCGCCCTTTAAAGTGAATGCCTCCCATTTGGTGACAGCCTGATACCAGTACGGTTGCAGTCCAAACTGGTATCTCAAGCATGCCCAGGTGATTTCGAGCATTTTGAGCATCCCTGTCAAGTGAGCATTGAAGGGGAGGAGCCCCGGCCCAGTATCTGAGAGCCTCTTCAACACTTAACTGGCTGTCTGGTTATTTTGAGAAAAATCTTGCCACAGCCAAGGCTAGCTTGGAACTCAGAATCCTCCTACCTCTACATCCTCTGTGTTAGGTTTAGAGATGTGTGTGTGGTTAAGGCGCCTACCTGCAAAGCTTAATGACCCAAATTCAGCTCCCCAGGACCCACATAAAGCCAGATGCACAAGGTGGCACATGCATCTGGAGTTCCTTTGCAGTTGGCTAGAGGCCCTGGTGTGCCTGTACACACACACACTCTCTCTCTCTCTCTCTCTCTCTCTCTCTCTCACTCTTGCTCTTGCTCTCAAAGTAAATAAATAAAAAAGAAAGATAGATTGTAGTTTGGCATTGAGACTACATTATTTTCCAATATGATATAATGATACAGGGATCATGCCTTTAGTTAAGCATTGCCATCTAGGTTTTAAAGAGTCAGGAAAATATGGTATGATGTGTTTCATTCTTTGACATGATGCTGGGTTTTGGGGAAGGAATAGAGTTTCTTATCTTCTACCCTTTGCCAGTGAGGCAGCTTCGGTATTTTACTTCACATGTGGTGTAAGAGGTGGGCATTTTTCCAGTGCCCTTTTGGATAATTCAAATCAAGTAATTATCTTCTGAACTTGAGGAAAAATGTTATTTACAAACTACCAGAGGAATCCATTTAATTCTGTCAGCTGTAAACCATGGCTTCCTAATATTTGAAGATATAAAAGTAACTCCCTATTTTACAGATAAGCAGCAAAGATGAAGATTTTTTAGACCTTTCTGTTGACGTGGAACAAAACACATCAATTACTCACTGCTTAAGGTGTGTGTAGAATTATTTCTTTGGGAATTGAATGATTACTTTTAGTTTAGAATATTTTAAATGGCTTCATAGTTGTCTGGTATATACAATATAAATTATTTTTAATTTGCACAGGGGTTTTAGCAACACAGAAACTCTCTGCAGTGAATATAAATACTACTGTGAAGAGTGTCGCAGCAAACAGGAAGCACACAAACGGTAATTTTTAGTGCCTTTTCCATATTTGGATGACTCTAGCCATGGATATTGGAGGTAGGCTTATTCTAGCTGAAAGTGATTTCGATCTAATTTGAGTGAAAATTCTTAATTTTAGTTGAGTAATACTTAAGGATTACTAGATCAGTGATGTTCTATCCAGTGCTTTCAAAATCTCTATCCTCTGGATTGTCTTTCTTTAGTGATTGTGCAATAATCATAAATCAGCACAGATGAAATATTGGACTTTGGCCGGGCGTGCTGGCACATGGCTTTAATACCAGCACTCGGGAGGCAGAGATAGGAGGATCACCGTGAATTTAGAGGCCACCCTGAGATGACATAGTGAATTCCAGGTCAGTCTGGGCTAGAGTGAGACCCTACCTCAAACCAAAACAACAACAAAAACCTCCGGAAATAGTTTTTTGAGGTATGGTTTCACACTAGCCCAGGCTGGCCTTGAACTCACAGGGATCCTTCTATCTCTGCTTCCCAAGTGGGATTAAAGGTGTGTGCCACCATGCCTGGCAGATTTTTATTTTTTTCGAGATAGGGTCTCACTCTAGCTCAGGCTGACGTGGAATTCACTATGTAGTCTCAGGGTGGCCTTGAACTCATGGTGATCCTCCTACCTCTGCCTCCCGAGTGCTGGGATTAAAGGCGTGCACCACCACGCCTGACTGGCGGGACATTTTTATTGGGAATTTTAGTGCATGAACTTAAATGGTAATTTGATTGTATTCCTATCCCATTACCCTCTTTTGTCTCCCCTCCTCCACTCCCATCCCACTAAAGACCCTTTTTTGAAGTAGTCCTGTTTGGAAGGCAGCGGTGCTCACCACTGTGCCACTGCTGCCGCACCTCGTCCTTCTGTTTGGATGTCTCATTGCTTTTGTCCTCCTCCATCCTCCTTGTCAACATGTGGATGGTTCAGAACAGTGCAGTCTTGATGGAGGGGCCGACAACCACTAAGGTCATGGATACACCAGTCACTTCATTTTGGGAGGACAGTCCCACAGTACTGCTTCCCGCCCTATGGCTCTTCCATTCTTTCCATCCCCTCTTCCACAGGATTCCTGGTTTCCTAGACCTTGGAAGGTGTGATAGAAATGTCTTGATTAGTATTGAGTTCTCAATGGCCTCTTACTTTCAGCTTTGGTGAGTTTTTTTTTTTTTTTTCTGAGGTAGGGTTTCACTCTAGCTCAGGCTGACCTGGAATTCACTTTGTAGTCTCAGGGTGGCCTTGAACTCTCGACAAGCCTCCCCAGTGCTGGGATTAACACCACGCCCGGCTCTGCTTTAGTGAGTTTTGAGTCTCTTCAGTGTCTGCAGCCATCTGTCTCCATAGAGATGCTTCTCTGGCAAGTAGTGAGAGAAGCACTCATTCTTTCCGCCACTTGCTCTGTGGTGTTCTTGAGCCCTGGCAGCTGTGGGAGAGATGACTTGTCCAATGCCAAGCACTGGGCTCTCCCCTCCCCCCCCCTCATAAATAAATCACTTACTTGCAGAGAGAGAGGGAGGGAATGGGTACTTCCAGAGCCTCAGCCGCTGCAAACAAACTTCAGATGTGTGCACCACCTTGTACATCTGGCTTTACGTGGGTACTAGGGAATTGAACCCCGGTCCTTAGGCATTGCAGGCAAGCACTTTAAAGGCTGAGCCATCTTTCCATCCCTGAGGTTTTGATTTTTGTTGATAATCTTGTGTTTTCAAGCCCCCCCCCCTTCCTGAAGGGATGGTTCAGTTCTGAGGAAACAGCTGTACAACACATCCTTCATTGCTCTAGTGTCTGTCTGTGTTCTTAAATTATTCAGTCAGTGGTTACACCCAGAGGAGCCCATTGTTCCTCCACTGTGGGGGTACCATTTGTGTTTAGTCTTATTGTAGAGGATTTATGCTTGAAAAACCAATTTCTTTTTATTATTGTTGTTATTAATAATAATAATATTTTGAGGCATAGTCTCACTCTAGCCCAGGCTGGCCTGGAGCTCAAGGTGACTGATCCTCCTCTCTCAGCTTCCAGAGTGCTGAGATTAACAGTGTGAGCCACCAAGCCTGGCCTCTTTGTTTTTGACAGGGCCCACATAGTCCAGGTTGATCTGAACTGGCTGTGTAGCTGAGAATGACCTTGAACTTGTGATCCTCCTGCCTCTACCTTCTAAGTGCTGGGGCCATAGGCATGCTCCACTGTTTCACCATGCCCAGCTTGCTTTTAATTATTTTATTTTTATTTATTTTCAAGAGAGGGAGGATGGCCATGCCAGGGACTTTTGCCACTGCATATGAAATCTAGACACATGTACCAGTTTGTGTATCTGGCTCTACACAGGTACTGGGGAATTGAGCTTGGGCCAGCAGGCTTTGCAAGCAAGGACCTTTAACTGCTGAGCCATCTCCCCAGGCCAGATTTCTTTCTTTTAAAAAAATTATTTATTTGCATTCCCATGTGTGTATGTGTGCACACCAGGGTTTCTTCCTGCTGCAAACAAATGCCAGATGCATGTGCCACTTTGCATCCAGCTTTGTGTGGGTGTTGGGGAATTGAACCCAGGCTGTCAGGTTTTGGGAGTAAGTGCCTTCAACCACTGAGTCATGTCCCCAGCCCCCCCAAAATAGATTTCTTTTTTTAAAAAATATTTTATTTATATTTATATTTATATATTTGAGAGAGAGATACAGAAACAGGCGGGTAGAGAGGGAGAGAGAGAGAGAATGGGTGCTCCAGGGCCTCTAGCCACTGCAAACGAACTCCAGATGCATGCACCCCCCTTGTGCATCTGGCTTACGTAGGTCCTGGGGAGTTGAACCTGGGTCCTTTGGCTTTGCAGGCAAATGCCTTAACTGCTAAGCCATCTCCCCAGCCCAAAAAAATAGATTTCTTAACAAAGGTTTGGGGCCATTCTGTCTGTCTTGGAGTGGTATTGAGTACTATATGCAGCCATATGGCATAGGGTGGTCTTCAGGTGACCAGAATGCTGCTTGTTCAGTATCAAAATAGTTGGTGAAAATAAGCAGATGGTCAGTGCTAAACTATTAAAACCAGTTGTTAATGAGTTCTTTGCTAGGTTTGATTCTTTTTTTATATGTATTTATTTGAGAGAGGGAAAGAAGTGGAGAGAATGAATGAATGAATATGGGTGCACCAGCACCTCTAGCCACTGCAGACAAACTCCAGATGCGTGTACCACCTTATGCATCTGGCTTATGTGGGTGCTGGGTAATCGAACCTGGGTCCTTAGGCTTCGCAAGAAAGCACCGTAACCACTAAGCCATCTCTCCAGCAAAGTTTGATTATTTTAAGGAGCTGGTGAACATTTTACAAAGTTCTGTTTTCATCTTTATTTTCATAGGATGAAAGTTAAGAAACTGCCCATGATTCTAGCTCTACACCTGAAAAGATTTAAATACATGGATCAGCTTCATCGATACACAAAGCTTTCTTACCGGGTAGTTTTTCCTTTAGAACTCCGTCTGTTTAACACTTCAGGAGATGCAACCAACCCTGACAGAATGTACGACCTCGTTGCCGTTGTAGTTCACTGTGGAAGGTAATTGTGGTTCAGAGGACTTGGTCAGTAGAGCAGGGGAGGTTTAGGATGCTCACTTTTGGTTCAGGTGGGGTGCGCCTTTACTTCCCCTCTCCCCCCCTTTCCTTTGCCTCCCCTCTACTCCTGTCCCCTCCGCCTTCCCCTCCCTTCCCCTTCCACATGTGTCTTGGCTGTCTGTGTGCACATAGTGTGTGGGTGGTGTTGGGGACTGAGACAGGATCATTCTAACCCTCCTTCCTGCTTAGTGTGTGTGTGCTTTCTGCGCAGATACTCTTGTGTGGGTGATGTTGGCATTGTGCCAAGATGTTGCTGACATTGAGTTTGTGATCTCTTCCCTCAGCTCCATTAGATCGGGTTGTAGGCCTATGCTCCCTATATATGGAAATAAAATTTGTTGTGTTTTTTCGAGACAGAGTTTCACTCAGTATTTAAACAGGCACTCATCCCTCTTAGTTTTGGGAAATATGCAAATTAATATTAAAATTGAATTGTGTTTCAAGTAAATATAGCTTTATCTTTTAAGGGCAAAGCATAGATATTTGTATTTTCACTTTCCTTTTCTTCTTTTTTCTTTTTTTGTCTTAGTGGTCCTAATCGAGGCCATTACATTGCAATAGTTAAGAGTCATGACTTTTGGTTGTTGTTTGATGACGACATTGTAGAAGTAAGTACTTGTTTAAATTTAGTTTTTTAAAGGCTGTGTGTTACTCTTTCCCTCTTCCCCAGCCCCACAGCTTCTCATTTAGATTTTTAGATTTTATTCTAATTCCTACTTTTTGCTCCCTAATATCCAAGCCTATTGCTTGAGTGGCCAGTTAACCTTTACACATTCTAGAATAAACGGGAAGCTTTTTTTTTTGTTGTTTTTGTTTTTCAGGTAGGGCCTTGCTTTCGTCTAGGCTGACCTAGAATTCATTATGTAGTCTCAGGCTGGCCTCAAATGCACAGCGATCCTCCCGTCTCTGCCTCCCGAGTGCTGGGATTAAAGGCATGAAGTCACCACACCTGGCAAGAGAAGCTTAGTAATACAGCTTTTCTAATTTTTCAATTTTTAAAAATTACTGAAGTATACAGCACAGTAAGATACAGAAGCCTTAACTTGCTTAATGGAAGGTTTTCTTGCCTGAGCTTTCACACTCAGTGTGCTCTTGTAGTCACCAGCCGATGACCGTGTACTGTCCCCACCCCAGCAGCTCCCTTGTTCTCCTTGGCTGCGCAGCTCTTCTCACCAATCTCCTCCACCAGAACCTGGTATCTGAACTGCTGATGTTATGGTTAACCTTAACTATGCTGGAATATAAATGGATTCATACAATGAATTCTTTTGTGTCTGCCCCCCCCCCCCAAGGTAGGGTCTCACTCTAGCCCAGGCTGACCTGGAATTCACTATGTAGTCTCAGGCTGGCCTCGAACTCATGGCGATCCTCCTGCTTCTGCCTCCCAAGTGCTGGGATTAAAGGCATGCGTGCACCACCATGCCCTGCTTTGTCTGGCTTTCCCCGTGTTTAGGACAGTATGAGACTTACTCCCATGGTGTCTTGCAGTGGCTGCTGTTAATTGTTCTTTTTCACTGCTTTGTAAGTTTCTACTGAATGAATAGAGCAGGTGGAAATGTAACCTTTTTGTCAGTTGTGATTGCTATGAACAAAAATGTTTCGATCATCTGTGTACTAGACTTACTACGCATGCACTCAACTTGTCTTCAATTTATATTTGGTTTAACCATTAGAAATTATGATTTTTGCAGGTCCAAAATGATTGACAATTAGTGTATTTTTTATGGCTGAGCCTACACTTTGAAGTACAGTTGCTTGGTATATATGTTCAGCTTTTAGAAGTATTGCTAAGCAGTTTTCCAAAGTTGCTATACCAATTCCCACCAGTCTTGCTCCATTCTCACCAATAATTCATATTGCCAGTCACTAATTTGAACCCTTCTGGTTGTCCAGAGCTTGCTTATGAGCTAATGTTTACATTTTGCCTCACAGAAAATAGATGCACAAGCTATTGAAGAATTCTACGGGTTGACATCAGATATCTCAAAAAACTCTGAGTCTGGTTACATCCTTTTCTATCAGTCTCGGGACTGAAGGGAACCGCGATGAAGAGATACTGCCTGCCTCATTTCTTCTCTGGTTATTGCGGAAAGGATCAAGCACTGATTTCTCAAGAAAGAGAAAACGCCGGAAGCTCAGGGGGCAGAAGCACACTTTGCACACAGTGAAGCAAAGACTCGAGTAATAGCCTTCCTGTTTGGGTGGGCGCCGGAGCAACAGCCCTTCCTGTCAGGGCAGCTCTGGAGTAACAGCCCTTCCTGTCAGGGCAGCTCTGGAGTAACAGCCCTTCCTGTCAGGGTAGCTCTGGAGTAACAGCCCTTCCTGTCAGGGCAGCTCTGGAGCAGCAGCCCTTCCTGTCAGGGCAGCTCTGGAGCAACAGCCCTTCCTGTCAGGGCAGCTCTGGAGCAGCAGCCCTTCCTGTCAGGGCAGCTCTGGAGCAACAGCCCTTCCTGTCAGGGCAGCTCTGGAGTAACAGCCCTTGTCAGGGTAGACTCTGAAGTAGAGCTCTTCCCGTCAGGGTAGACCTGGAGTAACAGCCCTTCTCATCAGGGTAAACCATGGCGTAACAATCCTTCTCATCAGGGTAGACTGTGGAGTAACAAGCCCTTCCTGTCAGGGTAGTTGATGTGTTTGCTCAGGAATCATGCTGTCTGCAGTTCCATACAAGGAGATGACGTCAGAGATCTCAGCGCCTCTTGGGAAGCAGCCTTCCAGCTATTGACACACATTCTCTCTTTAGTAATTGCACCAATAATGATTTGAGTTCCTTGGGGGAGGGCAGTGGAAAGAATTAGAATCTGTGCTAGTTTGATAATTTAAGGAGATGATATGGAACCACACACATTGTCCATGTTCAGTGTGTACAGAAACATACTCAGTGGTCTTTTGAAACATAAACCAGAAATATTTTTGGGCCCAACACTTGCAGTTGCCTTCCTGATGTACAAAACTAACAGTTATAAGAATCCAGTGTCAGGAAGACAAATACGTTTTGCTTCTCTGGAGAAGCTTATAATAATATACAGTGTATGTATATGTAGGGAACAATTGGTCAGAGTTGGCTCTTTGTTTCCCCAAGGGGAAAGACTGGCTTTGTAATTATAATTTTTCCTTATTTATTTTACTCAACTGGTAGAGTCTAAGTATTGTATAAGTGCCCATGATTCTGTCAGTAAATTTTAGCATATTTTTATTAGTTTGTCAGTTAAGTAGTCCTTTTGTTTGTTTCTATTTTTTAAGGTGAATTTTAAATTCTAGCTGAAATCACTAAGATAATCATGAGAAAAATTGCAATGAGAGTAGATATTCTTTGTCAGGCGGAACTGATCTTTAGCTAAATATTTGTTCTTTTATCATAGTTCATAAGTCAGTTATTTTATTAAGCTTTAATTTCAGTAAATAAAAATTCAAAAATTCCCTATTGTTAGAATGATAAAAGAAATTCTAGTGCAATGGTGGTACACCAATCTTTAGAATTCCTAAATGTTCTAATATTTCATGTTGAGCTATTCTTGGAAAATTTATGTATCACAGTTTTTATTTTCAAATATCCATTTTTTTCAAGTCTTAGGAAGAAATAGACTTGTCACACCCCTAGCCTGAGGGATAGCTAAGGTCATTTGGAAGATCCCACTTTGTTGAAGTACAGTAATCCAAAAAACGAAGTCCTTTTTCCTGCTGACGACTTTATGTAGGTCCAACTGGAAGAGTGTCTCGACGTTAAAACTTATGTTGAAGACTTTATTCTGCTAGGGGTTATAGGTGATACGGGAAATGTAAACTGTTGTAGTTGATATTTTCCAAGCATCAAGTATCAGTGGTCTGAGAGTGGCAGAAAGTAATTGAAAGTTGTATTTAAGATATAGCAATCAAGCTTTGGCTATTCTTTATCAACCTCTTTTCATGCAGTGACTTTTTTTTGTTAACGCCCTAGTTTTCTAAAGTTGTCTTACTAAAACTGTTGACTATGAAAAACAACAAAAAAGAATGTTCTGTGCTGCTATTATTAACACTTACCTGTATCTTTTAGCTCAGGAAATGACTCCATCTGTCATCCCACAAACAGATCTCTGCTAGGGTCACTTAGCTGATCGGCTGCTTAGATAGACGTGCTACGAGATGATGACGACATCTTGACAAATTCATTTTTACGATACAGTTCCTGAAGCCTTACCCCAGCTGGAGTTGTTTGAACATATCAGATGTACCCGATCCTGCCTGGTATACCAACATAGCACAGAGAATCACAGCCAAGCATTCGGGGAGAGCCACGGCAGTGTGAGCGATTGCATTTCGGGCGCTTAAACAAAATTGTCTTGGAATTTAAAACTGTTTTTGCAGCTTGCTGTACACAGCAAAAGGGTGGAGGGAAACGGTGCCCTTCCTACCGTCAGCTAGGCTACAGCACGCGTAAGAAAGGCAGAGGAAGGAAGTCGTTTGCTTAAAGTACATCATTGAAATACTGTATTGTGTTTGCTTTTACATGTTTTTATATTTCAAAAAATGTGGCGGAAAAGCCTAATTAAATTTCATGTTATGGCAAGTTCTAGCATTGGTGTTGAGTCCCATGGCGATTACGCATCCGCGTCATGTTTCGTTGTATGACTTACAGTGGAGGGACGATGGGGTGCCGGCTCTAAATTTACGTTTTACTCAGTGCAGTTGTATCTAAGTAAAACATTTGAATTTTATCGGTAACTTGTATACTTTAAAAACTGATAGGGTTAAGGTTGAGAAAAGAAAAATATAGGCATAGGAAGTAAGTGATCGTCCATCTAGAGAGCATTGTGAGATGGTTAGTTGGCTGGGATTAAACTAAGGCAGATTTGGGTGGGACCGATCACTATAATTATGTACGGTTGTTGGGTAGCTCACCCGTATTTTGTGTACTGGCATAAAAATTTCTTTGAATTATTGTAACTAAAAGTATTCTAAATTAAGTCCCATTTCTAAGTCACACGGCTTCTGTCTTGAGAATTTTACTTTAGAAGACAGGAGCCAGGAGGCCTAGGGAAGGGGGAGGAAGGAAATTACCACATGGGCTTGTGGCCTCAACCATCAGTTTAGGGTTTTTTTCTTTTCTTGATGGCAGTAGAGAGACCTCATTTTCATAACATACTACTCTTGTTCCTTTGTTTAAAGACTTTTCATTAAAGATTCTCTGAGGTATGTGGCTGGGAGCTGGGAGAGTGAGGCACTTGAATCCTGGCTCTAAAATGAACTTAACTGTGTGACCTTAGCGAGTCACGTACCCTCTCTGTGCTTCAGTCTCCCTGTCTTGTATGATGGGAGTAATACCTACCTCACAGGGTTGTTGTGGGGATTGATTAGAGATAATGTCTGTAAAGCATTTAAGGTTCTTGAAGAAGGCGCTATATAAATACAAAATAATATCTATTAAAGTTGGTTTATTTGTGCCTGTTGGTCTTTCAGTATTTTTTTTTCCCCCTTTTTTGGCTAAAATGCTTTTGAAATCAGAAGTACATACTTTAGAAATTGTGTTGCTGCTTTTGTTACCCAAAGGGATTTTTCCTAGAAAATTGCATGGATGTAAAAGGTGTTGTGTGCTTACATTGAGTTAGAACAGCGTGCTGTGTGCTTTCATTGCTGACATGGTACCCGCGTCATCAGCTTCTAAGGAGGAAGGGCGATCCGCTCTTGGTTTCAGAGGTTGCTGGGCAAGGGCAGAGGGCACCGTGCATGGGCATTGGGTTTCACTGCTTTGGGCTGATAAGACAGTGTGGAAGATGGGAACCTGTGGCAGAAGAGTTGCTCAGCTCATGGTGGCCAGGAAGCAAAGTGACGGAGAGAAAGGGGCTGGCGTCCCACTGTCATCCGGGTACATACTTGGCCCCCTAACTTTCTCCCAGTAGGCCCTGCCTCTGAAAGGTCCCACCTCTCTGGCAGGGCTCCAGGTGGTGACCAAGCCTTCAACACTAGGCCTCTGGAGGACACTCCAGATCCACATGTGTTTTGATGTATTTTTGGGGAAAAAAAATCTAGTTTAGGGGCTGGAGGGATGGCTTAGTAGTTAAGGCATTTGTCTGCAAAGGACTCAGGTTCAATTCCCCAGGACCCACGTTAGCCAGATGCACAAGAGAGCACACATCTGGAGTTCATTTGCAGTGGCTGGAGGCCCTGGTGTGCCCATTCTCTCTCTCTCTCTCTCTCTCTCTCTGTCAAATAAATAAATAAGTTTTTAAAAAATCTAGTTTAAATGTTTTCATTTCTGGTCATTAGCTTAGAAGTCAATGTTCATACTGATTGACCTCCAGAGGGGAGTGATGGTTCCTATAAGGTGTTTAGAGCAAGCCTGTCCTGCCCTGCACTGCCCAGATACTTTGTGTGTCTAATTTGGTTGCTGTATGCACCTCATAGGTACAATTATGAGGGATTGGCCTTGGATCTTCTTTCAATTAGCATATTCTAAAAACTTTTTTTATTGACCACTTTCATATATGTACATAATGTATTTTAAGATTACAATCCCCTCCCATTACGTTCTCTTCCCACGCTTCAGCCCTCTTACACTGACTTCTTTCCAGCTAGCCCTCTTTTTTACTTAGATGCCTTTTTTTCCTTCAAACTCCACCGGCCTATATGGAATGTTGATGGGCCCAATATTGTGCAGGTCACGACAGTTACTGTGAAAACAGCCATGTCATGTCCAGAGCACAGTACTCTACAGCCTTCGTTGTGTTGTGGTGTGAGTGTATGCATGTGTGTGGGGGGGGGTGGGTGTGTGAGTGTATGTGCACATGTGGGGCCCAATTTTATTTCTCCTTATGTGTATAATGTGTGACGTATGCATGTGGGCATGCACGTATCCCAGCTCGTGGGCGTAGGTCAGAGGACTTGAAACAGACTCTCCCTCACTTTTGCTGGTCCGCGTGTGCCAGTCCGGCTGCCACGCACACACTTCCAGATTCTCCTGGTTCCACCTCTGCTGCTGTAGGTGTGTTGGGACTCGTACACCACTTTGCATCCAGCTTTATGTGGGTGCTGGGGAATCGAACTCAAATTGGCAGGCTTGCAGGCAAGCGCCTTTAACCTCTGAGCTGTGGAGACAGGGTCTCTCACTGAACCCAGGACTCCCTGCTTCAGCTAGACCAGTCAGCCAGCAAGTGTCAGGGATCAAGTTCCCGCTTCCCAGCACTGGGGTGATAGTCCTGTCTATACCATCACGCTGAGCTTTTTTTTATTTTTTAAATAGCCGGTTACTTTTGTAAAAAAATTATTTTTTATTTATTTATTAGAAGAGAGAATGGACATGCCAGGGCCTCTAGCCACTGCTAATGAACTCCAGATGTCTGTGCCATCATGTGCATCTGGCTTACATGGGATCTGGAGAATCAAACCTGGATCCTTAGGCTTCGCAGGCAAGTGCCTTAACCACTAAACCAGCCCTCCAGCCCACACTCAGCTTTTACATGGGTCCTGAGAATCGACCCATCTCCCGGTGCCCTCATCGGCTAATTTTTTTTTTTTTTTTTTTTTGGTTTCTTGTGATAGGGTCTTGCTCTAGCCCAGGCTGACCTGGAATTCCCTACTATGTAGTCTCAGGGTGGCCTCGAACTCACAGCGATCCTACTTTTAGCTGCCATGTGCTGGGATTAAAGGTGAGTGCCACCGCACCTAGCTTTCAGAATTTTTTGTTTGTTTTTGTTTTTGTTTTTCGTGGTAGGGTCTCATTCTGGCTCAGGCTGACCTATATGTAGTCTCAGGGTGGCCTTGAACTCACGGCCATCCTCCTACCTCTGCCTCCCGAGTGCTGGGATTAAAGGTGTGTGACACCATGCCCAGCTAGCTTTCAGAATTTTTAAAAAATTATTTTTATTTATTTGCAAACAGAGAAGAATGGGCTGCACTAGGTCCTCCAGCTGCTACAACGAACTTCAGACACATGCGCCTCTTTGTGCATCTAGCTTATGTGGGTACTAGGGAATTGAACTTGGGTCATTAAGTTTTGCAGGTGGGTGTCGGGAGCTGCAGCTGCTCTTTGACTTTGGGAGCTGCAGGTGGTCTTTGATCTCTTAACACAAAGGCCTTATCCTACAAGCCTAGGTGAGAAGGCAGCCCAGGTGAAATGGCGCCAGTCACAATGGCATTATTTAACATATAGCCTAGATGGGGTGAGCAACAGGAAGAGGCATAAATTATTATATGACCCTGGTGAAGCTGACTTTAGGCACGTAGGCATTATCCAGAAAGTTTTGTCTTCTGTATATAAGCTTGTATCCACCTGAATAAAGCAGAGCCTTGATCAGAACTTGTCTTGGCTCTATTCCTTGTGTTCTTGTCTCAGGTTCATTCCCACTCCCTCCTTCGAGGTTTGTTTCGACTTGTGCTGCAGGCCAGCACAGGTAGGTGCCTTAACTACTGAACCATTCCTCCAGCCCTAGAATTTAAAAAAAAAAAAAAAATTATTTAGGTTTTTGGTGGTAGGGTCTTGCTCCAGCCCGGGTTGACCTGAAATTCACTATGTAGTCTCAGGGTGGCCTCGAGCTCATGGTGACCCTCCTACCTCTGCCTCCCAAGTGTTGGGATTAAAGGCATGCACCACTATGCCCGGCAAATATATTTTTATTTATTTACAATC